>LPNX010865536.1:69488-117672 GCA_001517045.1 Pseudotsuga menziesii
TGCCTCATGGAGATCATGCAAAGAGTCAGTTCCGACAGATTCAACAATAGAAGCATAATATGTGGCTGCAGCTGAAGCAACGAAAGAAATAGTATGGCTCAGGAAGATACTTGAAGATCTTCAAGAAAAACAAGAGAACTCCACTCCATTATTGATTGACAATACTTCTGCAATCAAGCTGGCTAAGAATCCTAGATTCCATGATCGAACCAAACACATCAACACAAAGTATCATTTGATTCGAAATCATGTAGAGGCCAAGACAGTCAATCTTCGACATTGTTCAAAAAATGATCAAGTTGCAGACATCTTCACCAAAGCGCTTAGACAAGAAAAGTTTGAAAGATTCAGAAACATGCTTGGACTTACTAACACCCCTTTGGATTAAGGGGGGGATTGTTGGAATATAATCCGTCAGGATTATACGTTATTGTAAATATTAGGAATATGAAGATACTCTCGGATGTGTGATCCCAAGAGTCATTGTATATGTATAAATAAAAGCATTCTATGGAGAAATAATAAGGATTCGGGAGTTATTCCGCCTGACAGTTCTCTCACTTTGTTGCGGATGCAAAGCCCACTGCTCTGCTAACTCATGGAAATGAGGTTAGTAGGATATGGAATGAAAGGTTTGTCCATATTAATTTCAAATATTTGCAGAAATTATAGAAAGAATCCATGGTTGAAGGCCTCCCAGTCATCAAGGTAACCACGGGAATTTGCAAGGGCTGTGTGATTGGAAAACACCCTGAGCACAAGTTCGATCAGGGGAAGGCAAATCGAGCTACAAGCATACTGGGGCTGATACATTATGATATCAGCGGTATGATGCCTATCACATCCATGAATGGATCAAGGTACCTTCTTACTTTTATGGATGATTTTTCAAGGTATACATGGGTTTTCTTTCTCAAAAAGAAATCAGAAGTATGTGAAAAATTTTCTGAATTGAACGCCTTGATCGAAAATGCCTCTGGGCTTAAGATCAAGATCTTGATATATGATAATTGAGGGAAGTATGTCAATAATCTGTTTCTGTACATATGCCTCCAAATTGGTATTCAGGTCCAACATTCAATTCCCTACACTCCTCAGCAGAACAGAGTAGCGGAAAGGAAGAACCGGTCTCTCAAGGAGATGACCACCTGTATGTTGGAGTCAAAGAAGCTTGCTGAAAATTTGTGGGCTAAAGCCGTGCATGCTGCAGAATACATTCCAAATAGGGTTCCACACTCATCCATGAAAGGAAAGACTCTTTTTGAATAATATTTCGGGCACAAGCCGGATGTGTCGAACCTACGGGTGTTTGGGTCCACTGCATGGGCTCGGATTCCGCTTGATAAAGGAAGGGATTTGCAACCGCAAAGCATAGAATGTCTGTTTATTGGGTATCTTGATGAATATAAAGGATTAAAGATACTGGATATCAATACCAAACAGATCATTATCGAGATAAGTGTCAAGTTCGATGAGCCTCTTCAGGAGATAGAACTAGTGAAGGAGAAAACTGTTGAATTCCCTTCCTATGCTACTGAATATTTGGATGATGAAATTGGGGGTGATGACCCTGATTTGGATCCTTTGATTTATGATATCAGTGTGCAGCAATCATAATATGCTGAATCAGAGCCTTAAGTGCAAAATCATCTTCCTACATGGGCCCAATAGACACTCTCCTCCGCAGGAGACAACATTGGAAATCTGGATGATCCAAGGAGAACCTGGTATGATTTCCAAAGAGTAGGTATTGCTCTCTCTTGTTCTGATAATTTTCTGTCCAAAACTTTCTATTTGATGATTAATTCAGATTCAAAATCCTACTACCATTCTCGGAATGATCCAATATGGAAAGTTGCCATGGATGAAGAGATGAATTCTCTTCAGAAAAACACTACTTGGGAGCTAGTTTCTCTTCCTCCAGGAAGGAAATTGGTTCAATGCAAGTGGGTGTTTTGGAAAAAGGTTGCTGCTGATGGAAGCACCTGTAAATATATGGCAAGGTTGGTAGAAAAAAATTTCTCTCAGATCCAAGGAGTGGACTACCATGAGACCTTTGCACCGGTTGCAAAAATGGACTCCATCATCCTTGTTTTGGCTATTTCAGCATCCAAGCACTAGGAGGTAAATCACATGGATGTTAAGTAAGAATTTATGCATGGAGATATTCATGAGGAGATATACATGAAGCAACCTAAGGGCTACATCACTGATCCATATTTGGTTTGCAAGCTAAAGAAGTCACTATACGGGTTAAAACAGGCCCCAAGAGAGTGGTATTCCAAGATGGATGCCTTCCTTCTCTCGCAAAACTTTTAGATATGTAGATCAGATCCAAATGTGTATTTACAGAAACATGATGGTCATATAATTATCATTGTTTTATATGTTGATGAATTACTGATCACAGGTAGCACAATTGCCTCCATTTCAACCATCAAAACTGCTCTCCACAATGCCTTTGAAATGAGTGATTTGGGGATTCTAAAACAATTTTTGGGGCTTGAAATCGAGCAAAATTATGATGGGATTATGGTCACTCAGTCCAAATACACTTCAGACCTATTAGTCAAGTTTAACATGGCTGAATGTAGTCCTACACCATTCCCTTTCCTTTCAGGGATCAGCCTTGAAGAAGGAAAACACACACCTCCCATGGACTGCACTATCTATCGACAGCTGATTGGTAGCTTGTTGTACTTGACACATTATAGGAATGATATTTGTTATGCCATGAATGTTGTATAAATATACATGCAGCAGCCTCATGATATTCATTGGAAGGCAGCCAAGAGGATCCTCCAGTATATTCAGGGAACCAGGACCTACGACATTCACTATGTTGCAGACTCCGAGCTAGAGCTGGTTGGATACACAGATTCCGATTGGGTGGGTGATTATATTGATCAAAATTCAACTTATAGATATGTATTAATGTTTGTTGGTGGCCCTATTTTATGGTAAAGCAAAAATAAGGCTTCCATAGCACTATCTTCAGCAGAGGCCGAGTATCGAGGAGCGGTGAATGCTTGCATCCAAGCAGTTTGGTTGCAAGGCATTTTGTCAGAGTTTGATCTTGGTAGTTCTTTGTCCACTGTCCTATATTGTGACAACTAGAGTTCTATTAAGATATCCATGGATCCAGTTACCAGGCAGAAAACCAAGCATGTAGAGATTCACATGCACTACATCAGGGAGCTAGTGCATAACAGGACCATCATTCTGTAATACTTCCCGACTGATGAGCAGATTGGAGAGATATTCACCAAGATATTTTCAGAAAAGAAGTTAACTTAGCTCCATTCACTGTTGGGGGTGAGTTCATCAGGGTGATCTAGACTAATTTCAGTTTTCAGCTTGAGGGGGAGGGGTTTCCCACTGGGATTTCCCTCTTTTCCTCACTTAGTTTGTTTTGAGCATTGTTTCAGTTTCAGCATTGTACAGGGTGACCTATGGCCTTATTTGTCGGGGCCCTAGCATTTTTATGCATATATGTTTTCTAACTCTTCCTGCGTATAGATTAAGGGGGGTGTTGGAGACATTTACCATCATACACACTCTTTTTGGTCAAATTGGCCTAGTTAAACCACTATCCTAAGTATAATTAACATCAGTGGAGCATTAATTTCCATCATCTAGTCACACCCACGCCTACCTACAGTTAAGGAGGCTAATTTAGCCTTCTCCTACAATCAAGGAGGCTAACTATAGAACTCTAGGGGTGATGTAAGTGATATTAATGCACCTAATTGCTAACTGGTGGTTACAATCAGTTCAACCAGTCAGTTAAGGTGCCTCCTATCATTAAATATATTATTCAATGATTATTTAATATTATTCAATGATCTAGAGTCAACAGGGGCGCCTCCACCAACTTCTGATGATCAGTTCAACTTCAGTTAACCTCATCGGGGTTCATTGAAGTCATGGAGCACTAGAACTTGATGGTTGGCTTGCTATGACATGTGTTTGATCTCCTTCAGTTGAGATTCAGTCATTTATTGCACTCCAAATTCAGTTAGGGTTTGGTGAGTCAATTAGGGTTTTGGTCAAGTGGTTAACTGAGTGTGAATGAATGGCTTAGATTCAATTAAGCCAGACTCACTCATTGAATTTAAATTTCCTCCTTAGGTATTTGAATTCCTCATTAATTCAAGATATTGCTTGACATTGTTATTGTAACCATTCATTGTTTATTAAATATACAGAGAGGAAACCAATTCCGGTTTCGATTAACACCATTTCATGAGTTATTTGTTGATTATTTCTTGATGAGATCGATTATTTGTTCCTAGATCAATGTGTAAGAATAATATGGAGTGGGCACAAGCCAGATGTGACCCATTTCAGGATTTTTTGGCTCAAAGGCTTGGGATAGAATTCCAACTGAAAAGAGAAAGGCTTTGCAACCCCAAAGCCAAGAGTTCCTATTTTTTGGGTATTCTAAAGATTCAAAAGGGTACAATCTGATCAACTTGAGCACTAACAAATATTTCATTGAAAGAAGTGTTTAGTTCCAAGAATATCCTTTAGTAGCAGCTGAAGTTGGAGAGTCTTCTTCACCACTAGATCCATTGATTGTAAGTGGAGAGACTAATGAGTTCACTGATTATGATATATTTGATAATGATGATTTGATTGCAAATATTGGTAGTCCTACAAGATGAAAATGGGCAGCAAATACCATTCATGCAGCTGGGGAACTAGCTGGAAATCCTAGTGACACTAGGAGGACTAGATCTCAGTTTGAGAGTGCCCTTTGTGTGAAAGATCCTCTATTTGCTGAGAAGTGTTATCTAATGGTTGAATCAGATACAAATACATATGAATATGCAGCACATGATCCAATATGGAAAACAGCCATGAAAGAAGAATTCAGCTCGCTAGAGAAGAACAACACTTGGGAACCGGTTGATCATCCCCCAGGGAGGAAGCTAGTTCAATGTAAGTGGGTTTTCAAGACTAAGTTTGCTGCTGATGGTTCACCTTCAAAATGTAAGTCAATATTGGTATCCAAGGGATACTCACAAGTAAATGGTATTGACTACAATGAAACCTTTGCACCAGTGGCTCTAAAGATGGACTCCATAAGGCTAGCTTTAGCCATTGTAGCTTCGAAGTAGTGGGAGATACATCACATGGATATGAAGTGTGCTTTCCTAAATGGACATCTCACTAAAGAGATTTACATGCATAAACCTGGAGGTTTTTTTTCTAATCCATCTTTAGTGTGCAGGTTAAAGAAATCATTCTATGGGCTCAAGCAAGCCCCCAAGGCTTGGTTTTCCAAGATTGACAGATTTCTGCTGTCATTGAGTTTTGTTCGATGCAAGTATAATAATAATTTATATTTGAAGCTGATTCATGGTTCTTTGATGATTATTTTCTTGTATGTGGATGACCTTATGATTACAGGAAGTTTAAAGAAAGAGATTGCCTCCTTGAAGGATGCAATGAACCATGCATTTTCTATGACAGATTTGGGATTATTGAGCCAATTCTTGGGTCTCTAAATTGCTCAATCCCAAAATGGAATCAAATTAAAGTAGTCCAATTATTCCTTAGATTTTTTGAATAATTTCAACATGAAATATTGCAATCCAAGCAAGACTCCCTTCCTTTTAGGAGTTAAGCTTGAAGAAGCGGGTTCTTTTCCTATGGTAAATAATACACTGTATAGGTAGTTGATTGGATGTTTGATTTATCTTACACACAATCAACCTGATATATCTTATGCAGTTAGTGTGGGTTCAAGATACATGAATCAGCCTCATGAGATCCACTGGAGAGCAGCCAAAAGGATCCTAAATTTTGTTCAAGGAACAAGAACTCATGGGATCTTCTACAAAGCAAAATCTGATCTTGATTTGATTAGGTTTACTGACAGTGATTGGGAAGGTGACAACATAGATCAAAAGTATACATCAGGATATATGTTCATGCTTGTATAAGGACCAATCAGCTAGTCAAGCAAGAAGCAGAGTGCCATAGCACTCTCATCTACAGAAGCATAGTATAGAGGAGTTGTAAATACAGCAACTCAATGTTTGTAGTTGCAGGGAATACTTGGAGAATGTGGCTTCGAATCAGAGTTTTCAACTATTATGTACTGTGATAATCAGATAACCATTCGAATCTACAATGATCCAGTTTAGAGACAGAAAACCAAGCACATAGAGATCCATATGCACTACATCAGACAGCTTGTGCATGATGGTACCATTCATCTACTCTTATGTGCATCTTCAGAACAAGTAGCAAACATCTTCACCAAAGTTTTTTGTGAGAAGAAATTCAACAATATCAAATCACTTTTGTATATTGTTGATCATGCTGTGAAGCATTATTGATGACAATATTTCCAAATTTTGTTTTCCTGTCCATGTTTAAGGGAGGATTTTCCCACTGGGTTTTTGCCTCTTTCTTTGGTTGTATGGATAAGCAGTATGTAAAGGGTGACTAAGACTTATTGCGAGGCCATATAGTTTTCTGATATTTACTTATAAAGTCAGGCTTAAGGGTGGGTGTTAGAATAATCAACCCATAGTTTCCTACCTTAGATATTAATTAAATCATTTTTGTCTTATTACCCAGTTTCCTAGATTCCACTCTTATGCTAGTTGCCTTCTACATGTCCTAGAAGTCAAAACATGTAAAATTGAGTCATGGAGTACTTGGGAAACATGATGGAAACCCATTTTATCATGTCTTGTTTATTCCATATCCTCCTAAGTGCGTATCTGCTTTTTCTGAAAACCTGCCTGTTTTATTGAGATTTAAGGCAAAAGGAAAAGGTAGACTAGGTGTAGTTGACTTGTTTTTTACCCACATCATCCTCCATCATTTTTTCCTAATAAAAGAATGTATGATTTTTCTTTCCATCCCTCATTATCTTTCCTACTTGAATTATCCAATTCGTGAGCATCTTGGTGGATTTGGAAACTTCTTTATGCACCTATGGGGGATTTCACTAGATTTAGTAAGATTGCTTTTTGACCTTTTCGAATGGAATCCTTATGCATTCAAATATCTCATGTAATTATATATTGTAGAATCCTATTACTTCATAATTTTGGATATTGTACACTTACTCAATACAGATTAGTGTTATGCTCCAATTTCAGTCTGCTTTGGTGTTAATTTTGCATGTTTGATTAGCAATTTTGTGAGTGTAATTGTTCTATCTATTGGGTTCAATTTCCACACAAATTTCTAGCTTGTGTGGGCCCTATAGTCTCCATGTGTCTCCATGATCTATTTCCACTTCAATTTCTCTTGTACTTATTTAATAAGCTACATTATTAAATATTTATCCCATTATAGTGTCTAAACATCATTTATTAGCTCCCTTATTAAAATTCCAAATGTATCCATCCAACCTAGGGAACTAGTAGGATGGATGGAATTGTATTTCTATGTATTTATTTGAATGGGGACATTACATCAAGTCTTGAAAGAGTTTTCTTCTTTCCTTTCATGTGATTTGAGGTACCACTATCAATAAGCCATGTATCTTCTCCATCTGTTACAGACCCAGAGAGTGCAAAGAATACCACATATTCTTCTACATCTTCACCTCTAGTTAGTCTCTTTGATTTATTTCTTCTTCTTCATTCTCATATTCATCTAGATGAGAATTATTCCTCTTGTTGTTCTTCTTCTTCTTTGGTGATGGACACTCTCTTGCTAGGTGTCCTATCTTATGATAGTTGTAGCATTGATACTTTGAGTAATACTTCTTCTTATTCTGAAACTTCTTCTTTGAAGGATTATGATTTCTCTTCTTGAAGTTTTATTGTTTTCTTCCTTTAGTATGGGTGTCTAGATCCTGATCATCTTATCTAAGTAGAGTTTCTCTATTGGCTATTATAGGTTATTCTTGTATGCAATATTCCCATACTATGTCAAACTTCATACTTTTTTTCTGGAAAATAGAGTCTAAATGAATGAGTCCCAAGGTCTAGTAAGACCCTTCAGAGAAGTCATAACTAGTTCATCCTGATCAAGGGTGTCTCGAATAGTACTTAGTTTTTCTCTAAACTGGGAGACCCATGTGAAGTAATCTTGAATAGATTATCCTTTTCTCATATTGGTGCCCCTAAGTTGAGATATAAGGTCCATCTTTCTATTGATGTTCCTTCCCTCATACATTCTAGACAGTGCATCATAAATTTACTTCGGTGTCTTCTTAGATGGCACTTGAGGGATCAAGTGATCCTTAATAGAATCAACAATGATCCTCATTTCCTTGATTAGGTATTATCCATGCTTATCCTTAGCTTCATCTTCTTTAGGTTTTGCAATCTCATCCTTGATTTACTTCTCAAGGCCATTCTCTTTCAGAATGACACCAATCCTATACTTCCAAGCTAGGAAGCTTTCTATGCCTTCCAGTTTGTTGTCAAGCTTAGTGCTTGGGGCCATCTTGTCTAGTAAGTCACTAAAAATGAAATTTCTCAAAATATAAATTTGACCTTACCAGTAGATGCGTTTGACTGGGACGAGTTGGTTGGTCCAATTTATTTATGGAGATCCCAAATCTTCACCCTTCAAATCCTACTTGCAAGGTTGCATTTCTCGATAATTTTTGGTTCTGGTTTTCTGCAGTTCTCTGGTTCAGGGTCAAAATAGGTTTTGTATTTCTCATATATTCAACAACCCAAAAAATTCAATACTAGGTTCAATATATGCACTCTAGGGAAGTGCAACATTCTATGAAATCGAATCTTCAAAACTCCAATTTTTGCAGAAACCCTAATTTCTTTCGGAGAGGGAGGAGAGGAAATTTCACCTTATGAAAGTTGTCCTATTCCGAATAGCCATGATACCATGTTAATATTTCATATTCTATACTGGATATAATTAGTGTTCATTTAAAAATCACAGCAGTAGCATATGCAAAATCACTGAAAGAAACACAATCACAAGATAGACACAATATTTATCCTGGGAAACCCTCAAGGGGAATAAAAACCAGCCAAAAATTCCTCTGTATAATATCTAAAAGATATAACCACAAAAACAAGTAATCACCTCTTTTTGTTATTTCTCTTTCTCCCTCTCCTATGCACTACTCAAGTGAGTGAGTTTGTGTCCAAATGAAGAATCACATCTCTCCTATGTATACACATTGAGCCAATTGAATTTTACCCTAAACAAGTCGGCCCCACTAATATGTCTGGGCTGACTTCACTTAGGAAGACTCGAAACACTATTTTATGTTATTCATTAGGGTACTAAGGACTTGAATTACAATGGAGGATTTACCTCATGACTCTATGATGAGAAAATACAATAGTAACACCCTATCAAAGGAATAATAACATCTCCCTTGTGTTACATCAGTAAAAATACATTTAGAATATCCTTTGAAGTTACAATATTCAACACCCTCACCTCATGTTGATCAAAGAACATATCGATCAATGGCAGGTAGTATTTTGTAGATCACAACATCTCGTCCTGATATAATGCAAGTTGTTGGAGTGGTAGGAATATTTCAACCTTCTCCTAAGCAAAGTCATTTGGTTGTTCTTAAGAGGATATTCAAATATTTTAAGGGCACAATGACTTATGGTCTCTAGTATCCTAGAAATCATAATCTTCAGTTAACCGCATATTCAGACGCTGACTGGGAAAATTGTTTGGATGAAAGAAAGATCACGAGTGGAGGTGCATTCTTATTGGATGATTCTTTAGTTGCATGGAAGAGTGAGAAGCAATGATTGATATCTTTATCTACTATAGAAGCTGAATACATTGTTGCTGCCACTTGTTGTACACAAGTACTCTGGATGATCCAGACAGTGGCATATTTGGAGGTAAAATATGTTGATCCCATTCCTCTCCATTCTAATAATACTATTGCCATTAGTGTGTCTAGGAATATAGTCCTTCATTCCAAGACTAAGAAGATACCAATTAAGTATGAATTCTTAATGGAGAAGGTCACAAACAAATTGGTTCCATTGAATTTCATTCCTTCTACAGAGCATATTTTTTATATCTTTACTAAACCTTTGCCAAAGACACAGTTTAAGTACCTACAACAGAAGCTAGGTATCATATATTATTCAGAATAACATGTTCACTTTGATAGGGGGAGTTGTGTTATAGAATATTATTTGACATTGATGTCAAAGGGGGATAAGTTATTGTTGCTACAGATGATAAGCAGTTGGTGATTACAAGTACAACATGCATCCATAATTTGAAGGTTGCCATCAACGCCAAAGGGGTAGATTGTTGGAATTATGATTGGTATTGCAATCATATGGAAAGAGATCAGATTGTGATATGGTTTTCATTCATGGAAACACATAGTTCAAATCATATGATCCAATAGCAAGGAGGAAAGATAAGTAGAGTACTAAGATGAATCAACAATTTCTGCAAAGATCCAAAAGATAAAATATGGGAATAAAGTTTAAAGGAAAATATGATGAATATATACGATGGTTATAAGAGATCTTGAAACATACCTACAGTTGCAGAGAGACCCATAAAGTTATAGTGAAATTCACATTTGATCTCAGATCGACGGCTAGGATTGGATCCACAAGAAATTGACGGTTCAAAACAAATGCAGAAACAAAGTTGTGGGAGAAAAATTGTGGAAGTAGTTTGAACAAATTTGGAAAACCCACAATCTGAAATCCAAAACAATTGCAATCTAATCGACAGTTAGGAAATTCTCCACAAGAGATTGATAGCGTGGAAGGAAAATTGCAGAAGTAGTTTCGAAGGAAATCGAAATGCACACCCGAAATCCACAATCCGCAATATCCAAACTCTTATTTTAGATCGACGATCAAGAGAGAGTCTGTATGAAATCGATGGTGTGGAAGAAGTCTTGTGGAAATAATCTTACGAAACCAAAATTGAAGAAACTGAGCTTTGTGGAAAAACAAATTTCCGGGAAGACTAAGGTTGCGGAAGCAAGATTTCCTGTTTCTGCGTTGAAACGTAGATGTATTTTCTTCTTCATAAATTTTGTTTTAATGCAAAAGAAAATCAAATCGAGTAGTTATGAATTCAAAAACGATTGGGTTCCTTTCTTATCATGAGTCATTGAATGGTTTTGGAGAAATTATGAAAAAAAAGAGTCATGCATACGAACATGTGAAGGGAATAAGGTTTGGCATGCAGAAAAGGATGGTTGAGACAAGACTGTAGGTGTTCTCTCAGTAATTAGAGATATGGTGTATTTTTCGTCGTCGAAGAGGGATTGTATAATGAAAGAAGAATATGTGTTCTTTCAAGAATATGCAGAACATAGACACTAAGAGGATCCAAGTTTGAATAAGAAGATCCAAAAGTAGATCATAAAAGTGTAACATATATGGTATGCATTGTTAGATATGTTCTCTGCATATTATTATGAACATGTTTAATTCTAAGGAATAAGCGTGGTAGGGTGGTGCTAGGAAAAACATGTTGTCTTCTCTATACAAGTTGAATCTTATACAAGTGGAAGTGGGTAATTACACTTAGTAGTACCTAGAGAATTTTATTTTATTGGGTGCTAGAAAAACATGAGGGTTGGTGCTCTCAGCAAGTAGGAGCTTTTAAACATAGGTTGTGACCTCATTTTAGTAGGTGCTTAGGAAAAAATGATATAAATGATTTAGAGATATTTATTTATCTATGTATCTATCATGTGTGTAATTAATGATTATCATTCCTTTTTTTATACTTGTTGCATCATCATGACTGTAAATTTGTGATCAATAATAATGGTTTAAAAAAAAAAAAAATGTTTAAGCTTAAAATAACCGATTCAACCCCCCTCTTAGTTATTTGAATAATCTCAATAACATCATCCCCCTGTGAAGGTCTTAGGTCCAGTGGACCTCCAATAGGGTTTCAAGGGAAACACCCCCGAAAGAAATTTTTGGGATGTTTGTCGGCCAATAGTTTACAAGCCCGTGGTATTTTCCCATGGTAATCCTCCTATAAAATGAAATAATTGTAATACGACTGTGTATTGTATTTTATATTATAAAACACTCTCTTTTATTATGTGAGAGAGATATTGGGACAGTGAAGAGGAAGTGCAACAGAGTTGTTGTAGGTTGTATCCCTTCATTTTGTTGGATGGTATAACAATAAAGGACTAACAATTATTGTGTACGTCGACAATCTTGGGTGAAATGCGTTATATATGTGTATCTATTGTAATATGTTTTAATATTTTCCTCTTCTTTATTTTTTATTGTTATTTCTATGTGATCTTGGTTTTCTAACAAATTGGGACAGTTTGGGTGTCACTAGTCCAAAGTTTGACATTGGCCAAATTTGAGCAGACTTGAATAACATATGAAAAGGAGTTTTATGATTCGAAAATTGATTGTTTGAGGTATATTAGGATATTTTAATTCCCATAGGTTCATTCTATAATAAATTTGGAAATATTTGTAGGGTTTTGGAACAATACAAGGAAGACTAGTTTCCTAGTTTTCCTAGTTTTCAAACTAGAAAAAGTTTGACAGGAAGATGTATGTGAAGTGCCTTGTAAAAATTACTCAAAAAAAAATTAGTAGCCACATATATCATATTTTAAATCCAATTATAATATCCATATCACTCTCCTATAGCTTCCTTAGTGGTCTCATAACCATGGAATTAGTGTGAAATCCATTGTTAATGAGAGTTTTGAGAAATAAACCTTCCACTATCTAAGGTTTTAATCCTCTATTGAAATGTTTTGTGATAGTGTGCCTAATTTACCCAAAAATGGAATTTAAATTGTTATAATAGCATGTTCCTTGCATTTATGCATTGGATGATCAATTAAAGAGAATAAATTGCAAACATGACTTGGTTAGATGATGAGGAAGAGTCGTTTTCTGCCTATGTGTAATAGGAATGTGAATGGTATGAGAAAGAGGTTCTGTAATACAATAATTCATATTAATTCACATGTAAGGATGATGGATACTCATGTGAGAAAATATATCTATAAGATCCACCTGTGTTCAATTCAATAAATGGCAGGATGTACAATGGGAAGAAGACAAAAGAACATCTTGAGTATCTCATAGACTATTGTGCATTGAAAGATGAATTCTTGAATACCATATCTTTTCGATCATACTGCACTGTTGCAATGGGAATATTGTTCTTGACCCCTTGCGACAGGTCTAGTAAATAAAAGACTACACAAATGGTGAATGAATTCTAGAAGAAGGCGGGGACTAAATGTTTTCCACCTGGAACTAATATTGATGTGGAGGGTATGTTTTTGCACCCTAAAGCTTTGATAGTCAGAGAGAGGAGTCATGAGAAACCTATTTCTTCAAGTGGTCATTCAGAAAAAGAGTTCCATGAAGAGGTTTGAAATTCACCCAAATGTGAGTCTAAAAGAGGCAAGCACACAATCCTTACTGATGGGGGGTGTGAAAAAATAAAGAACAGGAAGAAGCCACCACTTGTGCTAAATATCAATATCATTAAAAAGAGAATGACCACACTTTGGACATGGATCAAAGATAATATATTGATGGATTCTTGAACTATGAAGGACTACCTATTGATGGGTCCTCATAACTCTATGTCAGTGACATAGAAGTTGATTTTGAAAATATTGTTGCAAGCCATAGTTCTCAGGAGAATGAAGATGAATACCTTATAGAAAATAAAGAATGACCAATATCAACTTCCCCATCACCACTTGAGATTCAATAAGTTGATCAAACCAAGAGAAAAGAAGAAGAGGATGTTTTCTCTCATGAACCATCCTTCATTGGAGGGTATTTGAAGATTAGTGAAATGAATATCTATGAGGAGCTTAGCATAATCCATAACAATAAAGAATTGGTGTCAAATTCTTGTTGGATAGTTTATTCATTGGAGGATCCATCCTTAATATAAGACATGGAGAAGATTCAAAGAGAAATGTGCAACATTGAAGGTAATTTTATGTCTTTTTTATATATATAAACAATTTGGTTGATATTAATGAATAGTTACATGAATAATACTTGAAGAATAATGAGGATATTCATAAGCTCAAAATTCACGATGAGAAACTTCTTGAGAGGTTGCAAGATACTTTTTCTTCCTCCTATGTTTAAGATTGTCAAATGGTAGATTCCATGGAGGAATCTCATGACATGATGGATCATGAGAAACATGGAAACTTGCATGTGCTTGATGTGTTTGAATATTATATGATGATATCAAAGAAATTATTCTGGTGGGAGAGGAACTTGAGTTTCCTCTTGATAATGGTTACACAGGTTTTGAAGAAGTGCATGATTCCACTACCATGGAAGCAACCTATGAGGAACGTTTTGCACTTTTCAGGGAGGTGCATGATAATACCCCTATGGATCCTTAACATGATGAAAGTTTTTCAATTTTTGATCATTTGGGTGTGTTGGTTCATTCTCCTACATCCTACGCTTCCATATTTTATAGAATTCATCCTAATCAAGTATGGGTAATTTTTATTTTATTTTTTATGGTGCCATATGAGTATGAAAATCCTATCTCTGATTTTGAATATTACATGACTATAAACCCTTCTTATTTACATTTGCAAAAACATCATTTATTACCTTATGATGATACACATCTACATTGTATTACAGCTGATTTTACCACGCATGGTGGATCACACATTTATGGCCTTCCCTGTCCCTCTGAAGACTCTTTGGACCCCATGGACCATTTTTGTAACTTTCATGTTTCCAAGATCATCCCTAAAAACAGGCATTATTTTCCATATGTGACTTTTAAACCTATTCTCACATATATACGTGGATATGACCCTCAAACCCGTGTACATCAGGATGTGTGCAAAAGGCCAAATAGTCTTGGAGTTTTCCTTGATCTGGATCTGAGTCACTTGTCTCTTGGCCTTCCATATTCCTTGAGATTGCTCATATTTGAACTTCCATTACCCCATTGAAGAACTATATAAGGAACCTTTTGGATACATTGAAAGAGGAGGAATTAAAGAGCAATAAAACTATATTCCATTGTTGTCGGAGCTTATACTTGAGTCTGCATCCCTTTGTCCCTTGGACCACTTTGTGTTCTTCCCAAGCTTGACTTTGCTTGTGAGCTTGCTATCGAGAGATGGAGGACTCAATTTCTCCAGTTCGCAGATGTGCCAATAGAGGTTGTCACCATTGTAATCTATGATTTATATTAATAGAAATATATTTTCCTATCCAAGAATGTGTATTTAAATGAATAGTGAATCCATGGATGCTTTTAAATGCTTATATGTTATTGATTATATATGCTAGAGTAGGTATAACACCATTATATAATATTCTTGTCTTGTTTGTTGAATGTTGAGAGAGCAAATTGCTAATACAAGAGAGAGTGGAAAAGCTCAACAGGGATCTACATCAACCATCCAAAATAAGGGAAAGGATTGATTTTTGTTGAGGATTTATTGGTAGCTTACTATATTAAGGGTCTTCTGACTCATATAGCCATGTGGGTGAAAAGGGCCTGTAAGGAAACCTTGCAGGAGGATTTCTGTGAAGCAATATAAGTAGAAAAAGACATGTTCTACCTTAAGGACAACCATGACACATCATCTGAATAGGCATATACTTCCCGCAAGAAAGTTGACCACTTCCATAATCCAACTACCATGAGTCAATTTCCTTTCAATATGAGTGACATGAAGAAGCTCCTACATAAAATTTCTAATGAGATGGTGGATCTCAAGAAAAACAATAATGAAACTCAAGCTAATAATAGGGGGTTTGCGAAGCCACCTTTCAGACAACCCAACCAACCTCCTCAAAATCCACCACCTCCCAATCCCAGTGAGGGATTCACTTTAGAATAAATATTTTCTGTTTTGAAAGCCCTAGATGCAGGAACACAAGACACCTCTAAATCCTCTGAAAACCAATCAAATAAGGGTTCACAACCCCCCCAAGAAGAAGAGGAAGAGGACCAACAGGTTAGCACTGTTAGTTTCTTTTCCAAAGAAGAAGAGGAAGAACCTGAAATAGTTTTCAATCTACAACGTACTCACAACACTAGATCTAAAGAGCCTCCTCCATAGGAACCATCACTTGCAACATCAACTCCCTACAAAGGTAAGTCCCAACCACAAAAATACACTGTCATTTGTGAGCCTAAGTACAATTTTGCTGAGGATCTAAAAGCTGTCAAAGCCAATATATCATTATTTGATCTTCTTAAAATCCCTTCCATAAGAGATTCCCTACCTAAAAGCATGATAATAAAACAGCCTAGGGAAACTCAAAAATAATAACCTCGAATCTTCTCCTAGACCAAGCAATCAGAAGCTTGGATGTAAGGGGGTCCCTCCTTTCTTACTTACTTTTGATATCTTTAATAAGAATGTACACAACTCTATGATAGATTCGGGTGCCTCATCTAGTGTGATGCCTCTGTCTGTCTGTAAGAAGTTGAATGCTACTTGGGAACCTTGCTCCATACAAATTGTCCAGTTGGAAAGGTCTAAGGTTAAAGTTGTAGGAAGGCTAAGAAATTTCCTTCTTATATTATCTGCGGATCCCAGAATTCATCAGACCATTGACATTGTGATCGCATACATCCCAGAGACTTACAGTATGTGGTTAAATAGAGATTGGTCGGAAAAATTGAAAGGTTACTTTGCTCCCGATTTGTATCACTTGTGGTTACCCCTAAATGGACAGCCCAACAAACTCAAGGTTAACAGGGAACCATTTATGAAACAAATGCTGACAGATATGGATGGCTCCAATGTGTCATATTTTAGTGCTCAAATTGAACATTTTACATTCGATATATTATTTGGAGATATGCCTCTTGATATTTCACCAGTGGAGAATGTATAGAAAGAGTCCCAAATTACTCATATTACTTTTGTACCATTATCTAATACTATTGTACATAATGTTTATAATGTAAATACTAATTTTAGAATTGACCCTTTTGTTTGGAATTTATTCTTTGATGGCTCCAGGTCCAAGGATGGAGCAGCTGCAGGATGTGTCCTCATATATCCAAATGGGACTAAGACCATGATCACATGCAGATTGGAGTTCGAATGCACCAACAACGTAGCTGAGTATGAGGCACTATTCCAAGGACTCAAAAAATCCATTGACATGGGTGCAAAGGTGATTGAATGCATAGGAGACTCTGATATTATAGTAAAGCAGGTAAGAAAACAAATACACTACTTGTCTCCTCATTTAGTCAATTATCAAAGGTTGATCAAAGACCTGACTATCTCTTTTCTAGCATTCAATATCAAGTATTTCCCTAGATCACATAATTTCAACGTTGATCTATTGGCCAATACTGCATCTAGGATAATCCCACCTAAAGGTTTGTCTCCATAAATTTTCTCAATTTCTTTGATGTATAGGCCTTCCATTCCTGACAATTTCATGAATTGGAAAGTGTTCGATGATTACCATCAGATGTTAGAATTTGTTTCATCCCAAGAAACTTTTCAAGGCATGGCTATTGATGAGGCTGACCATGAAAATTCCATGTTTGACCCTTCCAATATCATTCCCAATTCCATCATCAGCTTAGAAACGTTTTATCATCTATATAGGACAAGTTTAGGAAAACCACCAACTACAAGACCCAAAGCTCGACCCTGAATTATGCAACTGTCAATCTGGGAACTAAAAAAAATCCTCGCTTTATCAACCTTGTAATTCATTGTTTTGATGAAGAGAGGAGATGATTTATCAAGTTATGCATGGAATTTAAAGACTTCTTCTCCTGGACGTATGATTAAATCAAAAATTTTGATACCAACATCATGCACCACAATATCTGGATGAAACTTGAAGTGAAGCCATATCAACAGAAGCTGAGAAGAATGCATCCCAGCTTGGAACCTTCTATCAAGAAAGAACTCAATAAACTACTAGAAGAAAGAATCATATTCCCTATTAGACACACACAGTGGATTTCCAAATTAGTACCCATTCAAAAGAAGAATGGGGAAATCAAGCTATGTGTTGAATTTAGAAACTTGAACAGGGCTTCTGAGAAGGACAATTATTCAGTTCCTCCCATGGAGCATATTTTAAAGAAGGTATATGGATCCAAAATGTTCTCACTCCTTGATGGCTTCTTAGGGTACAACCAAGTCCTATTTGCCCCTGACGACCAGCTTAAAATAGCCTTACGAACCCCTTGGGGAACATTTTCCTACAGATGAATGCCATTTGGGATGATAAATGTAGGAGCTACATTCCAGAGAGATATGGATATAGTTTTCAGGGGCTTAATTCATAATTATTTCGTTGTATATTTAGATGATGTAACAATTTATTATAAAAAATGACATGAACATTTGTTTTCTTTGAAACAGGTGTTCGAAAGATGTAGGAAATATGGGATTTCCCTCAATCCCAAGAATTCTATCTTCATGGTTACGAAATCTAAATTGTTAGGTTTCATTTTCTCCAAATAAGGCATGATCATCGATCCAAAACACACTGAATCAATCTCAAAGATAGGCCTCCCTGGTTCCCAGAATGCAATGCAGTCTTTCTTGGGTAAGATCAATTTTGTCCGCAGATTTGTACCAAATTTTTCCCAAGTTGTTAAACCCTTACAACATTTAGTTAAAAAGGATGTACAATTTAAATGCTCTGAAGAACAAAGGAATTCCTTTGTTGAAATCAAAAGATCCATAGCAGAAGGACCCGCTCCGATGGCTCTAGATTTCAACAAAGATTTTATACTTTGTACCTTTGCTATTGATTTCTCCTACGCAGTTGTCCTAACAAAGAAGAATCATGAGGGTGTTGAGATCCCCATTTCTTTCATGAGCTCAAAGTTTAAAGGAGTTGAAATCAACTATTTACAAGTCGACAAACATGCCTACATGGTTTATAAATCGGTGAAACATTATAGGCCATACCTGTTGAGGTCGAGGACCAAGGTGATTGTCCCATATGTAGCCCTTTAGAATGTCCTTGTATAGAAGTAACTAGGTGAAAAAAGGGCTCACTAGATGACGATGCTATAGGAATATCATTTGGAGATCAAGCCAGTAAATATAGTTAAAGGACAATGTTTTTGTCTACTCACTACTACATTTCGATCCAAAATCGGATGGAAAAATCCGACGACACGTGGATTTCTCTTTTTAAACTTACCAAAAATCACAAGGATACATTTTTTTTTTTGAAAATGTGGCCACAAGCGTCGGTGAAGCGATGGCTATTCTCATATCTTCGCTTAAGCGATGGATCCTTTAATTGAACATGGAAAGAGCCGTCGCATATCCGACGCTTAGGTTCATTCTATTTCGAGCTCGGTAACTCACTATACATGATATTGATTTGATATTCTCCAATTTATTTTACAGGTCGAAATGGAAGTGCGAATAGCAGTGCAAAAGCTGCTAGTACGTGCGGGGTTTAACTCCTCCCCCATACAATCTTCATCTATTTTCTCACAAATCTCTTCTGCATCGAGTCCAATTTGCAGGCCTTCATTTGACTGGTTTCTAGGAACTTTGTCTCAGATCAATAGCATTTCATCGTCAAAGGACAATGTACTTTTCCCCATATCCCCAGAATTAGTAAGAAACAGGTTTCCGTGGGAATCGATCCTTGGTCGTCACCCACCATGGAATGTGAATAACGGAGGGTTCCATAGCCAGGGAGATGAGCATTTTCCTAAGTGGAGGCCCTATATGAAGAATCGCAAGAAACGAGCCTTGTTCAATTCTCATGCAGTTATTGTAATCTATTGAGGACCCTTTGCTACCCGCATTAATAAAATTGGGGTCTTTTTTGTTGCGTTGGGATTGAATGATGCAGGTCCATACTACTGGGTTCAGTACACTCCTGGTGAGCCCATACCACATAGTCGGCCAAATGAGGGCAGCGTTACAGGAAGCAATCATCGCAAGCGGATGGAGCAAAGAGATGCTTTTTGATCGGTACATTTTTCTTCACTTATGAAACTTATACACATTATCTGGGGTTTACTCAGCATTTTAAGGTTTAGGATTTGTAGTTATGATCTGTTGTTGGTAGCCATGGTTTGATTCGCTAAAACCCTAGCTATCCAAGTCACTGGTGAAAGGGTATCTCAACGTTTCTTTCACATAATGTGTTTCTATTTTAGGTTACCAATGTGGCTTGATATTGACAAAATACGATGGAAATTCAATTGGAAGTTCCACATACACAAAAATTGAAAACGAGCCTCAAGTTTATTATGAAACTTAAAGCCGGAATTGAACCCAGAAATGATTTGCTTGTAGCGATCTACGCTATTTTCCTTGTGTTTATGTCCTTAAAGCCAGAAACACATGCGTCCATAAATAGCTTAATAGTTATTATGCACTCTCTCAGAGCATATATCTTGTCAAATCCCAACTCAACAAGCTAAAGATTCGATCGTAGCGTAGCTTTCATCCTACATTGGCTTTGAACTTTATAAATACCGTCTCAGTGCAAAAATATATTTCACTAATCCCACAACTATGTTCCAAGTCTTGTCATTGGTATTACTCAGTTGACAGATGGTGGAGGGAGACTATATTGGATTTCATGCCATTCTTTGGGGAACTTTGTAGGTTTTACAGTACAACCCACATTGTCTTTCACATTTACTTTTCATCCTTTGTGTAGAATTTTGTTAAGTACCTTGACAGTGATTCCAGAATGATGAGATAGAGATAAGCTACATAGCTAAAAAATATGTGTTGCTTTCTTTTTCTTGGATAGACACTTACATTTAAATGTGGTAACTTAATTGGAGAGGATCATCCATCACCAGCTATTGCGAAGGTTGATTTGACTATTGTCTATAGCATTCCATCTTCAATCACAGTAATTGCTGGTGAACCTGGTATGTTGAGATTCGATAAGCACTATTGCTATATATTCTTATGTTACTTTTGAAGATAACTCTTTTATAAGATTTGACAGTTAAGTGTGTTAACAAATAAAACAATCCTTCGCACTACATTCTCATCTTGCACTAACTTATTGATTCTGATGTTCATTGTCTAGCAAACACATTGCCTATAATATGAGCTACATCCCAGGCTAATTATTCTGCAGGCCATATTCGTGTGACTCCCATTACTGTGACTAATGGCCGTACAATCCATGTAGCTGCAGTTGGCATTCATCAGTCTGGAAATCCATTTGCAAACTCTTCAACATTCTTGCTGAACTAGGAACTCAGTGGTTGTGAGCAATTGGCTTATTGGGATTCTAATGATAAAGTTGGAAGAAAGACAGAGGCTGGTTCCTGGGAGAGGTTCCTTGTTCTCCGGAATGTATCAGGGCAAGTAAGTAGTTCATAGTCAATGGAGAAAATTCAAAATATGCTTTCCTTTTCTCTCTCAAGGTTTTAAGTAATGATTTAATTTCATACTGTAATGACACATATGTTGTGCTATGCAAATTAACCGAGATATAAGGGGGTCTACACCAAGTAATGTTTTGAATTTTATCTTTCCTGGAGCACAAGGATATAATTACAAATCAACATAATGTATAGCTTATGGTTAACTCTAGTTAAGGAGAGTCAAGTCAGATGCCTGCTCAAATATGTAAGTTACATGTAGAGTCTGTACTTATCACTACAGAATATTGATTATTCCAATTGCAAGGAATAAGTTGAGGTAATATGGGTGGTCTTTGACCAAAAAACACAAGAGCTAGTGTGAAGCCTGTGAAGTGAACTGAGTTGGCTTCAGACACTGTCACATGTTTTTGTTTTGGAACCATTTCTTAAGGTTCTGGAAGAAGCTGTTTTTTTCTTGCATATTAAGAACAGGTGACTGCCACTCTCTTCTTCTGAACATCGAGATTTGTGTTGATGCTTAGAATGAGGTTGACTGCTGGAATTCCTCAGTGTCTCACTCAGTGTAATTTTCAGTCCTATTTATTGATTGTGGTCATCTGGAGACTCTATATCCTTTCTTTATTTTCAAGAAAAAGGTATAAGCTAATACCAATATTTTGGGTCGCGATTAAGGTGGTGATTGTCTCCACTGATGTTGTTTTATCCTACTTCTCCTCAGCAATATCTTAGATTAATGTCCAGTGAATTGTGTATTGTTGAACATAGTTTCTTTAACAGGTTGCATGGGTTTGGAAAGACTAAAATACTGTCAGTTAAGATATGTGTCCATGTGATCCATATCCACTCATGCACATAGAAAAAATTTTACGATGAAATTTTATCGACATTGTTCATATGTATATGTGTTGCTGATGATACTATTCAATTTTGTTATAGGCCTCTTTATACATGTGAAGAAACACACCCTATGAATTTTCGGAATAGGTTGTTTCATCAACGAAGATTACACAACTGCCACAAACACATAATGCAGATGTGTAAACTAATGGCATCAATCACCTTAGTGTTACATAACCTGCATATGTTATTATTGCATCATCATTCTTGTTATAAGTACATAACTACGTTATTCATGCCAATGACCATTTTGTTGCTGACATCTTCTCCCTTGTTTAAAAATTGAGTGAACTTGCTCATCATTGTTATCTCTCGAGTCTCTTCTCAATAGTATCCCGAAGACACAAGCACCACAAAGACATAATGTTGATGTGTATACTAATGGCATTAATCAGCTGAGTGTTACATAACCTGCTAATGCCATTTTTGGATTATCATTCTTCTTATTAGTACATAATTACGTTATTCATGCTAATGACCATTTTGTGACTGACATCTGTTCCCTCGTTCAAAAATTGAGCGACCTTACTCATCTTTGGAATCTCCTCTCTTCTAAACAATCTTCTAGGCCTTCTCTCCGATGGTGATGGTGTCTTTTCTTGGCATGCTTTACCTATCCTTCTTGGTCTTTTTGACTAGTTTTCCTTCACTATACTTGCTCCGTACTATTGATATGTCACTATAATAGATTTCTTCTATTGGGAACAGTCTTGACTGTTCACATTTTCTTGATGCAGCGTTACCCCTTCTCTTCAATTCCTGTCATTATTTGTTCATGGCCTCATTTTGAGCATGCATGTTTTCATTCATGTTAAGCAGATCTTGATATTGCTTTTGGCATCCCCCAGTGACCCAAATATTCTTGTAGATTTTCAGAAACTGCATCCTTGATTTAACTTGAGCACATCTCTTATGTCGTTATTCCATGTGTTGTAGATGATGCATTCAAAGCTTAACTTGCATTTCTATCATGTCAAGGAAATATTTGCACATTGCTCGACATGCTGATAGATTTTCAGCTCTCCTTGTGACTTCCCTTGGTACACTCTTCCCAAGGGGTCATGCTTTTTTATGAATCCCTGTGTGTTGCAGAAAAGTTTGTTTAATGTTTCAGTCTCTAATAATATTTCCTCTTATGCTATTTTCTAAGTTTTCTAAATAATTTTCCATCAGCAAGATCATTTTGATCTGGGTAGTGATTTTTTATTTTTCCCTATCATTCTCCTCTTCCCCATCTGTATACTCTGAATCTAGACTCCCACCCCCTCCTTCTCCTTAACCTGATCATCTGTTTTCTTCTCTGTTTTTATTTGAGTTTGGAACTGTGCATTCATATACCTTTCTAAATATGGTTTCTATTTTGCAGCTTTATTCATTAACTAATTGGGTGTCACTTACACAAGACAAGGTTGTCAATCCTTTGCAACTAGAAGTGTATTATAATTGGTTCAAAGAGCAAAAGATTTTATCTTCCTTTGAGGTGTCTTGCTTGAATCGACATTCACTCTTTTCCAAGAGAAATGATGAACTCATTATGATTGCCAAGGAAAGCAAGAAAGATTTCATTTAATGCCTGTTTTGGAGGTTAGTTGATGCTTACATTATTTAGCTAAGCTTCCTAAGAATTCACATAACTGTTTGCTTCTCTAGTTTTGTCAAATCATCTATCAATTTACTGATTTATGCCTAACTGCCTTAGTCTATTATGATGGAAGAGCAATAAGGGTGTATCTAATTGTAGTCTTTAAAATGTTTTCTTTTTTATGATAGTGATGTTTTCAATTGCATATTTGTAGATCTGGTCAAGGACTTCGTTTTCTCATATTACATTTTTGTTATTCCAGTGAAGTAGACACTTTATATTTTAAAATGATGGTGGTGAAAGTTTTTTATATAACATTTGCATGCTAAGAGGAAACTATCACTATTGTTATGTTACTATGGACTTTAATCAGCTACAGGATTTGTTGCTGTTCACAGTGCATTGTGCGAGCAACAATAGTCGGATTCTCTGGCAGTAGAGCTCTCTTATCATCTACCAAAGGAGCAAGGGAAGATTTAGAGGGGCGTGCTGATTATGTTTTGACAGATGCTGTCTGTTTGCATGTATGTTTTATGGAGTGTATTTTGTTCTCATGTTTTATTGTACTTTACAGTACTGACTTCTCTGATGTCAATGGTTTCTCTGATGTCAATGGTTGATTGCATTGTAGCTTGTATCTGTCCTTCGTATTGAACCAGACTATGTTATTTTATTCTTTCATCCTGATGCCAAGGTACTTCAAAGTCTCTATCTCCTCCAGCTTACCAAATTTAATGGCTAAAATAAATCTTTTAAACTTAGATCAATTTTTGAGCTCTAAAAATGATATTGATATCTTAGTTATGTGATCACTTATAATTGTTCTTAGATAAGTTTTTGAAATAAAAGAACAGATGGTAGTGCCTTAGTTATCTATTTTTTCTTGAATATCGAAAGTTGTATTTAACGTTAGTCCCTTATTTCCATCCTTCTTTTGCTTCTTACCTTATTTACATTAAAATAAAAATATATTAAGCATGACCAAACGTATTTGAAGCAATTTAATAATTATGTAAATACTTTTTAAAACTGTTAGTTATAATTTGTAAAAGATTGAATTGATAAAATTGTAAAAGAACGAGAACTTAGATTTCTTCAATCCATCTTACATAATAAAGAACCTTGAAAATACTTTCCATAAAGTAGGCTAGGTAATCATTGCTCTATGTTGAAATGCTTTTCTCATGTTAAACTATTTTTTCTTATTTCTTTCCATTGTTGTGGTTTCTAGGCAAGTTTATCGATATTTGGGGGCACCTCAGATGTTAAAGCAATTGTGAATGATACTAAAGTTGCAGCAGTAGTTGATGAACCTCCAAGAGCACATTACACGCATTTGGTTGTGGCTGCAAGAGGTTTGGGCACAACAATGGTTACAGTTCAAGATATTGGGCTTGCATCTCCTACATCAATGTTTGCTTTGGTATAGTACTTTTATCTAATTACATTCAGAGTTGTCTCTTTTCTAATCACCCAAGGTCCAAAGAGAATGAGATTTAGAATAGAGTTTATTGTTAAAAAGCTAATATTGTGCCTGATATCTAGGTTAGCTGTGTCTTAGTATGTTGCATTTTAGAGATATGGTAAAATGTGCTTCCTTTTATTCCATTAGGTAAGAAATTTTGCAAAATAATGCCTTGTTGCATAAAAACAAGTCACACAA
This sequence comes from Pseudotsuga menziesii, assembly GCA_001517045.1. Classification (NCBI taxonomy): domain Eukaryota; kingdom Viridiplantae; phylum Streptophyta; class Pinopsida; order Pinales; family Pinaceae; genus Pseudotsuga; species Pseudotsuga menziesii. Next base: position 94,922 of record LPNX010865536.1, read on the forward strand.
CGTTTGGTATGCTTGATTTTGAAAATTTTAGAAATGTGGTAAAATCTGTTTCTTTCTATTACTTTAGGTGAGAAATTAAAAAAAAAAGTCTCGTTACATGCAAAACAAGTGATACACTTCGTTTGGTGTGTTTGATCTTGAAAATAATTGGGCCTTATGATAAGCATATTAAGTACACATTATAAGCAACGATTACTAGTTCTGATAGGTGTTGCCCCAAAAACTAAAACCCTAAGGTGCAAGGTGTTGAATAAGGTGTAGTTATGTGCAACTATAGATAGCTTCTCTTCACTTTCATGACTTGGATGAAATCACAAGGGGGGAAACCCTAGAGCAATTGAGTCTCAAGAGGGTTGGCAAATGACTTAGGATTAATAATACACTTGTTAAAAAAACTCAAGGAAACAAAATGACGCAATTAAGGTGGTAATGGATAAATTGACTAAAGAATCACATTTACCAGTTATAAAATCTACTTTTAAGCACCCTGAATATGTAGCTTTCACTTTCTCAACAATAAAACTAGCGTAGCCTTTGCAGATTTTGAGTCTTAAGGAGTCATCTCCCAAACTGGACCCTTGTACAAAAATATTAAATCTACAAGTAATATAAAGAGTTTGTCGGGAGTGATCGTTGGGATCCTGGTTGGTTAGTGGAGTAGGCGTGTTACTAATCTTTTCCCCAAGGTTTAAATTTTTCCAAAGGCATTATTGTAAAAAATTCCCATAACAGGCCCAGGTGTTGTTTGCACGTATTGACAGGAAACACTTGTTAGGTAGCTATGCTAACATGTCATGTTGACTGGGCTTATGCTGCCTCTGCATTTGGAGATGGTCATGTTGATTGCTGGCTTCCTTTGCTAGATCAGTGAGAGATCATTTGTAGTTTCATATTCCTAAGACAACTTTAACAAGATCATTTTACTATTTCTTGTTCATCACCCTTTCTCCTTCCCACAATTCTTTTTGTTTTTTATTTCTATAAAATCAAAGCTATCTTTAAAGGTTTATTATGATTTTTATTCAATCAATTTCCTGTGGTGTGCTTGTCAATAAGGAAGAAAATATATTTCATTATCATTTATGCATCTGTGCCAATTGAGTATGGAGGTAAAAATTTAATACTTGATTGGTAACACTTTTGTATATGGCATTTCTTAAATTTGGGTACAACTGCTGTGGATATAGGTGGGCTATCATTTCATCTCAATTGAAAGACAAAACAAGCAGACAGTGCAGGAGAAGGTGAAAATAGTGATTCTTACTCAAATGCAGCTTTGAGTAAAAGGCAAGAGAAGGTGAAAATAGTGATTCTTACTCATATCTTGCTTCCAATTTAGTAAATTTACAAAATCAATAGAACTAAATACACTCTAATAGAGATAAAAATTAACAAAGTTTGGAAAGGGCCAGTGAGCAGGTGCAAGGTACTAAAAGGAAGAATCTACATGTGAAAAGTTGGTTACAACAAGCAGCTTTCAATTTGCAGTTCTGCTTGTAATGCTAACATCCAAATATTTTCTTCTGATCAGAGTCTCCTCTGATGTATATAAATTTGGATTTCTGGCATTTGATGCTGACTTAAGAAATATGAATTGCTTTGGCCAATAAAATGACTAAGTAGTTCTAAAATAGACTTAATATTTTGTACATTGCTTTGTTATGGATGAGATTAGTGGTTGAGGAAAATGATATGAAATTTGTTCTTTATTAAGATTGTTTGACTTAATTTTATTGTATAACATGGAAAAGGGATATTGTCTACTGAAAGCATTTTCTCTAGCGAGCATAGTGTTACATAATATATATGCGAGGACAAAATCATTGCTACCTTTTAAAGACAGTAACAGCTTGCATAATGGGTATATCTAACATGTTACTCACCAGTATGACCAAGCATAGTGAGCTAGAGAGGTGCCCATGACATGATAAAAAATAAGGGAGTGACTGCTGACTTTACTGATGATTTAGAGCTTCCTTATGCAAGTGCAAGGAATAGTCTCCATGCTGCATATTTGTAGATTAGATATACTATTACACCTAGTCCATTTCATTCACCTTTGAAAAGTCAAAGTCCATCTAGTAATATTCCCTCTTTTAGTAACATATTTGTCATTCGAATCAATAGAATCTAGAACCATGGTGGAAAAACCCTTACCCCTCTAACCAAATAAATTGTTTACAGTCTAAGGCTTTTATTTTATGGTTTCATTTTCCTACCTAGAGAGTGTGAATTTTCAACAAAATTTTCTAGTGTTATATACATCACAATCCATCTAATGGCAGGAAACTGAGACTAGTGATCATTCTGGTGGAAATTTCTTGGAGGCCACCTTCTTAATAGTTATTTTCATTCCCATCAATAATCCAGACTCAAGTAGCTTGTAAATAAAAGTATTTGTTTTACTAAGTATGTACTATGGACTACTTTAACTAGAAATAATGGGAGATGCAAGGATTTAGGGTTTTTGGATGATCTACCAAATCAACAATCACTGACATAAAAGTTTGGAAAAGTACCAAAGAAAGAGATTGTAGCTGATTTTTAAATGGATCTCTATGATGCAAACGAAAGTAATTGTTTTCCATGGTTGGTTTGTACCCTAACAATACTGGAGAAAATAATATCTCGTCCTCAGTATTTCATGGTAGTTTTGTTTCTCAATGAGTAACATATGAGACTAGTTCTTCTTACAAAAAAAAAACAACACAATATATATATATATTTTTAAATACAATACCGTCGCTTAAGCGACGCCTGTAGGTGTCGGTTAAGCGACGCCGGTGTGTTTAAAAAAAAAAAATACAATACCGTCGCTTAAGAGATGCCTGTAGGTGTCGATTAAGCGATGCCTGTAGGTGTAAATGTTTCTTAAAAAATTTCGTCACCATCTCTTAACCGACGGCCGTGTTGTAGAAGCGACGGCCTGTAAGTGTCGGATAACCGACGATTTACATTTAACCGGCAGTAAACTGAGCTGTCGCTTAACCTAGGGATTGGAAATATGTCGGATAATGGACGAAAATCCACCGACGCTTAAAAAAAATCATAGTGTCGTACATGCGACAGGGGAGTGTCAAAAATACGACAATACGGCCATCGGATTTTTGGTCGAAATGTAGCAGTGACTCTCTTCCCAATCAAATGATCCTGAAGATCAGGAGACCAATTTGGAGCAGGAGGAAGCTGTACCTACATGTTATGTTAATGCAATTAAAACAACAACATCTGAATCGTATGATCACATCATTTTTTTTCTAAATCATGGGTTTTCCAATGAAACCTTTGACTTTAAAAAACATAGAGCATTAAGGCTAAAATTAGTTCCTTATCAACTTATTGATAATGTTCTATTTAGAAAAAACTATGATGGATTTTTTCTTACGTGTTTAGAAAAGGACCAAACTAATGATATCACTTTCCAATTTCATGCAGGACCTGCTAGTGGGAATTTCTCGGGGGATAGGACGGCTCACAAAATCATTTAGGCGGGATATTATTGGCTTACCTTATTCAGGGATTCTCATGCTCATGTCAGAAAATGTGAGCCTTGCCAGAAGTGTGCTATCAAAGTCAAGAAATCTACCTTCCCTTTGCAGCCAATAGCGGTCAAGTTCCCATTTCAACAATGGGGATTGGATTTTGTCGGACCTATCAACCTTGTGTATTCTCTACAACACAAGTACATTTTGATGGCCATTGATTACTTCACTTGGTGGGTTGATGCCGTCCCTCTTATACTGTGTAATACGAACCAAGTGATTTTCTTTCTTGAAAATCAAATAGTCACTAGGTTTTGAACTCCTGAGTATCTCGTTTTTGATAATGCATCATACTTGGGATCCATTTCCCTCACTAGCTATGCCCTTGAAAAAGGGATCAAGCTTAAATTTTCTACCAACTACTTCCCTCAGGGTAATGGACTTGTAGAATCCTCTAACAAAAACCTGATAAACATCCTGAAAAAGACGGTGGCCTCCCATCACAAAGATTCACATACCTATCTCTACAATTCTCTTTGGGTAGAACGAATTACTCCAAAGGTGGCCATTGGTAACTCCCCTTACTATCTAGTCTATGGAAAGGAAGTCATCCTACCATCTAATATCACCATCTTCTCATTACAGTTAACAATCCATCCAAGAGGATGATTCATCCCCACTGCAGCAGAGGATAGATACATTCCTTAAGTTAGAGGAAGATATGGAGCGAGCCAAGAACAAATTCTATCAACATCAACAGTTGGTAAAAAAATGGTTCAATGAGAAATCCTCCTCTGACAAAAAATTTTCAGTAGGGGATTTAGTAGTAAGGTGGCAAAAGAAGCACAAAGACAATAAGGAGTACACCAAGTTCCAACGCCTTTGTCTAGGACCATTCATTATTACAGAAAAGATTGGTCCTAGCACTGTTCGGTTACAAACACTGAAGGGAGTCGTCGACACCTATCTAGTGAATGTTTTCCTGCTTAAAATGTATTTTGTCTGAAAATTTTCATGAATCATGTACATATGTGTGGTGTGTTCTTTTTTTGTTTTCTTTTTTTGAATGCTTTCCTGATATTAGCAATTTTTTGTGCCCTGCACATTCAGTATTGGCAAAAAATCAGTCTCTCTCAATATTTCAACACTCTAAACTTCAATACATTGTTTGTTTTAATATTTGTCTAGCCCGCGTCATGATATATTTTATATCTTGATGACGTCCAATAAGTGTAGGATTCCAGGTTAATACATTTCTATCTTGGTCAATATCCTTATATATGCGTTGTTCTACAGTCAAGGTCATGAAGGTAACCGGTTCACCTTGTCTCAAGTCTCATTAATGCACTACATCATACCTTTATAACCTAGTCTCCCTCATCTATTCTAGATTCTATCGTAGTGACACAATATATATATATATACACAAAAAAAATGAGAAAATAATTTTGTTATGGATTGCAAGATGGGGGGTCTCATCACAAGCCAGCCCATTAGGTTCATAGATGCTTGGTGGAATGACATATTCACCATGAAATTGGGGGAATGGATTTCAATGTTCCTGGAAGATGGGAGATCCTATTACAGGTCCTCCCATTCATGATCCACAAAACATCAGTGAGTAACATTGTTGTTATATGGACACTAAGCCATGGTAGTGTCTTGCAGTCCATATACGAATAAATCCTTGTTGTTTCTGTAAGAAAATTATCATACATAAGGATAGGGGGTCTTATCACAAGCCAACCCTGCAATGCTCATGTATTTGACTTTGTACTGAAATTATCATTAGATTGTTTCTAGGCCATGATAGTTGCTTTCAGTTTCACAACTAGAAGATAAGAAGTATCCTTACCGAGCTGGCTTGTTCAGTTTCTAGATCAGGTTTGTGAATGGAACTGATCACCATATTGGGGCAGTCGTCTTATGTTGATAAATTCTTTCAATTCTATAATAAATAAATATAAATAAATAAATAAAGGGGAGAATATCTTGGTGACTTATGTTCGAAATCCAGAATATGCCTAGGGTTGATTTTAGGTTCAACTTAAACCCTGTGCTTATGCCTGCTTGATGGTAAGAGATCCTTGCTATCCTTCATGTCCCTGGATCAAATTTGCATCATCTTTAAATTGATCATGGATGGGAATGTACTATTTTTTTTTGGTAATCCTCTGTCTTGGTTCCATCTTCATGTAAGCATTTTCTATAAGTTTTAAGTTACCATTTTTTGTCATTGACATGTTTTATATTCAAAAGAATTCGTGTTTTACAGTGATAACTGGTTCTTCGCAGCGAGTCGCCATTTGTTTTAGGTACAACATATCCCATGTTATCCAAAACATGGGAGCCCCAATTTCACATACAAAGGTAGTTGTTCTCAATTCCTTAAGTTGTTTAGGGGTCCCCATTACGCTTATCAAGATTTCTGTGATTTAACTTAGTCGAATTTTGAGAATTTATGCACGGTTTTTTTGCTTTTGGCTAGTTGCAGAAGACTATATTTTGTAAGAATTTGTTTCATCCTGCAACTTGTATCCCACAAATATGGAATACAAATTGTGGGAATTTGAAGTTTATTATTTGCGATTTTTTCATCCCGCAACCTGCATCCCGTATCCCGCAAATCACAGAATGCGGGATGTAGGAACATTTTTGTAAAGTATAGTGTGTCATCCCACAACCCGTAACCCGCAAATTGTGGAATGTGGATTGTGAGAATGATTTGGTTTATTTATTTTGTTCTGCAATCATGCAACCCACAAATTGTGGGATGCGTATTTTGGAAGAGAGGGAATAAAACTTCGGTACTTTTGTATTCTGCATCCGACATCCTGCAAATTGTGGGATGCGGATTACAAGATGGTTAATAAATTTTAAATATTGAGTTATGACCCTTCATCCCACAAGGTTTAATATGGGTCGTCCATTTATTTTTATCCTACGATCCTATGTTAACCTGCGGAAAATCTATATATAGGCTTGTCTTTTACGATTTCTTTACCATTTTTACTGTTGTGAATTATTGTGCTGCGTGAATTTTCTCTGTGTTTTTACCAAGAAACATCATCACAGTCCAGTCTAATCATTGGTTAGTTTCTTGGTCATTTCTTCATTCAAGTTGATTACTATAGTTTAGCTTAAATTAGCTTTGATTTTTCTCTTTGCGTTGTTTTTCTCCAATTTCCAAGGATGGCTAGAATTAAACGCTGCAAAATCCTCCAAAAGGATATGCTGACCAAAGACCAAAAATTTATCATTTTCTTGGATACCAATGGCGGAGTCACTGAAACTTACCATTTTGAATGGCCTAGAGTTTACGCAATTTTTGACAATCACGACCTTTCTAAGATCCAAAACGACCAATTAGCCTACCAAAGAATCAAGGATTCTGGGCTACACTCTATTGCTTCCAAACCTACCATCCTCCCTTATAATGACACAGTCAAGTGGATCATGGAACACGCGAAACCCAAAGACCATTCCTTCAATGATAGTGCAGGGTCACAGTTGGCTACTTTCTGTCCCAAAGTCTTCGTTAGGGCCTATGGTCTTAAACCGGCTAGACAACCCCTGACTACAGAATTTTCCCAAGCCTCAAAGACAAGGTTCAATTTCAATGTAATGTTAAAATCTTGGATGCATGAACCTAGTAAATTCTCGTAGAGGGTCGACGACCTTTACCCTATCACCTAGTTCAAAGAGCCCTATTCCTTGCTGGCAACCATGTTATGCAGACTGTATGGACTTCCTAATTTCTCTATATTCAAGGTTGAATGGGCTCTAGTAGATCACCATGTTTTAGAAATTGGTGACTCTTTCCCGTGGGAATCCATCTTGTCACTGGAACTCAAAACCTCCATCCATGACTACCAGAAGGCCCACTGCCAGAAAGAAACCTAATTTATTCTTTTCGGCCTTATTTTTTTATGTATTCTACACTGAGTTCCAATATCCCAATTTGGGATGGAACTAGACTTTACTGGCTCCCCCGGTGCCCATTTATTATTCATAATTATGGGAAACTAACCATGCAGCCAGGTTCTATGATATATGTCAACATTTTCTCGATAACATCTATTTTTCAATCCTCAAAAAGGAAGCTCCTGCATTTTGAGTTGAATCCATAGCTTGCATTGCGACAATGGGCGATTGGTACATTGGTGAGTATTTTTTGTACATCAGGATCTAGGGTAGCAACACTGTTCACATGCTTCCAAGAATTTTCCCTAATAGGTTGGTCCTAGAAGAAGTGGCTTTCCAGACTGTCAATGATGGGATTTATAAGAAAATCATTGGCCCTAAGAAAAAATCTTGGACCAAATTCTCTTTGAACCTTGGATCATTGGTCATCACAACTTAGACCCGGCCTACAATATTGGGTGAACAGATAGTTTCCTTGAAGCTCAGCTTAGCCATCAAGAGAAGACACGATCCCAAGGGATTCCTCGATGCTCACTTTAAACAATATCATATCAAAATTTCTTATGTGCATGAGGAACTTCCTGATGATTCCATTTACTAGGTTGTCAATATATTTTCCGAAGTTTTGGCTAAAGCAAAAACAAAAGATGAGAAAAGTCACATCTTGCATCATCAGAAGGAACTTGTTATCACTCCAGGAAATGCCTCTAGGTTGTAGCTCGAGGATGCCTGGTAACTTAAATATTTTTATTGTTTTCTAAGTGGATCAAGTCAGGTGACCTATAAGACCTTACACTCTCAAGACATGCATGAAACTCAATCAGGGATAAGGCTTCTAATTTCCACTATTCAGAGGTTGACAATATGGTGTAGAGATGGAGAACTTATCATGCTGGTAGATCCATACATAAGGTAGATATATATAAATGGTTAATCATGAAAAGGAAAGCACTTATCATTCAAATCACATCAATATGCCAATAGGGTGACAGCTATCAGACATTAAATTAACTTGAATAAAACCTAAATAACACATTCAAGCATAAGCACAGAATAGACAGAAAATGGAAGCTTAACATATGATAACAAAAGAGCTTATATTAGGTCATGAGCAATATGAGAAGCTTGACAATAGCGATCCCAAGACACAAAGGATAAATCAGTTGCTGAGGCAAGTGTATGAGATGGAAATTTTGGAAAGAGAAATAAAGAAAAACAATGCTACATTAACTAGGAGGAATAAGTTGATGCACAACTCTTACCTAGAGATGAGAGAAAGGTATGTTTTTATAAAGAGACTAAACAAAAGATACCTGAAAGACAACACAAAGTTGTATAGAATGATTAGGCTTCAGAGGCTGTAGATGAAGGATGCCAAGCTAAACCCTAGCACTCACCTCACATTGGAAACCCTAGTTGAAGCTGTACTAAGCCTTCAGCCTCTAGAAGCAAGCCAGGCTGCTATTAACCTTCCTAACATAGAGCGTGCTGAAGAAGAAAGCTAAGCAAACAAACTTGAAAGAACAATTTTAGAGGTGATTTAAGATTTTTTGAAGAGCGAGGCATTCGGTGGCTTAAGAAGATGCTGAGGAAATTCATTAGCCACCGAAAGCACCTCTTTTAGCAACTAACAGCTCCGATATTTTGGTATTTTAACCACCAAAAGTAGACATAGGCATAATATTGATTTTTGACATGCAGGACCATTTTTGGGTGAACATGGATGGCTCAGGGATGAAGTGTAAAGATGAAGGACGTTGAAGAAAACATCAGGGAATGTATGCTTCAGTTTTGCTATGAAATAACAGTAGAAAAGGTCACCAACACTCAACTGACAAAGTGAAACAGTGACTTAACCAGCAGAAGACCAGTGGCAGTGATTTCCAGTACTTACTTTAGTTATTAGAAGGTTCAAACAGTGAACGAATTCTACAGTTAGTTAGAATAGTAGTTAAATTGGGGTTTTTTGACCTAATTATGCAAAAACAATTATTTTGTCTATTTTTAGTAAAGCAGATCCAATTTTTCAGGATCTGAATATTTTTGTAAAGGATATAAATCCTAAGACTTATTTTATTGAAAGGGCTCGACTTCAAGGACTTATATACCAATACTCTTGTCAATCTTCTCATATTGCTCATGACCTAATATAAGCTCTTTTGTTATCATATGTTTAGCTTCCAAGTTTTGTCTTATCTGTGCTTATGCTTGAATGTATTATTTAGGTTTTATTTAAATTAATTGATGTCCTATAGTTGTCACCCTATTGGCATATTGATGTGATTTGAATTATAAGTGCTTTCCTTGTCATGATTATCCATTTATATATATATGTTTTATGTATGAATCTGCCAACATGATAAGTTCTTCATCTTTGCACCATATTGTCAACCTTTGAACACTGGTAATTAGAAGCCTTATCCCTAATTGAGTTTCATGCATGTCTTGAGAGTGTGAGGTTTATAAGTCACCTAACTTGATCCACTCAGAAAACCATAAAAATATTTAAGTTACCAGGCATCCTCGAGCTACAAGCTAGAGGATTTTCCTAAAGTGATAACAAATTGGCGCCGTTGCCGGGGAGAGGAGACTGAAGCTCATCTTCCCTGGGAGATGGCATAGATTCTTGCTTTCATGATAGACAAAGCTTGGAGACTATTATGGTTGTAATCATCTATCTGGCGACTCCATTGAAATAAGGTGGCTTCAAGAAGACCAAGTACCAGAGAAAACCCTCAAGGGCCACCAACAACACCTGTTTTAGATCCAGAAGAGATTCTGAGAAGAGATAGGGCTTCACTAAGGCAGACCAGGAATGCTGCAAAGGAAGCTACATCAAGTATTTCAAGAGATATTTCTGCTATTATTTCTTTTGGTGAAACATTCAAATATCAATAATTTTAAATACATCAAAAAAATTTAGGGTTGAGGAATCTTCAAGCACTGTTGCTTCTGAAGATCTCATCCCTGGCGACTCCAAAATATTAAGATGTCAAAATAATTTGCTGCTCTCTTGGCTTGGAGGTTTTCACCTCTTGACTTCTATTTAGTTCATGGTTTCCCACATCCAATACCTGATATGTCTGAATGGGGAGATTTTCTACCTGTCTTCAAAGAGGAGGAAGAAAACAATCCTACAGAACACCTCCTCAACTTTCACAAATGCGTGGATCTATTAGATCAAGAGAATTCATATGTTCATGTATTCATTATATGGTGATGCACGTCAGTGGTATTTTTATTTACCTCCTTCTAGTATTTCATGATTGAAGGATTTTCACAAAGCATTCACTAAGCATTGTAAAAGGTACTATTCAGATGAGTTTGCATTTGATAATTGTTGTGAAGAATATAAGTTGCATTCTGAGGATAAAAAGGTAAATAGAGAAGAAGATTTCAAGTTTTGTGAGGATTTGTCCACTTCTGGAATTTATTTTAGTTCTACTTTTCAGCAAAGATATGATCAGAGACATATGCATGTTGTTGTTAATGATAAATATGAAGCATATGCTGCAATAGGGGACACTTCTCATTGTGATCAAGATATTAATGATCTTCAAAATGTTAACCACAATATAGATGCTTTTGACCTTGTACCAAATGCATCTGCTGACATAGGGTGTCAAGAAGATCAGTTTGTCCCCTTTGGAAACATGAAAGATAATGAGCAGATTGAAGGAACAACATGTAACAAATTTGGATCTGCAGCAAATACTAAAGGCAGCCCTAAGTTTTCTGATTTGCAGACAAAGGAAGAATGCAATAGATATGAAGAGGAACATGATGATATGAAAAGTCCAGAACAATAGGGCATAACTCATCCTTCCCAGTTAGAGGTTGAGAAATCTACAGTTAACGTAGAGATCACTTAAAGCAACCAGCAATAGCATTTCATTAAGTTGGAATAGTAGCTTAAAAAGGTATTTCTTGTTGGATTTTATGACCCTGTTGCTGACTATCTGGAACTTATGAGCAGCATAGATATCAAAATATTTTTGTCAGATCATAGCTGGTTCTGTCATCCTTTAAAACTGCATTGTTGCATGCTAGGGTTTTGTTGCACCTGCAACAACTTCCCAAAATTCTGAAAAATTTTGGGGACCCTCCTTTGTTTTGGATTAGCCTGTTTTTCTTCCCTACTTTGATGCAATGATTTTGTAGAATGTTTTAATGCTTGGATTGATCTGCTTGCTGCCTTGGAGAGCCATTGGAAACCAGTCGGATTGCTGCTGTTGAACGTACTTGAAGCCTTATTGAAATCGAAAGTTGTTTTGTTTTTGTTTTCCGCCGTTGCGGCTGTTTTCAAGTCCCCCCCCCGATTGAAGAACCTTTTGACTGCCGATCTTTTATTTAGGGCGGGCGCTTTTCTGATTAGGAATCGGACGATCTTTCGATCTTTCATCCTGCTGTTGGGGATGCTTTTGAGCTTTCTCCATCCGATTTTAAATCCTCTCGACGTCCGACGCTGGTAACAAAAGCGGAAGCTTTCGCCATCTTCTATCCCGCCATTGCGGCTAATTCTGAGCTTTCACCTCCCGATTGGAAATCCGTCCGACGGCCGATCGTCCGATTATTTCCCGCCATACATGCATACCCAACTTGGTAGACGTTGTGCCCTTCCGTCGTTGCGGAGGGAAGACCACTCTTGGCTGCCGATGTGAAAAACCTCCGACGCCCGATTTCTTGTGTCCTCGCACGTGTGAGAGTTATATACGGGGACGACGGGTCAGTTTTTATATTGTTATTTTTTGCTGCTAAGCACTATCGCGTTGAGCACTATTGCGCTGACCACTATTACACTTAAACTATTTTTGGTTTTCTCCCGTGGTTTGGATGTTCCCGGCGGTTTCCCTCACCCATCTAGGTATTAAGCTTATATATTTTATCTTTTGACCATGTGGGGGGCGGTTTAAACTTCTGAGCAGTTCTGTCTTGTCGCCCTATTTAGCTTACCGCCTCACGCGCATAGGAGTTGAGGGGTTTCGGCGCAGATGACCATTACGCCGTCTGCGCCAAACCTTCCTGCATAGTCATGATAGGAAAAGGATAGACAGGTATGGGGAGGGATTTAAAGGTTTTGGTCGACTGTTGTTTTCGTGGCGCGTTACCCGGCCTTTGCACCATAGCTGTTTCACCTATGCGTTTCTGCTCGGCCTCGCCGAAGCTTGATGTTGGACCCGTAGTTTGCTGGGGGGGGGGGATAGGTTTTTGAGAGGATTTTATGGTCGCCAGTGTTGTTCCTTCACAGCTCAAGCCACATCCTATGTCGATTGCACCACCCCTCACAGCCCTTTGTGCTCCATCACCTAAAACCCTATCTGGTTAAAGGGGAGGTGTCATCGTTACAATGCGTTAATTGAAAGTAGTGCGGGTAGTGTTTTATGGAAGTATATGGTGTAGAAAGTGAAAGTAATCCCCACAAAATGTTTAGTCAAGTTAATATAACTATTTTGCCGTAAGCCGCATGAGTCTTCATTAGTCTTGGGTCTGCTGGGTTTTATGGTTAAAATGTTGACTGGCACGAGCCTTCGCTATGTTTGCTATGCGATAGAATAATAGCTAAATGTCACACCTTGCATATGATATACATGTTTGTTTCAATGTATTGCTATCATGAGAAAAGTGGCATGTTGCAAAATAGTGTAGATTTGGTGCTGGTATAAATAAGTATGGTTGATAAGCTTGGTATTATGCAGCAGTGGTAGATTGCTCAGGACTGAGTGTGCTTCATATAGATCAGGTCATAGAATATTGCACCCTAGTCTCAAGGCATTATAGAGCTGAACAATGTATGCATTTATTGCACAGAACATTAGCATACTAGACATAGGATAATAGCACATTGCACAGTATTGCATACTAGTTTGATTACTCAGCACAAAGGGCTTATGTATTAATTCCATTAACTGGTTACTATCATGATACACTTGAGAAGGAATAAACTGCTACACAATGTCTGAAATTCGAATTGCTCAATTTCACAATGTTATACATGGCAGGAGGAACTTACAATGTCCAAAAGGCAGAAGAAGAAGGCCCCTATGGTCGAAGAGCAACCAGATGTAGAGGTCGTCACAAAGAACAGATACACATATGAAGACACCCAATGTGTCTTGGGTGTTCAGCCCGAGTACAAATGGGGTGAGATTTATAGATTAATTTCCCACAAGGAGATTCCCGACATGGGTCTCGAAGAAGAACCCATCTATGCGAACATAGAAAAATCCGCCATCATGAAGGTGGCTACCAGACCAGAGCTGTTCCCTTGCTCTGAGGTGATCAGATGGATTCGACCCCATACAGATACAGCCACCATGCTCATAGGAAATGTGGAAGGTCAGGGCTATGCTGCATTTAGCCCAAGATATGTGGCGTTGGCCTATCATCTGCCAGAACCTCAAATGTTTCTATCTGATGACTGGCTGGATAACATCAAAATGGACCTGGTGGAAACCCTGAAGAAGATGCTCTTGCAGGGAAATATTTATCGGTACAGAGCAACTGGTGAGTATGATACAGCGAGCTCGAGGGCTCCTTACAGATTTGTAGCCCTGATGCTTAACAGGATGTTTGGGAGAGCTCATGGTAGACTCTTCAAATTCGAATGGATACCCATCATGTTTCATGTGGCAACCCAAGGGACAGTCTTCAATTGGGCCATCCTGGTATCAAGCAGTCTTTCTTCTTGCGTGGCCGCTGCCTTGGGAGGAGAATCCAAGAAAAAGTCTGAATTCTACATGAGTTCGATATTGATAGATTGCATATTGTGCAACCAGCCTTTCCCTGGTCTCAAGTGTGTCTGGGACAGGGAAAGGATGCCTGTATATGTGGCCTATAGACCATTGTGGGCTCAGCAGTACCATAGCCACTACAGGGAGGTCTGTGAGCAGTTCATTATGCCACTCTACACACTCATCTTCCGGAAGGAATGTGACTGTATGTCAGAGGAGGCTATGCAGGTAATAGAAGAGCATGCAGACTATTTCCTGACTGAGAATGGCATGTACATTAGAATGTTTGGTGGCACAAAATGCCCCTTGCTGCTGCCCAAATACGCAACAGATTATATTATTCATAAAGAGGCAATCAGGCAAGTGTTCATTGATGGAATAGGGAATTACCTTTTTGAAAAAAAGAAGGCTACATATCCTCCGCTACCATTCAAACTAGGTAGCTACAGATTTGTCAAGGTAAAACAAGCTGCGGAGTTCATAGAAGAATTGGGGAAGTTCCATTTTGGTGAGATGCCTTTTCGAAGGAATGATACTCACGGTAGAATGGAAGAGCACTGTAAAGAACATAAAGTACATTTTGAATACACTCACCACTTTGACAAGGAAGAATCTGTCTTCTGAAGTGCCCCTAACTTGACAACTATGAGAAGGAGGTTTAAGCCTAAGAACCCCACCAAGGGTGGAAAAGGGGCTGAGCAAGCCAGAGCTGAGCAGGCCAGAGCTGAAGAAGAGGAAAAGAGGAGATAGGAAGAGGCCCAGAAGCTAGAACAGGAAGCTACAGAATGGCTGCAGAAAGGAGAAGAGGAAAAAAGAAAAGCTGCCCAAGAAGCAGCTGAAAAAGCACAAGAGGCAGCCAAAGAAACAGAGGAGGCAGCTAGACAGGCAGCTGAAGAAGCAAAGAGAAAGCTAGATGAAGAGCTCCAAAAGCAGGAGGCTGAAAGAATGAAGTTAACACAACAGTCAATTTATGAAACACCAGCAAGACAGACCCAGGGGGAGGAAAACCCCGAGGTGCAGACCTTTCAAATACCTGCTTCCAGCACCCTTATGGCTCCTACGCTCTAGCTAGTGCCTTTCATCCAGAAAAAGGGAGAGGAATTCCCCGACTTTAATACTGTCTATTATGACAGGGCCACCAAAAGAATAATGAGGAGGATAGAAAAGAAAGTTGAAGTGAAAGACCTATCAGGAAGGATGGTAAAAAATGCAGCGGTCATGCTAGGGACAGACAAGGATCCTAGGTTCTCGATAAGAGTCGGGGTTGCACTAATCGATGCTTATACAGATAACATAAACAAGGTGATGATTGAACTAGAGTCAGCTAAGAAGACCTCTGCTCAGCTAAAAGACACACTGAGAAAAGAAAGAGATGAGGGTAATAGACTCAAGATGAAATATGAACACATGCAAAGGGAACTGGAATCCTCAAAAGGTGAAGTCCATGCCCTTCAAGTGGAGATGCAAGCCAAGGGAACAGCACAGGATTCCCTAGAAAACGTACAACAGGAAGCCCAAAGTCTAAAGACGGAGAAGGAGTAGTTACGGTCAAAGGTGATAGAGCTGGAAGAGCAGCAGAAGATCATCTATGAGTCCAATGGTTCATACACCAAAGAACTGAAAGAGCAGCTAGCTTCTCTGACTGCTGATCTGGAGGTGGCTAAGGAACAACAGGTAAATCTGCATCCATTTAAAGAATATATCCTGGCTCAAAAGGCTCAAATGCTACAACTGCAGACTACTCTGGAAGAAGAGAGGTGCAAAGTCCTTTAGATTGACAACAGGCTAGAAGAGATCATGTAAACTTCCTCATACTTTGTTAATCGATCTCAAGAGGTTCTTGAGGTTTTGAGTGCCAGAATGGCAAGGCCGGAAAATTATGCCGAGACTCCAGAAGGGCTAGCAGCAAAAGACCATCAAGCCCTCAAGAGAGATCACAACCTGGTAGAGTTTGCCATCAGTACTGCAGAAGAATTCAAGAAGGCTGTAAAAAAGACGCAGGGAGCATGCTCAGAGTATTTCAGAAGGCTCCTGAATACGTACAATCGATGTCAAACAGAGGCTAAGCATAGGGTTGAAGAGTTCTTGGACCATGAGGCCTTTATGGAAATATTACAGAAAAGATATCAAGATGCAGAGGCCAGAATTCAGCAGATTAGAGCCATTGATGACCTAGTATTGAAGAACGAGGTAGGCCACGCAGCTGTTAGCATGCAATTTCTAGAAGGTCAGCTTCGGTTGAGCCCAGCAAGGATCGAGGCCATCAAGAACCAAGTTGAAAAGTTCGAAATCAACATTCAGTTCCTGGAGCCATGCACATTTGAAGGCATTGCTGCTGAAGCAACAACATGGAAGAAGCTCTTAGACAGTCAGGCGGGACCCTCCTCATAAAGGACCAGTCGAATTTCTAATAATTAAATAATTTTTGTAAAATCTTTTTGAAAATGAGGCGTTGGGAAAACTAAAGTTTGGGAAGCCCAAAGGTCACTTTGGGTAACCCAACCATTTTTCCTTTTTGTATAAAAGTAGGAAGCATAGAGAGAAAAAGGGCTTTTTTCCCCAGTAAGACTGGTGATGACGTATTGTAAGAAGAACTATTTCCTTTTGCAATAAAAATTTACAGTTTGCCTGTTGAAAGAAGATTGGTGGGGTTTCAATGTTTTGCCATGGATAGTCTGAAGATGAACTATTTTGTTTTCCAGCATTGTATCCATGAATCATGAGATCGTTCTAACTTTACGACCTATGTCTTTGTTTATATGATTTCTGATTTATTTTATGAAATAACCACCATGAGTAATGTAAGCTGATCATAAACAATTAGCTATCTGGTTGTTGAAATATCTTTCATTTGTCCATGCTTGTAAAAGTAAATGTTAGCTATCTGTAATTACTTTTATCATGTGTGCACACTCACATTACTCATATATGAATTACAAGTTGGCTCCCCGGGGATAGATAGGTAGATAGATAGGTAGTTAGCTCATCTCATTGCTGCATGTGTGACTCAGATGCTAGTGAACCTAAGACGAGAGGTAAGAACCTGCGCATCACTTTGTGAATGCTCCTTGCATCCTTCACCACCCTGCATAATTAGGTAGACACTTGCATCCCACTCTTAAGTCAAAAAATACAAATTCCGGTGGACCGGGCCGCAACTGGTAAACCCTTGTGTTACTTTGACCTACGGTGGCCGGACCGTAAACCGGATGGATTCCCTATACCAAACAGTCAACGAGCTAGTTGGGAACGTTGATTGGGGAGAATCCTTTACTATTGTTGCCTGCGAATTTCTAGGCCTCAATAGATTTGGTGCTAGAAGGAGGGCCTCCAGTAAATGGCTGGCCTTGGAACTTAATTTTCCCGAGACTTTCCTACCAGCAGATGTTTGAAGCGTTCAACCTAACTCAGATATTTGCAGATTCCGGTGCTATCCTTGAAGGACTGTTTTCCTAGTGTTCCTTTCGTTTACCGTTACTCATGGCTGGTAACCAACCCAACCCTCTGCCAGCATGGAGAGCTAGGTCACCTCTGAACTTAACTCCTCCTTTGCATAATCTACCTCAAGCCTTTGACAAGCTATTGCCTAAGTTTTATCCTGAGGAAGGGATTGTTGTTGACAATCACCTTCAAAGCTTCTACCTAGCATTAGAAGGGCTAAGGGCTGGAGAACATGAAGATATGGTCTGTAGGCTATTCCCACACACTCTGAAAGGAGCAGCAGCATCCTGGTATTTCAGTCTGCCTGCAAATTCCATTCCTGATTGGGACACTTTTGAAAGAGTTTTCAGAAGTAAATACACAACCCAAAAAACACACACCTCATTAATGAAAGGTCTTGGTCAGTTAAGAAAAGAGAAGAATGAAAAGGTGCATAGTTTCACTCAGAGATTTTCACTGTATCTAAAAAACGTTTCTGTAGTTGATAGACTTTCAGACAAGGTTTTGATTGAGTACTACACATCAGCCCTAGGGCCTGAGCTGGCCATGTTTTCCAAGATGAAATTCAAGACTACCCTGGTAGAGACTTATTAAGAGGCTGAAAGGGTAGAGGCTGAAAGTGAGAGTGTAGAGGATTATCCCGATCCACTTGAAGACAAGATTACTTTGATGTCTAAACCTAGAAAATATCAATCACGTGATTACCAAGGAATGATGAAAATGCTTAAAAAACTGTCCAACCGAATAATGGACCTGGAGAAAGAAAGGGATGTTCAGAAAACCTATAAGCCTCACTATCCGAAAAAAGAGGGTAATAACCAATGGCAGGTCCCTCCTCCCCATTTGGCATCAATAAACATAACAGAAGTAGGAGGGGATAATTTCTGTACCTTTCACCAACAACCTCATTCTGAGAAGAAGTGTCCTCAATGGTTACATTCAATTACATTGGTGATGAATAAGTTGTTGGATCCTAAATTTATTAAGTATAGTGGTGAGGAGGAAAAGGAGAAACAGATCATAAGAAAACCGGAGGATGATACTATGTTCTCATGGAATGGTATTTCACTTTTTGACATGGAAAATGTTAAGAAACTGGACGAGGGCAAAATGCATAAGAACAATACCCTCAACCAAAGGACCGAGCCGATCACCGAGACTGTCAAATTTGTAGAAGAACAGATAGGTGTTAGTGGGGAAAACTTTGATGAAACTCAAGAGCTAGCAAAGGATATACCTACTCAAAACCAACTAGGGGAAGAAGACCAAGAACCAGGTTGGAAAGAAAACCTTGACACCCCACCTTTTCTTTTGACTCTAGAAATGCTGAATTATAATGTGCATAACTGCCTGGTGGATTCTGGAGCAACAGTGAATGTGATGCTCCTTGATATTTGTAAAAAGATTAACGGACAGCTAGAGTCCACACCTCGCGAAGTAACGCAATTAGATCGCACAGGTGTCAAGGTGGTGGGAGAAATGAAGAATGTCCTCATTCGTTTGGCTACAAACAACAAGACATGTCAATTTATTGATATTATGGTGGCTGACATACTAAGGGGATATGGGCTCATTCTCAACCGAGATTGGGCTGCCAGGTTGAAAGTTTATTTTGCTTCATATTGGTCTCACCTATTGTTGCCTCTCAAGGGTACCCCAAACCCAATAAAAATTCTGAGAGAACCATACATGAAGTATACTGTCACTAAGTTAGGAGAAGGCAATGAGTCTGCTCATTCTATCCTGGGAAACTACCTGACTGAGCTTAAGCTAAGACGTCATTCCTCAAAAAGGGCCAGTCCTAGGATTGACACCCAGCCTGAACTCCTTCAACTTCCTCAGGCTACGAGAGATGATTATAGAATTGTAGACATGTGTTCAGTTTCAAAAACAGCACAGATAGACCATGGTTAGGTATCTCATGTCTATGATTCAGCCCATCCTTTAACTCATTATGATTAAAGATTTTCAAGGGTGGGCAATAATTTTTTCGTTTCTGGTGCTTTGTACATAAATAAATGGTTTGTGGCTTTGATGCTTTTCTTTTGATCATTTGATTTAACGCTGTTTTATTTTATTTTATAGTTTTGCTAGTTTTCCTTTTGGTTTTGAATAAGAGGAAAACTTTTGGTTGCAATGGAAACATCAGCGTTTTGTATTAACTAAAGTCCTGAGCGAAAGGCCGTGCTCCAAAGTATGGAATGTCTTCTAGTATTAGAGTTCCTAGATGGAAACGCATTCATTGAAGTCTTAATTAACCCCTGTAAATAACTCAGAAGTGAAAAGGGTCTGAGGTACTATTTCGAGGCTCCATCTATTTCACATCTTAAATACCCAAGGGAGGGACAACAAAATACCCTCGGAAAGGAAGCAGAGTGAAACAGTATATCGTATATAAATGATCCCATGCCATAAATTAAGAAAAGGCTAAAATCTATTAAGAGTCAAGACTCCTGAAAGAAACAAGACATATCAAAGCAGAGCTTGAAAAAGCCTTAATATCAAAGCATAAAGTACTAGATGGCCATGAGATCCTCTTCGTCCATGAACTGAAATATGAAGTATACTGTTCACACAAAAGGAAACTGTGGGATAGAGGATCCTTAATGAAAATTCAGTAAGGAAAGGCCTGAAGGAGGACTCATATCAAAAGAAATAAGGTTCAAAAGGCACGAAAGTGCATTTGGCATGGGAATGAGGAACAAAAGGATGACACTGTTTCCCTTTGTTACAATCCTGTGGTGTCTAAGATGTAAATACCAAAGGGTAGGTAAAATAAACCTCATTTATTTGTCCTCAAAAGAGTTATTCAGACCTAAAACACTGCTGATGTTACCTTCTCCCGAAAGATTGGGCTTCTTCTGAGTAATTTAATGCATAATATGGGTTGGCTTAGGAATGCAAACATCTAGAAGATTTCAATTTTAGTCAGACATTCTTGAGCTGGGGAAAGGTTAATTCAAAGATCTGGAGTTCACCAGGTAGTCGCTAATTGTTGCACCTGCAACAACTTCCCAAAATTTTTCGGAATTTTGGGGACCCTCCTTTGTTTTGGATTAGCCTGTTTTTCTTCCCTACTTTGACGCAATGATTTCTCAGAATGTTTTAATGCTTGGATTGCTTTGCTTGCTTCCTTGGAGAGAAATTGGAAACCAGCCGGATTGTTGCTGTTGAACGTACTTGAAGCCTTATTGAAATCAGAAGTTGTTTTGTTTTTGTTTTCCGCCGTTGCGGCTGTTTTCAAGTTCCCCCCCCCCCCCGATTGAAGAACCTTCCGACTGCCGATCTTTTATTTACGGCGGGCTCTTTTCTGATTAGGAATCAGACGATCTTTCTATCTTTCATCCCGCTGTTGCAGATGCTTTTAAGCTTTCACCATCCGATTTTAAATCCTCTCGACGTCCGACGCAGGTAACAAAAGCGGAAGCTTTCGCCATCTTCTATCCCGCCGTTGCGGCTGATTCTGAGCTTTCACCTCCCGATTGGAAATCCGTCTGACGGTCGATCGTCCGATTATTTCCTGCCATACATGCATACTCAGCTTGGTAGATGTTGTGCCCTTCTGCCATTGCGGAGGGAAGACCACTCTCGGCTGCCAATGTGAAAACCCTTCGACGCCCGATTTCTTGTCTCCTCACACGTGTGAGAGTTTATATATATGGGGACAACGGGTTGGTTTTTATATTGTTATTTTTCGCTGCCAAGCACTGTCGCGTTGAGCACTATTGCACTGAGTTGTCATTCTCTGGAGAGAAGAAGGCCCCACTATCGTTGTACCAGCTTCCAAGCGGCAGAGGTAGAATTCCGACCGTCGTCGACTCACCGTATTCGTCGGGTTACCAGGTAGGTCTTTTTGATCGTTTTCCCGTTACACTTAAACTATTTTTGGTTTTATCTCATGGTTTGGATGTTCCCGGCAGTTTCCCTCACCCAGCTAGGTCTTAAGCTTATATATTTTATATTTTGACCATGTGGGGGGCGGTTTAAACTTCTGAGCAGTTCAGTCTTGTCGCCCTATTTAGCTTACCGCCTCGCGTACATAGGAGTTAAGGGGTTTCGGCGCAGACGGCCATTACGTCGTCTGCGCCAAACCTTCCTGCACAGTCATGATAGGCAGAGGATAGACCGGTATGGGGAGGGATTTAAAGGTTTTGGTCTACTGTTGTTTCCGTGGAGCGTTACCCGGCCTTTGCACCATAGCCGTTTCACCTACGCGTTTCTGCTCGGCCTCGCCGAAGCTTGATGTTGGACCCGTAGTTTGCTGGGGGGGGGGATATGTTTTTGAGAGGATTTTATGGTCAACAGTGTTGTTCCTTCATAGCTCAAGCCACAGCCTGTGTCAATTGCGCCACCCCTCGCAGCCCTTTGTGCTCCGTCACCTAAAACCCTATCTGGTTAAAGGGGAGGTGTCGCCGTTACAATGCGTTAATTGAAAGCAGTGCGGGTAGTGTTTTATGGAAGTATCTGGTGCAGAAAGTGAAAGTAATCCCCACAAAATGTTTAGTTAAGTTGATATAACTATTCCACCGTAAGCTGCATGAGTCTTCATTAGTCTTGGGTCTGTTGGGTTTTATGGTTAAAATGTTGACTGGCACGAGCCTTCGCTATGTTTGCTATGCGATAGAATAATAGCTAAATGTCACACCTTGCATATGATATACATGTTTGTTTCAATGTATTGCTATCATGAGAAAAGTGGCATGTTGCAAAATAGTGTAGATTTGGTGCTGGTATAAATAAGTATGGTTGATAAGCTTGGTATTATGCAGCAGTGGTAGATTGCTCAGGACTGAGTGTGCTTCATATAGATCAGGTCATAGAATATTGTACCCTAGTCTCAAGGCATTATAGAGCTGAACAATGTATGCATTTATTGCACGGAACATTAGCATACTAGACATAGGATAATAACACATTGCATAGTATTGCATACTAGTTTGATTACTCAGCACAAAGGGATTATGTCTTAATTCCATTAACTAGTTACTATCATGATACACTTGAGAAGGAATAAACTGCTACACAATGTCTGAAATTCGAATTGCTCAATGTCACAATGTTATACATGGCAGGAGGAACATTAGAGGAAATTTCAACTCAAAATGGGCCTTTTAACTTTTATTCAAATTCCATGTCATCATGTGTTAGCTAATGAAATTGCTTTAAATTTGAA
>LPNX010865536.1:117867-186345 GCA_001517045.1 Pseudotsuga menziesii
ACAATGTCCAAAAGGCAGAAGAAGAAGGCCCCTATGGTCGAAGAGAAACCAGATGTAGAGGTCGTCACAAATACCGAATACACATATGAAGACACCCAATGTGTCTCGGGTGTTGAGCCCAAGTACAAATGGGGTGAGATTTATAGATTAATTTCCCGCAGGGAGATTCCCGACATGGGTCTCGAAGAAGAACCCATCTATGCGAACATAGAAAAATCTGCCATCATGAAGGTGGCTACCAGACTAGAGTTGTTCCCTTGCTCTGAGGTGATCAGATGGATTTGGCCCCATACAGATACATCCACCATGCTCATAGGAAATGTGGAAGGCCAGGGCTATGCTGCATTTAGCCTAGGATATGTGGCGTTGGCCTATCATCTGCCAGAACCTCAAATCTTTCTATCTGATGACTCGCTGGATAACATCAGAATGGACCTGGTGGAAACCCTAAAGAATATGCTCTTGCAGGGAAAGCTTTATCGGTACAGAGCAACTGGTGAGTATGATACAGCGAGCTTAAGGGATGCTTACAGATTTGTAGCCCTGATGCTTAACAAGATATTTGGGAGAGTTCATGGAAAACTCTTCAAATTCGAATGGATACCCATCATGTTTCATGTGGCAACCCAAGCGACAGTAATCAATTGGCCATCCTGGTATCAAGCAGTCTTTATTCTTGCGTGGCCGCTGCTTTGGGAGGAGAATCCAAGAAAAAGTCCGAATTCTACATGAGTTCGATATTGATAGATTTCATACTTTGCAACCAGCCTTTCCCTGGTCTCAAGTGTGTCTGGGACAGGGAAAGGATGCCTGTGTATGCCGCCTATAGACCATTGCGGGCTCAGCAGTACCATAGCCACTACAGGGAGGTCTGCGAGCAGTTCATTATGCCACTCTACACACTCATCTTCCGGAAGGAATGTGGTTGTATGTCAGAGGAGGCTATGCAGGTAATAGAAGAGCATGTAGACTATTTCCTGATTGAGAATGGCATGTACATCAGAATGTTTGGTGGCACGAAATGCCACTTGCTGCTGCCCAAATACGCAACAGATTATATTATTCATAAAGAGGCAGTTCGGCAGGTGTTCATTGATGGAATAGGGAATTACCTTTTTGAACAAAAGAAGGCTACATATCCTCCACTGCCATTCAAACTAGGTAGATACATATTTTCCAAGGTAAAACAAGCTACGGAGTTCATAGAATAATTGGGGAAGTTCCATTTTGGTGAGATGCCTTTCCGAAGGAATGATACTCACGGTAGAATGGCAAAGCACTGTAAAGAACATAAAGTACATTTTGAATACACTCACCACTTTGACAAGGAAGAATCTATCTTCCGAAGTGCCCCTAACTTGACAGCTCTGAGAAGGAGGTTTAAGCCTAAGAACCCCACCAAGGGTGGAAAAGGGGCTGAGCAAGCCAGAGCTGAGCAGGCCAGAGCTGAAGAATAGGCCAAGAGGAGATAGGAAGAGGCCCAGAGGAGATAGGAAGAGGCCCAGAAGCTAGAACAGGAAGCTGCAGAATGGCTGCAGAAAGGAGAAGAGGAAAAAAGAAAAGCTGCCCAAGAAGCAGCTGAAAAAGCACAAGAGACAGCCAAAGAAATAGAGGAGGCAGCTAGACAGGCAGTTGAAGAAGCAAAGAGAAATCTAGATGAAGAGCTCCAAAAGCAGGAGGCTGAAAGAATGAAGTTAACACAACAGTCAATTTCTGAAACGCCACCAGGACAGACCCAGGGGGAGGAAAACCCCGAGGTACAAACCTTTCAAATACCTGTTGCCAGCACCCTTGTGGCTCCTACACTCTAGCTAGTGCCTTTCATCCAAAAAAAGGGAGAGGAAGTCCAATGAGTCCAATGATTCATACACCAAAGAACTGAAAGAGCAACTAGCTTCTCTGATTGTTGATCTGGAGGCGGCTAAGGAACAGCAGGTAAATCTGCAGCCATTTAAAGAATATATCCTGGCTCAAAAGGCTCAAATGCTACAACTGCAGACTACTCTGGAAGAAGAGAGGTGCAAAGTCCTTCAGATTGACAACAGGCTAGAAGAGATCATGGAAACTTCCTCATACTTCGTTGATCGATCTCAGGAGGTTCTTGAGGTTTTGAGTGCCAGAATGGCAAGGCTGGAAGATGATGCCGAGACTCCAGAAAGGCTACCAGCAAAAGACCATCAATCCCTCAAGAGAGATCACAACCTGGTAGAGTTCGCCATCAGTACTGCAGAAGACTTCAAGAAGGATGTAAAAAAGACGCAGGGAGCATGCTCAGAGTATTTCAGAAGGCTCCTGAATACGTACAATCGATGTCAAACAGAGGCTGAGCATAGGATTGAAGAGTTCCTGGACCATGAGGCCTTTATGGAAATATTACAGAAAAGATATCAAGATGCAAAGGCCAGAACTCAGCAGATTAGAGCCATTGATGACCTAGTACTGAAGAACGAGGTAGGCCACGCAGCTGTTAGCATGCAGTTTCTAGAAGATCAGCTTCGGTTGAGCCCAACAAGGATCGAGGCCATCAAGAACCAAGTTGAAAATTTCAAAATCAACATTCAGTTCCTGGAGCCATGCGCATTCGAAGGCATTGCTGCTAAAGCAACAACGTGGAAGAAGCTCTTAGACGGTCAAGCGGGACCCTCCTCATAAAGGACCGGTCGACTTTCTAATAATTTAATAATTTTTGTAAAAGCTTTTTGAAAATGAGGCATTGGGAAAACTAAAGGTTGGGAAGCCCAAAGGTCACTTTGGGCAGCCCAACCATTTTTCCTTTTTGTATAAAAGTAGGAAGCGTAGAGAGAAAAAGGGCTTTTTTCCCCAGTAAGACTGGTGATGACGTATTGTAAGAAGAACTATTTCCTTTTGCAATAAAAATTTACAGTTTTCCTGTTGAAATAAGATTGGTGGGGTTTCAATGTTTTGCCATGGACAATCGGAAGATGAACTATTTTATTTTCCAGCATTGTATCCATGAATCGTGAGATCGTTCTAACTTTACGACCTATGTCTTTGTTTATATGATTTCTGATTTATTTTATGAAATAACCACCATGAGTAATGTAAGCTGATCATAAACAATTAGCTATCTGGTTGTTGAAATATCTTTCATTTGTCCATGCTTGTAAAAGTAAATGTCAGCTATCTGTAATTGCTTTTATCATGTGTGCACACTCACATTACTCATATATGAATTACAAGTTGGCTCCCCGGGGATAGATAGGTAGATAGATAGGTAGTTAGCTCATTTCATTGCTGCATGCGTGACTCAGATGCTAGTGAGCCTAAGATGAGAGGTAAGAACCTGCGCATCACTTTGTGAATGCTCCTTGCATCCTTCACCACCCTGCATAATTAGGTAGACACTTGCATCCCACTCTTAAGTCAAAAAATACAAATTCCGGTGGACCGGGCCGCAACTGGTAAACCCTTGTGTTACTTTGACCTACGGTGGCCGGACCTTAAACCGGACGGATTCCCTATACCAAATAGTCAACGAGATAGTTGGGAACATTGATTGGGGAGAATCCTTTACTGTTGTCGCCTGCGAATTTCCAGGCCTCAATAGGTTTCATTTATTTTTTGGGTCAAGATCAAGGATAAGTTCAGTAGATTAGCTTCTAACCTGGCTTCATTGGAAGCATGATTTCAAGTGATAAGAAGACTCTACTGATTAGAATTAGGAGTAGGAGTAGAAAGGAAAATAAGCTCTTAATATGTGCAGCTAGGTCATTTTTAGTTGTTTTCGTGAATAAGCAAAGTGGGCTACAGGAAGATTGCAGGGGATCAGTTATAAAAGACAAATGACTACATGCCCAATGGAACACTAGAATATAGCTTTAATTATTCTTTTTTCAGTAAAGGAATTTTGTTCTGGGGTTCTTGGGACCTCACAGGGAGGTTCCCATCCCCGAGTAGGAGCCAGATGTTATCTCCTAAATAAAATTTTCAATAAGTTCACTCAAAACAATTTATTTTTTTGTCAGTGATGAAGGTTTCAGGCCATATTATGAAAGATATTGGGATGGATAACAAGGTTGGGATATATGATGTTCTGTTTTTTAAGAAAATTTGAAAGTTTTACCTTTCAGTGGCTTAGGCGAGTTTTTATATAACTCATTAGCCACCAAAAACCTCACCTTTCGGCAGCTAACAGTTTTAACACAGGACCATGTTAACCACCGAAAGCCTGTTGATCATGTTTTTTATGAAATTTTGGGGAAAGGACTTTCAGTGGCTTAGGAGAGGTTTCCAACAGCTCATTAGTCACTAAAAAGCCTTGGTTTTGGAAGCTTAGTGGGTGATTGAAGGAGGGCATTAACCACCGAAAGCAAGTGAAATGCGTTGGAGAAAAAGCCCTCTCAAAAAACTCAAAAAAAAGGTTTCCATGGCTAAGCATGGTTTCAAAACGATCTCTAAGCCACCGAAAGCAGACTTTCGACAGCTAAGACCGAAATTTCAGGAAGCTCCAAGCCACCGAAACTGGTGTTTTACTATGAAAAGACATAATTTTAAAACTGTGATTATGAGTGACTGGAGAATGTTTTTGCAAAACACTTGAACATTTTTGTTCCCAACATATCATAGAACAATAACCTATCTCATTTTTCCTACAAGTATTTCATACTGGGAGAATCGAATCCATCTCTGAGCCGTAATTTTTGGATCTCATAATTTCCTTGTTTTACACATGTTTTTGAAATACAAGTCTCATGCATATGAAAACGAATTTCCAAAACCTAAAAGAGGTTTTTTCTCAAAACAAACCAATGTACGAAAACCTCTTTCAATTTATACACAGCTATCACATATTTGAAGTACCAAATCCATCTCTGAGCCCCATTGTTTTAGCAGTTTGGCCAAATTTTTAGGGCAAAAGTTGACCTAACAGGGCAGGTGATAGCAGAACAAGAAAATTTTCCTTCACCTACACTAAAGGAGCAAGATGAAACACCAGAGAAGGCTTCCTCTAGCAATCCCAAGACACAAAGGATAAATCAGTTGCTGAGGCAAGTGTATGAGATGGAAATTTTGGAAAGAGAAATAAAGAAAAACAATGCTACATTGACCAGGAGGAATAAGATACTGCATAAATCTTACCTAGAGATGAGAGAAAGGTATGTTTTTATAAAGATACTAAACAAAATATACCTAAAAGACAACACAAGGTTGTATAGAATGATTAGGCTTTAGAGGCTATAGATGAAGGAGGCCAAGCTAAACCATAGCACTCACCTCACATTGGAAACCCCAGCTGAAGCTGTAGTAAGCCTTCAGCCTTCATAAGCAAGCTAGGATGTTGTTAACCTTCCTAACATAGATCCTGCTGAATAAGAAAGCTAAGCAGACAAACTTGAAAGAACAATTTTGGAGGTGATTTAATATTTTTTGAAGAATAGGGATTTCGATGGCTTAGGCGGACGCTGTTACGGAGAGAAATTCCTATGGCTTGGGGTACCACAATAGACAGATTGACTCCAGAAATCAATCCTTTCCAATATGCAATAGAAATTAAATGTCTAACACTAAAGGATCAGACCTCATACCTTATTCTGGATGGTTGAAGTAGATCCTCGTTGAGCTTTCCAGCTTCAGCTTGAATTGATATATTACTTCCTCAACAACAAGTAAACAATACAAGCATTGTATATATCATGGTGTTAGATCTATTCTAGCATATATAATCAGAAATATATAAGCATTTGACATAATCCAATGGATAAAATATTCATTCAAACACACATTATTGGACAGGAAAAGATATTTCTATTAATATAAATCAAAGATTACAAGATACAACCTCTGTTGGCACGTCTGCGAATCGGAGAAACTGAATCCCTCACTTGGGCCTCCACCACTTCAATCCTCCATCTCTCGATAGAAATCTCACAAGAAAAAGGAAAGCTTGGGA
The DNA here is from genome assembly GCA_001517045.1 of Pseudotsuga menziesii. Classification (NCBI taxonomy): domain Eukaryota; kingdom Viridiplantae; phylum Streptophyta; class Pinopsida; order Pinales; family Pinaceae; genus Pseudotsuga; species Pseudotsuga menziesii. The sequence goes on from LPNX010865536.1 coordinate 123,779, forward strand.
AGAACACAAAAGTGCTCCAAGGGAAAAAGGGATGCAGACTCAAGCATAAGTTCTGGCAACAATGAACTATAGTTTCTTTGCTCTCAATTCTCTCTTATGACTTCAATGTACCAAGGGGTTCCTTATATAGCTTTTCAAAGGGGTAATGAAAGGTCGAATCCAACCGATCTCAAGGCATATGGAAGGCCAGGAGTCACATGAGTTAGATCCATGTCAAGGAAAACTCCAAAAAGATTTGGATTTTGTACACATCCCGATGTACCCAGTTTTAGTAGTCAAACACGCATATATATGCGCTTATAGGTTTAAAATTTGCGTACATCATTTTTCACATGTTTTTAGGGATGGTAAAGGAAACATCAAAGGACAAAAAACGGTCCACGGGGTGTAAGGAGTCTGCAGCGGGACAGGGGAAGGCCATACAAAGTGTGATTCACCTGGAGTGGTGAAATCAGCTATAATAGATGCCCCCTAATGTGTGAGGTAAGAGGGGTCATACGATGGCTAAAATACATTATAAGTCCATCCCAAAAGTGGAGTGATGAATGATCCCAAATGGAAGACCAACCACCTAATCAGCATAGTACAATAATACAATTCTGCACAAAACTACAAATACATATAGCAGTCTCAGATACATAAGAGTAAAATGGCCATGAATAGGCATGATACAAGATATCACATAAGTGGTCATCGCCACGTACAATATACATAGATTAGAATCTCCATGATGAAGATATACAAAGGACCATGATCTCCATAATGGCTGAAGATATATAATAGATCAAGATCTCCATAGTGGCTGGAAATATCTGACATATACTGGAATCAAGTCACAAGAGCTGAAATCTCATGAACACTAGCACGATCAAGGAGGTAGCATATAAGAGATGCCACCAATATGGAAATTCTTCTACACAAACTGCTACGAGTACATGTCCTACTATGCGAATAGAGGTGTCGAGGTCGAACATAGTAGTCCATCATCTGATTACCGGTCATTAATGTATACCATTAACAGCTGCAAGATCACCCACCAATAATGACAATGGGAATCAAGGTACTAGAGTGCAAACTAACAAGTGTGAATAAATGTGTTGAGGTTGAACACTTGCGAGGATCCATCGATTAGGGGACATTGATGTATTCCCAAAAACTGTCAATGGTGAGAGAACATGCCACTGATGTCTGCAAGTCTCAAGGCACTCAAAATGACTCTAGATTCCAATCCCAGAATAAATGATCTGAAGTCGATGGGATGAAATCCACTGGAAGGAGGGCATTAAGGTATCCCCCATCATCCAACATGAGGTACTCCGCAAAGCTATATAATGTGGAAGGACTCGATCATAAGGTACACGAACCAGTAACTGTACCGGGAATGGCCGACATGCAAAGTCAAGATAACTGAGGAATGGCCGACTCAGGCTTCAACTTCCTTTGAACAAGAGCATAACGACATATGGTGACTAAATTAAGGCAGCATAGACTCGATATACAAACTGGGACATCTCTACGACACAGGAGGCATCGACAGAGGCTCCATAGGGACTGGAATCTTAACCAATCGGTGGAGATAAACTCAGATAAATGAGTATAGATCCTAAACTCAAACTATAACCCAACCAATGGATGTGATATACAGTTCTCTGTTCGAAGGCGACACAACTCGACAGCTGCCACACTGCTTTCCTTGTCCGGATTTTTGTTTTTTGATTTTTTTGGGGGACTTTTTCAGTTATTTAAAAAGCTTGAAAAAAGAATAAAATATCTTTATAGTTACATAATAAAAGGAGACGAGTGTCATAAGAGAAAACAAACTAGTTCCAAGAAGTGGAACATACCTATGCTCAATGAAAGGATACATGTGTAGGATATCGACACTCGGGGGGAAATCCCCTCCCGGTAAAAAGGGAAACAAGCTACGAAGGATATAAAAAATGGCTTTGCATGGCTAGACATGAGACAAGCTCAGGCTATATGGATGAAACGCAATGTCAGGGAAGCCGGCATAAAGCTCAATAAGGTAGGAAAAGCTCATGATAATGCATTCACAACTTGACATGAGGGAGTCCTAAGGGAAATAGGCCAACAAAAGATCAAGAGGAGTATGAATCTCTTGCGAAATGTCATGGAAGTACTATGCAATGGACTCCCACACCCTAAAGGAGAAAATGTCAGCATGGGCACCAAATGCAAATAAGACTCTAACTAGGGTACCCATGTAAGGTGAAGCTCTACCACTCTTATCATGCCACTTCTAAAGCAGCAAGAAGGTTCCGTGACATAATAGAGTGGGTTCATACCTAAGGTCATGATGAGATGGTCATAAGGTTATGAAAAATGAAAACAGTGATGAAACCTAACCTATATTCTAGTTTAGATATGATACCTAAAATCAGCACAAACGGGTCAATCCAATGGCTGAAACGATACTGAAAAATGTCTTCTACATCATGAATTATGTCAAAAATGGTCCAAAATGCTTAGAAAATGTCGAAACTATAGGAAAGGGGGTAAAAAATTTAAAATATCTATAAATAGTAAACAATTCAAAATGTTATAAATCATTTGAAACTTTTACCCATTTGATCTCTGATTTTCAACAGTGAATTCCAGGAGATCCAGCCGGCGGAATCCACTACCGTTTCTTCCAGGTATTTACTCAGGTTCTTCTCTTTCATTTTGATGCAATTTTTATGAAATTCCATGGTCAATTAATATTTCTAGGCCAACAAAAAATGGGTGCTGTGGCCCATGCAGAAATCGAGGTTTTTTCCACGTATAGGGATGGATATACGCGGAAAATGCCCTCAAACCCGTGTACATATGTGGTTGTTTTGAAAATAGTCACATATGAGGCCGCACATATGGTTTTTTCAATAAACTGATGGGAAAATTTGCAATTTTTTGTGTAGGATGTTCCTAGAGTGGAGAGAGAGTGAGCATGGTGAGGTAGAGGAAGCAGTAAGGGCCGATCTAATGGCTCAACAAGCTCTACATGCATGCGGACTCTACAAGTTTTGGTGTCTTGGTGGTTTGAGGGCCAAACCAAGACTATTATAGATGCTGGTGGATTACTGGGATCCAGACTCAGAGTCCTTCCATATAGATGGGATGTCCCTCACCATAGAGGTGGAGGACATATACTTCATTACCGGGATTTCTAGATGAGGGGAAGTGGTGAACCTTCATTCTCATGGTGGGCCAGGAGGTGGCCTGACTATCGATGAGTACATTATGGTGTACTGCTATCCAGACACAGAGAAGGTGGGGATTCAGGTCCCTACCAATGCTATACAGGTGCTGGGCCTAAAGGCCATACTATTGACATTGGGCAGGATAGCAGGCTTGGCATCACTCCACTAGGCCTCGCGGCCTCTGATGTTCTATGCAGTGGAGTGCATGAGACCCACGATCTATGACTGGAGCACTACACTACTGAGAAACATGAAACATCAAATCATTGAGTGTAAGGCAAGAAGAGTACAGAAATTCGGGTTCAACAGTATGTTGAGCATGTTTTTCTTCGAGCGTGTTTTAGGATTGAGCCCCAGAGTGGACGTTCCTCTTCACGAGGTTCGAGATCCAGCCCAACGACGTTGGGCATATGCTATGCGCAGACTGGGGGGTGGTAGGGTGGCCAACCCATATCCAGCTGACTTCTTTCCATGGTGGCGATGACAGATATTTTCCATCGATGACTACCCCTATGCAGGGATAGATTTCCAGGGGGACCTGGACATGCCGCTACCACCAGGATCGGCATATGGCAATATAGGTAATGAATTTCAACCCTCTCTTTTTAAATTTTGAGTTATTTAATTTTTTTGTGTTTTCTTGATTATATGGAATCAAAAAGACATATTTTTGGGTGATAATACATAGTTACATCTACCATTTGAGTGCAGATGTGGGACCACGGTGGCCAGAGGGCTTCCCTCGTCATAGACGGAGGGGAAGAGGAGATGACATCACGGGTGTGGATGCGGAGCAAACGCTCTAGAGCATTCATACCAATTTTGTGATACTGACACATAGAGTTCCCATGGCACAAGTCGAGGACTTTCCTGAGGCTATGCAGTGGCAGGTGGTGGGTGTACCACGCGCAATGGGTGCGCTTATTTCGACTGCTAGCTAGAGTCGTAGTGACCTTCCATGATCACAACCCTCCTCATCCTCCACAGGATTAGACACCTAGGAGTGTATACATTTTGTACTACCATGTATTATATGCTCGTGGCTCGAAATCCCCAATTTTGTATCATGACACTATGTATTATCACATTTCGGATGTATATATAAAAAAAATTATGGTGATCGATTTATTTATTTACATGTGTAATAATTATGTTTGTGATTAATTTATTGTGAATGAAACAAATTCCAATCTAACACGTAGTTAGCATATGAGTCAGCAACTTGATTATTATTTCTTGGAATATGTATATATGTTATATTGTCAAATTCTCGTTCTAACAATCTCACACGTAAAAATCTTCTCAATAACGTCGGATCTCTAACATGGTACAAACCATTGAGCTGTGACACTACTAACTCCGAATCAAGACGTACCTCAAGAGATAGAACACCATGTAAAATGGCATCCCGTAGAAGCTCAATAACAGCACTGTATTCAACAACATTGTTGGAAGATGGCCATAGACATACACCTCCTAAAGACAGTACCTGATCCATAGTAGTATAAATCACCCAAGCAGCAGAGGATGAGTTTTGAGTGTGACGTCTTGCACCATCTGTGAATCCTATGAAGGTGGAAGATTCCATTGACATCTACCAAAAGAAACAGAAACTAATCACAAACCCGATCACAATAATAAAAATACCTAACTATGAAAAGCTGTACAATAATATACAATAAGCAGCCTGGACAGAAGATCATGCATAGTATTTCTTTATATAGAGACCATTTCTAGGCTCCACCAAGGCCATTCCTTCGTAATCCACTAACTCATATGCACCCTTCTCTAACACACGCTTGACCACGTAAGGACCACGCCACATATGATTAAATTTTCATGCCCCGAAGGGTTCTTTCGGTTGATCCCACAAAAGGACCAAGTCTCCTTCACTAAACCTCCTTGGATGGACAGACTTATCATACTGGACCTTTACGTGATGTTTATTGACTTTTAGAGCCACCAAGGCATCCCGACACTATTCATCAATTTGCTCAAGGTGAACCAAATGCTCCTCCAATGGGGAAGTGTCCGTTAAGAGTTCTACTTCTAGCTTCAACGAACGAATCACGCGTTCAACTAGCAATATTGACTCCACTCCATGTACAAGTTCATATGGAGAAAAACTAGTGGCAGTCTTAACAGCGGTTCAATATGCCCACAAATCAGGATATAACATGATGTGCCAATTGTTCTTGCTTTGTGCAATGGTTCATTGGAGAATGGATTTGAGTGATTTATTCACTGCCTCTACCTGTCCATTCACTTGAGGGTAGTAAGAAGATGAATGCTCTTGCTTATACCCTAACTTCAATGCCAACTCTTCCATCATACGGTTCTGAAAGTGAGAGCCATGGTCAGTGACAAGCTCTTTCAGAATCCTAAACCGAGTAATAATTTGGTTGAATACAAAGTGAGCGGCTGTCTCACCGTTAAATTTTACTGTAGGCATAGCCTCAACCCATTTCATGAATTAATCAACAGCCACTATAATATGATGGTGCCCCCAGCCGAAGTTGGGCTGCAATCCATAAAATCGAGCCCCCACTTAGTGAAGGGACCGGCGGTGATAATGGGATGTAAATGGAGCAGGTTTCGAGCACATATTATGTGCGAACACCTGGCAAGGGTGGCACCTCTTGACCGCATCAACACAATCCTTAAAGATCAACGGCCAGAAATAACCCTCTCTTAAAATATTTTGATCTATAGAAAGCCCAGATAAATGACCACCACACGCCCCTCCATGGCAATCATTCATCACTAGCTCAGCCTCCTCATGAGTTAAACAACGTCGTAAAATGGAATCTACCCCACGGTGGTACAAAGTGTTATCCACTATGAGGTAATTCTTAGAGACATGACGTAATCGCCATCGTTCATCTCACGAGAGGTGAGTAGGGGTCTTCAATGTTTGTAAATATATTATGATATCCCCATACCATGGGTCTAACGTTGAGATTAAGAATTTGTGTTCATTGACAAACGTATCTTCACAAACCAACTCCTCGGCCTCTCTCGAGAAATCCGATATAAGCTCTGCAAAAATTAAAGACTTCTTCGATTTTGCTGAAACAAACTCGAGATTGAGTTCTTGCAGAATGACAATCCATTTATTATATTTTCCCCCAATCATCCTTTAGGTGAGGACGAATTGAAACGGATTGACATGGGCTACAACCAAGGTCTGGTGAAGGAGAATATAATGTCTCAACCGCTGAACCGCATGTACAGTAGCTAAAGAAAGCTTCTCGACATGAGAATAATGAATCTCTGTGTCAGTAAGGTTCCGACTCAAATAATATATGACATGCTCTTGGAGCTCCTCATCTTCTTGAACCAAAACCATACCAATCGTCTCTATTGACGCGGCCACATATAATAGAAAATCACGGCTATAGTCCGGGGGACTAATCACTGGGGCCGATGCTAGGGATCGCTTGAGTGCATCGAAGGACTCCTGGGCTCTCTCATCCCAATAAAAAGGGGTGTCCTTCTTCAAGAGACGCATGAAACCTCTAGTCAAATTGGAAAAGTTGATAACAAATCTTCATAAGAAGTTTTCCATGCCTTACAAACACTAAAGATGACGAATATTCTTCGGGGGAGACAACTGAAGTATTGCCTAAACCTTCAAAGGGTCGACTCTTATACCCTCTTTAGAAATGATGAATCCTACCAAACTCCCTGAGTTCACACAAAATATTCACTTATGAGGATTTAATCTAACCGAATAGTGCCAGCATCTTTCGAATACCAATCTCAAGTGATAGGGATGACGCATTCTCATGCGAGAATGAGCAGTGAGGTCATCCAAAATTACTTCGATAATTGACCTGAGATCATGGAAGATCAAGGTCATCGCCCGCTGAAATGTAGCTCTGTGTTTTTAAGGCCCAAAGTCATTTTCCGATATGCAAACGTTCCCCAAGGACAAATAAATGCAGGCTTATGTTGGTCCTCAGGTTTAATCTGTATCTGATTATATCCAGAAAATCCATCCATGAAGGAAAACACCTCGCTACCCACACACTCATCTAAAATCTGATCAATAAATGGTGCAGGGAAATTGTCCTTAGGACAGGCACAATTCAAATCATGGAAATCAATACATATATGGATTGCTCCCTTCTTCTTATCCACTGGAATGGGGTTTGAAACCCACTCCATCAAGGGAACGGGATAGATGAAACCAACTTTCAACAGCTTCTCTATCTCTGCATTAATGGCGGCTGCTTTCCTAGGATTCACCACATGTAAACATTGTCGAACAGGCTTAGTGTTGGGGTAATTCTTAATCTCGCGCTCGATAATACGAGGGTCAATACCTGGCATCTTGTCGTAAGACCAAGAAAAAATATCATGGAATTCCTTAAATAGCTCGGTGTATTCAAGAATATCAGCATGGAAACATTCCTCCCCAATATAGACATTCTCTATCGTGCCAGGATTGCGAGAGATGTTGATAGGAATCATTGAAGATATGTTCACCATGTTTCCATCAGCCATCGGACCAGGAGAGCTTAATGGAACCATACGACTACCAACTCTCTGACTAAAAACCGCCCTAAAATCCTCTCGCTCTAAGCAGTCAAGCTCTAGAAGAAAGTATGATCTATGTTGAAGTTCCTCTCATGTTGGCTCAACTCTTGACATAGCCTCAATAATCACTTCATCCGAAGGGAAAACCGTATCAAGGTAGTCATCTGCGTGAGAAGATGGTACTGCCCATGCTGGCAGCACATAAGGGTCCTCCTCCTCCATCCGTGAAGAGGAAGGACTAGGCTCTGTAACACACTTGAGGTTAGCTTGATAATCTATCATAGCTGTAGGAAACGGCACGTCTGTCACAACGGGCTCACTCGAAGTACTCGGTGTAGGAAGAATCCAAGGATCTTCCATATGATTTGTGCGAAAAGACACCGATGTCATAGATTTTGAAGCCTCATCAGAACTAGATCCTATCATCAGGATCGGTGCAGGACAACTAAATATCCCCATAAGGGATGGATACAGGCCTACACCCACACTCCCAGTTGTCGACGAAGAGTGCTCAACGATCGGGATCGAAGCTCCCAAAGATGCGGTAACAGACAGATTCTTGAATGTCATTTGATCAATCGTTATGATCTTCCCATTATGTGGAAATAATACAACATGGAACAAATAAGAAGCAATGGATTACATACTGTACATCCAGTTCCTACCCAGCAGGAGATTGTAGTCAAGGGGGGCATCAACCACCTCGACCTCTATCGCAACGGTCTTCCCTCCCAAACGGACTTTAAGGGAAGGAAGGATGTCGTGCGGCCTAAAATATCTCCCATCGATCAAAATTAACATGGTTTCTGATTTACATAGCTCAGGAGAACCCAGACCCTTCCAATAGGATAAAGACGTCACAGAAGCAACAGTGCCCTCGTCAATCACAGTGCGCTTGACGATCATATTAAGATATTCTACGAGAATCAAAAGAGACACATAGTAGGGCAAGTGACGCTGAAGTCCTGTGGTTTCAAATTTGATCATGGAGGAAGAATCATCATCATTCACACCAAGGGAATAAAGCAACGCCTTCCTTTGCGACAGACAACTCTGAAGCACTTCCAATGCAAACATCGCACAAGGAGTGTGGCCCAAATCCTCAACAACTGAATAGTTCTTGGGAGGCTTGGGCATTTGGATTATGCCCTGAATTCTTAAGGACTCCCTTAGGAATGTGAGGTGTAGTCTCAGGTTTATCCATAGGTTTCTCAATATGCAAAGGGGACCCTGATGGATCAGGCTCTTTTCCTGGGCTGGGTTGTGAAGAACCATAATGTTTTGCACGGGTCACAACTTTCGCAGCACGGACCATGTTAATGCACCCATGACCACTACTCTCCGGTGGATCATGATCATCACCAGACTAGTCATGGGACTTTGATTTCATATTTTGATTATGCAGTAAAGGGTTAGTTAGCATAGTTGGGCCCTGTGCCAAGAATCTCGAAGCTTCCTCAATACAAGGGCACAAGTAAGTGAGGTGATAATCCTTACATAACTTGCAAGGGAGCTTAACCGTACGTTTAGCTTGCTTGTCCCCCCCAGCATTTCGGCCATTCTTGTCATTAATATTAGCATTCTCATTCTTATTACCACCCTTTTGATTATTTTTACCCTTTTTTCTATTCCGTCTGGGATGCTGGTTACCCTTTTGGTCCAACGATTACACAGAAAGTACACTCGTCATTTGGCAGGTTGAGATGAAGTCGTAGCTTGTCCTGAAGCAGATTGGTTGATTGACAATTGAATAACTTGTTTTGCAACCGAATCCATAGGTTTTTCACTTGCAAAACCCACAATGCCATCACCATGTGGTCCAGGTTTGACTTTGGGGTCGAAACTGGAACGCGGAGCATTGGGAATAATCTCGTATAACAAACTGGACTAAGCATAGATCAAGTCTAGTTCTTGTTCCCTAAAAATCTATTGTTCCTCATTCTGCACTCCGAATGTGGAAACATCCTTTGCTATATACGGAAATAACGACTTGAGGAACCACTCGAGGAGGAATTATGGTGGTATAAAGGCTTTAATTAACCTCTTCCGTCTAAGCCACTCTTGAATATGATCAGAGATATGTGTGCCTTTATCTTCTTGAAATGTCGACAAGAGTTCAATACCAATGTCATAATGCACTGGTAGCTGGAAGTGATTAAGAAAATTCATCGCAAGGTCATAAAACAAAGAGAAATCTCCCCTAGGTAACTCTATATACCATTTCACAGCAGGCCCTGTAAGGGTGCGTTGAAATAGTCTCAAACGGACTAAGTCCTTATGTAAGGAATTCAAAGAGAACCATAGGTGAAATGTAGTAACATGTTCGCTCGGATCCTCTCGCGGTTTTCCCTCGAACTTAGGAATGTCTGAAGGAATCTTGGTAGGGACAGCCGACCAAGCCGGGTCATGAGCCACAGGATCATTCGTCAATATCGACAAGTTAGGAATATTGAGCATCATGAGGAAAGGGAGCCTAGGATTATGAGCTCAATGGAATTCTCCCTGATTCATATAGCTTTGATTACCACCATGGCCTTGGCCATAGTGCCCTCCTCCCGTATGACCCATATAGGGTGGCGTGGAAGCACCATAGTGTGGTGGACCTTGACTAGTAGGAGCTATAAAGATGTAATTAGGAGAGTAAGAAGGTTGTTGATACCCTCCCCCATAAGGTGAAGAACCCTATCCATATTGCGTCCCATAATAGGGTCCATAATTCATCACATGCGATGCCCCATGAGACACCTCGTAGGTAGGAAGATACGCTCCGGAAGTAGGAATATACATACCAGAAGTAGGGATATATGCCCTGGATGTAGTAACATGACCTCTAGAAGTATGAACATAGCCTCCCAAAGCAATGGGTGGTATGTAAGGCTGAGACACAATTAGTCTAGTAACCGCAGTACGGGCCTGACTCATATCCATGTGTCGACTCGAAGGACGACGCGAATAAGGTGGAGGATGAGCATTTGAAGAACTAAGGACTGAGGATGAAGGAATATGAGTAATAATATACGTGCTACAGCCTATCGTCACTCGTCTCAGATATGGTATCCTAATCGGATCACTAACCCTATACTTAGGAGGGATATGTGATGTAACTTCCACCACCGAGATGGAAGGTGCAATGTGACTAGTGCTCCCAAACCTCTCTGCATGGTAAGAAATGAGAGTGCCCTAGGCATAGTGTTAGGCTCGAAGTCAAATTTGACATGAAATGCCAAATCATGTGTAGGAAAACCAGGCATAGCATAACTACCATAGCCAGTGCTAGCGGGTTCAAAATGAGTCTCGAGGTCCTCCGACATTCCATACCGGTAATGCGTCAATGGGGAATCAACCCTAAAGTGAGTAGGTCTATCATGAATGGCTCCTATCTCAGAAATCGTAGGACCTAACTCAGCCAAGTTAGGTGAAGGATCCTAAGTAGGAGTAAAATCCCCATCATCTACACGAATGGGAGACGGTGGTTTAAGAATACCTTCTAAATGGTCTCCCATGGTGTGTGAATCAATGTATGAAATAGTCCACCTAGACTGTCTAGGTCTCTCTCCCAAAGGAGGAGGATAAGTAGAAGGTGGAAGTCCTACTAAACGATGAGAATGGCGAGGAGCCGCACTTGAATCCATAATGACTCAAAAAATAGAAAAGACTCTCTATTTATGTAAACCCTAGGCCAACTATCATGCACAGAGCAATCACTAATAAAATCTAAAGCCAAATGCAAGCAAATAAGGGCTGGATAAATGAGCTCCCAAATGAAGAAGGTATGTCTTGCCTAGGAGAGGATTGAGACTCCCATACACAACAAGCGTAGGTACGTAACCAATTATTGTGGCCCTCAGCTTCAACGCGTAAAGAGACTATGCTGTCTGACCCCAACCTGGCCGAAACACCCACAGAATAACCCCTGCAAAGTACCCCCTCGATATCCTAAATAATGCCACTAAGGTCACCTCAATATAATGAATGCTCAAGTGGACATTCGCAGGTGGGATTGACCGTATGGGTAGGGTAGCAGAGCCAGAAACTCTCGAAAGAGCCCCCAGATACGAATAAAATCCTAGAAATATCTCCAGTGCTACTCAGTTATGACTAGGGGTCATCCCAATCAATAACCGCTCACACTGCCTCATGCTTAACTCCGTTTTGAGAGGAGGATCCTGAGAAACACTGGTTATACCAAGGATTTCACACACTCACTTGGACAGACACATATATGTTTTTGTTTAGTGATATTGGAGAATTTACTTACAATGAACTATTCCAAGATCCTAAAACCTAAGCTTGTTGGTGCACCCTAGAAAAGAAAAGAGTGTAATTCATTTTAATTTAGCGTTGATTTTGATTGGCTTTATTACTCAAAATAAGGATATGACCGTGCAACTAATGATGATATAACGTAACATGAAGTAAAATGAACACCTGACAATCAATGCAAATGCATTGTGTCTATGAAAACATGGTATTCTACTACGTGAAATGCACAATTTTTCTTCAAATGATGAATGCAAGCTTTCCTATATGAAGTCCTAACTGGTACTCCAAAGCAAATCTAGTGCAAGTACAATGCAAAAATGCAAAATACAATGCATGATGATAAGCAAATGTTTTTGGATTTTTGAAATAAAATGAGATGCAAAAAGTAAAAGAATGATTCTATGACCCCTAGACTCTGCAAGCACACACAAATGGCATTCAAGCAAAGCACTAAGGTAAAATAACTCTAATGCACTAATCTCAAACAAAAAATCGAAAATGCCATGACAAGAACCTTCTTAAAAAAAATTTAGCCTAAAAAAAAAAAACCCGTTTCTGGTCAGAAACAGGGGTATAAACATACTCAGGAAGTGCCAAAGGAGACTCAGCAAATATCCAAATTCACCCAGCAACCAATTAACTCCCACAAAAAGGCAAAATCAAGGGCATACATGACTGTTCGCAATAAACCCGCATGTATATGCGGAAATCGCAGAGAAACCTGCGTGTATACACGACTGTGAGTTAAAAACTCACATACAGGAAGAAAGGTGCATAAAATCAAGGCAAACAGACAAGCTGAGACAAACTTCACACCAATCAGACACTACCAGGAATACATGCCCCCAGACCTGACACAGAAACAAGAGAGAAAGATCAATTCAAATTCATTGAATGCCGATAAGACAACCCCCAAAGGACAACGACTAGGAACTCCCCAGCGGAGTCGCCAATTATGTTACATAGAGAAATTCCTATGGCTTGGGGTACCACAAAAGAGAGCTTGAATCCAAAAATCAATCCTTTCCAATATGCAATAGAAATTAAATGTCTAACACTAAAGGATCAAACGTGATACCTTATTCTGGACGGTTGAAGTAGATCCCCATTGAGCTTTCCAGCTTCAGCTTGAATTGATTGATTACTTCGTCAACAACAAGTAAACAATACAAGCATTCTATATATCATGGTGTTAGATCTATTCTAGCATATATAATCAATAATCTATAAGCATTTGACATAATCCAATGGATAAAATATTCATTCAAACACACATTATTGGACAGGAAAAGATATTTCTATTAATATAAATCAGAGATTACAAGATACAACCTCTGTCAGCACGTTTTCAAACCAGAGAAACTGAATCCCCCACTTAGGCCTCCACCACTTCAATCCTCCATCTCTCGATAGCAAGCTAATAAGAAAAAGGCAAGCTTGGGAAGAAAGCAAAAGTGCTCCAAGGGACAAAGGGATGCAGACTCAAGCATAAGTTCTGGAAACAATGGACTATAGCTTCTTTGCTCTCAATTGTCTCTTATGCCTTCAATGTACCAAGGGGTTCCTTATATAGCTTTTCAAAGGGGTACTGAAAGGTCGAATCCGAGTGATCTCAAGGCATATGGAAGGCCAGGAGTCAAATGAGTCCGATCCATGTCAAGGAAAACTCAAAAAAGATTTGGATTTTGTACACATCCTGATGTACGCGGTTTTAGTAGTCAAACCCGCGTATATACGTGCTTATAGGTTTAAAAGTCGCGTGTATCATTTTTCACATGTTTGTAGGGATGGTCAAGGAAACATCAAAGGACAAAAAATGGTCCATGGGGTCTAAGGAGTCTGTAGCATGCCAGGGGAAGGCCATACAAAGCGTGATTCACCTGGAGTGGTGAAATCAGCCATAACAGATGCTGAGGCAGTTCATTAGCCATCTAAAGCACCGCTTTCAGTAGCTAGCAGTTCCGATATTTTGGTATTTTAACCACCGAAAGAAGATAGAGGAATAATATCAATTTTTGACATGCAGGACCAGTTTTTGGTGAACATGGATGGCTCAGGGATGAAGTGTAAAGATGAAGGATGCTAAAGAAAACATCGTGAAAGGTATGCTTCAGTTTTTCCATGACATAACAGTAGAAAAGGTCACCAACACTCAACTGTCAAAGTGGAACATTGACTTACCCAGCAGAAGACTAGTGGTAGTGATTTCTAGTACTTACTTTAGTTATTAGAAGGTTCAAATAGTGAACGAATTCTACAGTTAGTTAGACTAGTAGTTAAATTATGGTTTTTTGACCTAATTATGCAAAAACAATTATTTTGTCTATTTTTAGTAAATCAGATCCAATTTTTCAGGATATGAATATTTTTGTAAAGGCTATAAATCCTAAGACTTATTTAATTGAAAGGGTTCGACTTCAGGGACTTGTAGACCAATAATATTGTCAAGCTTCTCATATTGCTCATGACCTAAAATAACCTCTTCTGTTATTATATGTTCAGCTTCCATTTTCTGTCTTATCTGTGCTTATGATTGAATGTGTTATTCAGGTTTTATTCAAACTAATTGATGTCCTATAGCTGTCACCCAATTGGCATATTGATGTGATTTGAATTATAAGTGTGTTAACACTCAGTTTTCAACAGTCGATTTAGAGGCTCGACAGAGTTTGAGGAGCGTTCCATTCCTTTGAAAAATTATGTGAACACTCTTCAAGTTATCACAACAGTAGGTACAGTAGAGACAGGTGTCATATCGTGACAATGCAGGATCACAAGGAAGAGGAGCAATGATGGATCGTAGTTTTGTCCCAAGAAGTAGGAGCACGGTCAAAGTTTACTATCACGGAGACTGTTAAAGCAGGAAAAAAAATGAAAGGCCGAGATCAAAGCAAAGCTTGATCAACAGCCCAAAATTGTTTCGCTGAGAAAACATGCTCGATGGAAGGAGTTTTTCCAAATCATGAAGCGGTTAAAGGTCAAAAGCATTCGATGGTAGAGATGAAATCCGAAGTAGATCTACGGTCTCAGTCGATTTCGCAAACCAAACTTGTGCGGATAAAGTCATGATTCCAAATCGAAAAAAGTGGTACCAGCCGCAAATATCAATGGTCACGAAAGAGAAGGGAAGAGATATATGGTTGTGGTCTATTTCGCAATACAAACTAACACGGTTGAAGACCAGGATTTCGCATTGAAAAATAGTAGGACCCACTCGAATCGACGGTTGCATGAAGGCATCGATCCCGATCGATGGATAAGAACCCATCATGATCCAAAGCTGCTCGTTATATCCAGAAAAGAGAAATTGGTGGTGTTTGTGTCAGAAATTGTTTCTAAGGCTAGGGAAATAAGCCAACACAATCTCAAGAGTAAAACTCAATAAATAAAACAAAGTTTAGGGTTTTTGGTATGATTTAAATTGTTGTAAGCTTCAAGAACAGTCAGGGAATACATTCAGAAGAAAAGTAACAACTAAATCATAAACAGAAACTGATAAAGATGCATAACATATCACATAAGATCCAACAGAAAGACTATGCTGAGGTTTATACATAAAGGATAAGCATTAGCAGAAAATACACATTAACTAGCAATGAATTTATCATTTAAGAAGCAAAACAAACTCAATAACAAAGCCAACATAGACAAACTGAAGGGGAAAAATTCATATATCTCATTATTTTATCAGCAAATGCTTATAAGAGCTACAATACTTATCTCTGAACAAGTTTGCAGACAAACAGTCTTGTAAACCTCCTGATGCTCCCAAAAAATCAGAACCCTAAAAGTCTCTTTCTAACTCCTCTAAATAGTCATCTTCTACAAAATCAGTTTGGTTTTCCATCCTAACTGTCTCCATCGACTCACTAAGGTAGATAAAGTAAAAAAGTACATTTTTACAAAATTACAAAATTGCTAAAAATAGCAAATCATTAACAAAAACTGTTTATCAAACAGATACATTAATTAAGGCATAACTGATTCAAAGCTCCTTCGCTGCTTATGCAAGTAGTGCTATACCATCTAGGTTTTGAGACCTCCTCTTTGCTCTTTTATGTTTCTTTTCCATATCAACTATCTTTTTCTGAAGGTCTTCATTCTCCTGCTGTAAACTTTCAACTCTCTTTTCTAGCTTTGTAGAATACCTGTCATTGGCTGTCTTCCTTTTTAGCACTTCTTTAGACACTTCTGATAGCTGTAGGAAATGATGATGGACATCTTGCAACTCCTCTATAAGCCCCTTGTTGACTTTAAATAAACTATAATTAGTCTCTTGTAATTGTTTTACCTCTTGCTTGTATTTCTGAACTCTTTCCTGCAAGCTTTCATCATCAAAACTAGGGTTTTCCAGTACATTTGCATCCTGCATTAAAAAATCTGAGAAATCAACATGAATAATAGACTCTTCTATAATTCCTGCTTGCTTGAGTATAGCTTCATCTTCTTCCTCCCATTCCTAATTTTCAAGAGGACATGCTTTTGCCTTTTCTTCTTCCTGCTGTTTTAAGAGTCTATCTTTTATCTCAACAATTATTTCAGATAATTTAGAAACAGGATGACTTGTTTCTTTTGCAGACTGTGATAATTTTTCTAACACAGCAGGTTGAGGAGAAGAAGGTCTAACCATTGATTTTCCTTTGTTTTTGATGTCTATTTTACCAACTCCTGCTTCTTCACTTGAAGTAGTATCAATTACAACAGTATTTTGTTTAGAATCCAGTTTAGGGTTAAGTATCTTCTTCATACTCCATCTCAATTTATTGGTTGGCCTAGTTTTAGGCCTCCAATATGAATTTATAGCCTTCTTTTTCCTCTTATGAGTTTTAGCTGCTTTGATGTCTGAGGTGAGGAAATTTTTACAAGTTTCAGCACTTGGCTCTACTTCAGCAATTAACTGCTCATCTTTTAATAAGTATACCTCATCTTCAGACAAAATGGTAAGAGGACTTATTTGTTTGGTGTGAACTTCATCTTCAATTAAATCAGCCTTTTCTTCAACAATAGTTTTAGTTTCTTCAGAATCTTCTGCAGGTACTGTAGGCTACTGACTAAGCTGCAGTTCCTCTTTTGCAAACAATGAATATTTGTCTGTGATGCCAACTGATGACCTTTTAAATTTGTTGTCCAGCTTCAGCTGCTCTGCTACCTCTTCTTCCATCTTCTCAGCTATTTTCTCAGTTTTGACTTTGAGCTTAGGTTTATGACCTAGCTTCTTCATCATCACAGTTCCTTTATCAGTTTGCCTCTTTTGGTTGCTGTTCTTCCTTTTTGACATGAATACCAGACCAAAACAGAAAAAAGTCCCAAGTTCTTCCCTCATGCTGCAACACAGTACTGATGATTAGCTTGATCAACCCATGATGAAAAATTGACTGGGATGTGTCATCTTCATGCTGTTTTACCCTACTGGACATTTTCTGCAGGCTCTTTAAAAAGAAGAAAAGCAGGTTCATTTTTGAGACTCCCACCATATGTTGAAGGAATCTAAAATGATATTTAAATACATATGAATACCTACCTTCACAAGTCACATAGATTTTCAATATTCTAATTGGCTCAATCCACTCTTTTCTGAAATTCTGGATAAGAATACCTTTATTCCAATCAGGATTCACATTGGGTAACAGGTATCTGTGAGGTTCAAAGTCAAAAGGTAATTTCTTGAACCAATGCTCACCCTCATTACTGATCCCAGTAGCCTCTGCAATTAATCCAACAGTCAACTTGAATTTGAGAGCATCAAGGATGACCATATCATCTTTAAGACCCTGAGCAAACTTACAAGACACCTGTGCATTGTAGCCATCTATCTTCCTGAAGAAATTCAACCAACCTTCTTGTTGGAACAATTCAGCACAATCAGGGAGTTTCTCAATCCAGGTTAAGTCAGTGGGCTCAACCCTATTGATTTTACCACTTTTGCCACTCTTTCCCATCTTTTCCCTTCAGAAACTAGAAGCTGTCTGGTTTTAGGGTTCAGAGGATGTTTTATAAACTGGTTTTCTGCTCCTTCAAACTTCTTCACAATTCCTGCACATTTCTGAATAGACCTGTATATTTCAAAAGGTGAAGTAAAACTTCTCAATAAGAGGACAAATTAGCATCACCGGGGGCTTCCATGTTGCTTTGTCCTAACAATGCAAACTAGGTCTGTGTATAGGCTAACTTTCAGCTCATCAAAGTGATACTAGGCCTTCCAGTATTTGCCTTCATATGTGTCTAAAAACAATTAAGCTCTGCACCAGACAACCCAGTTTTCAGCCACTTCTAGGTATCATATGTATCATTTATTTAGACAAGTGACTCTCATCGAAACCTGTATATAAATGCCAATGTTATTCCTCAAACAATTGACTTTGCAAATATGATAACTATCACCAGCTTCTTAAGCAAACTGAAGACTTCCTTTGTGAGGAATGAATCAGAGTAAAACAGTCTTCAATTCATTCCAATGCTACTTCCTGTAGACTATGACTCCAATTGGCATTAGGTCTGTCAGCAATCTTAACCTGTCAACTCATTGAACTTATAGTATATCCATATCAGAGCTTTTTGAGTGTATCAGAGAACCAAAATATAGACAACTTTTCCTCAAACTGTTTCGAAGTTCCAAAAACTGCAAGGTTTAAACTTAAGGCTATTTTGGTGCTCTGTTCAATGAAAATTCTTTAGAACAGCTCTAGGCAGCTATTTATTAGGCTAACATTTCATTTTGGAACCTATTTTAACCTCTGCATCAACCAATTTCTCCAGAATGACCTCCAGCGAGAAAATTCCCAAATTTTCAATTACAGGGGTTTATAGTGAAATACCTGCCAATTGTCCAAATGCAATGGTTTAAACCTATGTCTTTAGCTGTTAAATGCCTCTCCTTGAGTGTACAGATGTCTTTGCGTGATCACTTTGACTGCAGGTAACGAGATGGAAAAGCCCTAATTTTCGCTAGCCTTCATAACTCTGTCTCTGCTCTGTAGCAACACAATCTACCTTTCTAGCAGTTAACTTTACTTCATGAGCTTTCCTTTCCTCTGATAATGCATGTGAAAAGAAAATTATGCCACCTTAGACCGAAATTTACTGATAACTGTCAAACAAATCCCGCATTATGGGCAATGATGGAAACGATTTGTTTTGAGACTCAAAACCACGTGGAATCGTGCTGAATCTGCAGATTACACGTATTAAACAGCTCACCATATGCGATTATTCATTCACAAACTGAAATCATGATAAAAACTTGCTTGAAAATCGAAAAATAAAAGGGCCGCGATATTCTTGTAGCGCGCCCTTTGTAAATTTTCATCCCAGCGCTACAAGAATATCTCCAATGCTAATTCTCCGCTATTTTTCAACTTTTTGCTAATTTGTAGGAGGTTTAAAAGTTGCTAAGTTGAAATCATGCTTAGGTGTTCTCCAAATAAAAATTTATGAATCAAATATTTGATATAATGACCTTTTCTTTAACCCCTTTAAAATACAAAGGACCAAAAATTATAACAAATCTATAAAAAGCAAGCTCAAAAAACCATCTAACAACTAAAAAGTTCCTAAAGGAAACTAAAAATGAGACTTAAAACAAAATTACTTCAAATAAAATGAAAAACAAACCAAAAATTGAAGAAGTCGAACCAAAATTGAAGAAAAATTTACTGACTTAACATCTGGCTCCAGCTGCGGGATGAAGTCCTCCCTGCGAGGCTTCAAGAACCTGTAGACCAGTGCCTTCTATCTTTTATTTACCTATCTGCAAACTTCCATTGGGATATGGATTCTTTATTCAATCTCACTCACACCGGTTTGTACAATGATCAGTGAAAAATGCCCTCATAAACTGTAAAAGTGTTTGAGGAATCGTCCATTCACAGCGCTGGACAACTCCTCACCTTCCAGGGACTGCAAGATAAAAGTATTGTTTTCTAAAACTTTTGATATCAGAAAAGGGCCAAACCAAAGATTATCAAACTTACCATGTTTACCCTTTTGCTCCTTCCTTGCATCCGATCTTAGAACCATCTCACCTTCTGTGAAAGTATTTTCTTTAATGTTTCTGTCAAACCTGTTTTTTACCTTGACTCTGTACAGCTGAGCTTCTTTGTCCACCTTCTCTCTATTTTGCTGTAACTCTATCATTTCAAAGATTCTTCTTTGCATATCATCCGGTTCCTCTTGAGAATTCTAGAGGAATTTCATCAATGGAATCCCTAGCTGAACAGGAAACACTGCCTCTGTACCATAAACCAGCTGATATGGAGAAGTACCAATAGCCTGCTTCACTGTGATTCTATCTTCCCACAATGCATATTTCAGCATTGAATCCCAAGATTTTTTATTATGCTTCATCAGTTTTTTGATGCTTTGAATGATATTCTTGTTAGATGATTCAGCCTGACCATTTCCCTGAGGATAATAGGGAGTTGAGTGCTTCAGAATGATGCCATGTTTCTCACAGAAGGATACCATTGCCTTGGATTTGAATGCCTTGGCATTGTCTGTTATTAATCTATGTGGACAGCCAAATCTACTCAAGATATTGTCTTCTATGAACTCCATAATCACCTTATCTGTAGCATTCCTTGTAGAAATGGCTTCCACCCATTTTGTGAAGAAATCTGTAGCAGTCAAAATCCAATGATGCTGTCCTAAAGATGCTGGATTAATTTCTCCAATAAAATCCAGACCCCATTGTTGAAAAGGAGCATTGACTGCAATAGGCTTTAGAGGCAAGGATAATAATTTCTGTTTTCCTGCAAATTTTTGACAGGGTATACAGGCTCTTACTTGCTAGTACACATCTGAAAACAAGGTGGGACAATAGTATCCAGCTCTCAAAATTTTGTAAGCTGTTGCTTTCCAATATTTATGCCCTCCACAGGCTCCTTCATGAGACTCTAAAATCACCTCTCCTATTTCAGATTGATCCAAACACCTGAGCAAGATACCTCCTGGATCTTTCCAGAACAATTGATCTTCTATCAAACAGTACTTAGTGGCTTTAAGTTTCAGAGATCTGGCATCCTTCTTGTCTAAATGATTGGGACATTGCAGATATAACAGAAAATGAACAATATCAGCATCCCAAACTGAAGATGAATAAAAATCCATGATCCTTTCTTTCTCCTGAAGTGCTTGGTCTTCTTCAGGAACTAATTCTTCAGCCATGACATGCAGTCCTAGAGCTTGACAATTTAAGTCAGCCAGCAACCTGGCCAAACCTTGTCCCTTGACAAGCTTAGTAGGTCTGATTTGCACATCGTACTCCATGATCTTTGTAATCCATTTTCCTCTCTTTCCTTCACTGTCGGGCTATGTCAAGACATCTTTCACTGTAGCATTTGGAACAAATGAAACAACCTTTGAATGCAAGACATAAATTCTGAAAAATTTCAAAGCCTTTACCAGAGCATAAGCTTGTTTCTCCAGTATACTGTATTTCAGCTCATAATCCCTGAGGGTTTTACTGAAAAAGGCAATGGGCTACTCTAGTCCTTCCTTGTTTTTATGAAGTAAGACAGCTGCAATTGTATCTGCTGAAGCAAAAGAAAAAGTAAGGAACTCCTTGGTAAAATCAGGACTTGCCAAGACTGGTGCTTCGGTAAGAGCTACCTTGATCTTCTCAAATGCAGCTTTTGCCTCAATAGTCCACCTGAATTCCTGATCTTTCTTCAACATGGCTGTGATTTGCTTGATGGTTTCAGCAAAATTTGGAATAAACCACTGCAGAAAATTTATCTTGCCAATGAATGACTGAACATCTTTCTTACTCCTAGGAAAACTAATCTTCAGTATTGCTTTGACTCTCTCAGGATCTATTCTGATGCCATCAGCAGACACCGGGTGACCAATTAGTCTACCTTCTTGCATAGCAAAATGTGACTTTTTGGGGTTCAGGGACAGACCAAATTTTCTGCATTTCTGAAAGGTTTGCCTCAAGTGTTTCAAGTGTTCATCATCAGATTTTGAGAATATAGTAATATCATCAAGATAAATAACCACAAACTTATCTTTTTCCCCAACAAAGGCAATGTCCATTTCTCTCTGAAAGGTTGCTCCAGCATTCATCAGGCCAAAAGGCATCTTGTCATACATGAAGGTCCCCCAAGGGATTGTAAAGGCTGTCTTTTCCTTGTCATCAGGGTGCATGGCAATCTGATTATACCCTGAGAATCCATCTACCATAGATATCCTCTGAGCTCCAACCACCTGCTGTAATACCTGTTCAATCTTCGGAAGAGGATAGTTATCCTTTAATGAAGATCTGTTAAGATTCCTGAAGTCAACACACAGCCTTATCTCCCCATTCTTTTTTCTGACAGGTACAATATTTGCAACCCAAGAAGAGTACCTGAGAGGTACTACTATTTTATCATCCAGCAACTTCTTTACTTCCTTTTCAATCACAGGAAACAAAGTTGGATTGATCCTTCTCAGTTTCTGTCGGAAAGGCTTGACATTGGGCTTCAAAGGGACCTTGTGCTGAATAATTGTTGTATCATAGGTTCTTAGCTCCTCATAAGACTAGGCAAACACATCAACATGTTCCTTCAGAAGCTTGATATATCTACTTCTTTGTTCAGCTATCAGAGATTTAGAAATTTTTACTATTTTTGGGTGGTCTGCTGAACCAATATTGCAGTCAACTACATTGTCTTCTGAAGATTGAACTACTGGTTATGAAGGTGTGTCATCTTTTGTAAAAATTATTTCTAAAGGCACTAAACCTTTAGGGATAAAGTTACTCTTCAACTCAATGATCTTATGACCTGCAATCTCACCTTCAGGAAACTCATTTTCAGCAAATACATTTTCAGCAGACTCATCTTCAGCAGACTTATTATCCTGTCCTTCTTCTTCATCCTCATCCTGATCAATTTGGGCATTAGTGAACTCATCTGTAAGCTCAAGAAATTTTTTTATTTCAATATCATCTTCAAATACCCTCCAATGCTTCACATTGTCAGGTACACATGGTCTGTACCTCACCTCTATGGGATACCTTAGCTGAGTAGTTTTAGGAATTCTGAAGTATGAGGCAGCCAAAGCTAAAGAGTCTACAGTCTCATTATGATTTCTTGGAATATGAGTAATGTTAAATGCTATAAAATAATTTTCAAGCATATCCCATACCTCATTCCTATAGAACTTCAACAAATCCTGCTTTAATTGATAATTGTTCTTCACCTGTCGAACAACCAACTCGGAGTCGCCATATGCAGTAATTTGCTGAATGCCTAAGTCTTTAGCAGCTTTCAGTCCTAGTATCAGAGCTTCATACTCAGCAGTATTGTTAGTGGTAACAAACTCCAGCTTATACATGAGTTTCACCATCTCACCTCCAGGAGAAATGAGTAAGACTCCAGCTCCAGCACCCTCTTTGCATGAGGATCCATCAAAATACAATTCCCACAACTGATCTTCTTCTTCTCTGCAATGTCTGACTGGTTTTTCTTTTTCAACTTGCAAGAGGCCAACAGAATTATCTTCATCACTGAAATTCAACATGCAGGTCCCTAGATCTTTGTCAACAGCATATAAGGGATGATTAGTGGGGTTTTTGTCATCTATGACTATGTAAGCAAACTGTAGCTCTCTATATAGTCTTCTAGTTTCTCCACCAAACACCGGAATGGTATCATAAGAGAGGTCCATTTGTAAGGTTCCTCCAACCTTCTTAGCCCATGACCTGGACAGAAGTAGACCAAACTTTCGGGTAATATCAGCCACCACAACATCCATTATTACACTTTTCATAGGCAACTGAGCAAGACTAACTACCATATCTTTTATCACTCCAAGACACTTAACTGCCCGGGAGTCAAAGGCATATAGGTAATGATAGGGCTTGGTAATACTCAGACCTAAGGCTTCCATAACCACTTTGGGCATCAAATTGTGAGAGGCTCCTGAGTCTAATAGACAATTGTGAATCATTTGGTCATGGAAAGTCAAGGTGACATAAAAAGGAGGTGAAGCACTAGCTTCATTTTCAGTTTTTTCAGCTAGGGCTGATCCGATGAATATTTTTGGACTTTCTTATTGCAAATTAACAGTGTCTGAAACAGGCTGATTATTGGCTGAATTCATCACTTTCAGGACTGTCTGTTTATATGAGGGATTCTTTATTAATTCAGTCAAAGGAACAGGAATTTTCAGCTTCCCTAGTTCATTCTCCAAACTAAAACTTTGAGCAGATTTATTTACCTCTTCAATTTCAGCATTCTTCTTAGATTTTTCTGCAGATTGCTTCTTCTGTATGACAGGATCAGGTACTTGTGCAGCAGGAACTGGTGCAGCAGGAATTGGTGCAGCAGGAACTGTTGTTTTCTTCTTTGGAATTTGGACCACTTGCTTTGGACCTGATCTAAGATTGATAGTCTTCTTATGTTCATTCTGTTGAGCAGCAGCATTTACAGCAGCTTTCTCAAATTCCAAATCATCTTCAACTTCATACATGTCAGCATCATAATACTCATCATTCAGAAAATCTTCTTCAGTAACAAAATCTGTAGACAAACCATCTCCAAAGTGATTCATATCCTGATCAGTCTCAGTCTCTTCAAAGAGCAGCTATACATCAACTTCTTCTTCATCAGCTACATTATTTTGAAAAGGTGGAGGTACTCTCTGCTCCTCATTCTCTCTTCTTTCTCGCTGGATGTCATTATTTCTGCGCTCTCTTGGTATAAATCTAGGAGCAAACTTCCTCCTGAACTGATTCTGGTTATTTGGATTCCTTTCAGCTTCTGGAGCAGGTTTAGCAGAATTCTTTTCAAGCTCTAGTTTATTCAGTTTGGCAGTGAGAATCTTGACTAGCTTAGCCATCTCATCTATCTTGGCTTCAGTAGACTGAGGTGCAGCACTTGTTGAAACAGCCTCCTTTTTTCCCTTCCTTTCATACAGCTATTGTGGTGTTTCTTTTTTAAGTCTATTTGAAGCCAACAAATTAGACTCTACCTCCAATGCTGCATCTTGCATGTTCAGCAAAGTGGTAGCTCTCCTTTCTCTCAGAAATAAAGAGAATTCGTGATCAAATGCATTGGCATAGGTAAGCTTAGTTGATGTTTCAGTAGGTTTAATTTCTGCTAGAATCCTACTATACATTTTGTTAAATCTTTTAGAAAAATCAACAACAGTCTCCTCCTTCTTTCTTCTGAGAGCTCCAAACTCAGTTATATAATAGGTATGGTCCTTTGTGTCTCCCCATTGCCTCAGAAAAAGGTCTTGGAGTTCTTCAATTATGGTGATGGAGTTGGCAGGAAACTCTCTAAACCACTTTCTCACATCCCCATCC
Source organism: Pseudotsuga menziesii (assembly GCA_001517045.1). Classification (NCBI taxonomy): domain Eukaryota; kingdom Viridiplantae; phylum Streptophyta; class Pinopsida; order Pinales; family Pinaceae; genus Pseudotsuga; species Pseudotsuga menziesii. Next base: position 149,075 of record LPNX010865536.1, read on the forward strand.
AGACTTTGAACAAACACCCTCATCCAGACGTCTTTAATCTCAATGTTCTGATTGTCTGCATAACTCAGGAAAGCCTCCCAATGTTCTTCTGCAGTTGTTTCACCTTGTCCATTGAATCCGGGCATATATTTCTGATAATCTCCTCCAGGAAAAGCATGTAAAGGCTGAGGTAGGACTAATGGAGCATACCTAGCTGCTACCATCCTGTCCATCATATCCATGGGTGGGTTTTGACCTGCCATTGTGTACTGAGTTTTAGACTGAGGTTTTGAAGAGGAAGAAACTTGACTGGAACTTGCTTGAAAAGGGTTCTTTCCTATTTTCAGCTGAAAGAGAGGGATTTTTCCAGGAGAAGTAGTCTTGGCTTTCAAAAAGGTTTCAGGATTGGTAAAAACTTGAAAGGTACTTTCAGGAATGGTAGGTTTTATCCAAGGTGAGTTTTCAGCTAGGTCTAATGAATCACCTAACTGGTCAGGGTCACAAAAGGCTGGAAAAGATTGGGACCTTCTGAGTTTTCTTGTTGTTTTTAAGATCTATTCAGGGTCTGAAACCCCTGAATGCAACGCTGAAATAGGTATGCTCCGGGTTCCCACTCCTCTAGAAGCCAGTGTGTCAAAATTTGGTGAAAAAGCCTTCAAAAGATGCTGGTTTAAGTCCACCTCTTAAACCAGGAAAAATGATAAGTATCCCAGGGAAGATATGCTTCAGCTTCATCCCCGGCAACGGTGCCAAAGATGTTTGTGTCAAAAATTGTTTCTAAGGCTAGGGAAACAAGCCAACACAATCTCAAGAGTAAAACTCAATAAATAAAACAAAGTTTAGGGTTTTTGGTATGATTTAAATGGTTGTAAGCTTCAAAAACAGTCAGGTAATACATTCAGAAGAAAAGTAACAACTAAATCATAAACAAAAACTGATAAAGATGCATAACATATCACATAAGATCCAACAAAAATACTATGCTGAGGTTTATACATAAAGGATAAGCATTACCAGAAAATACACATTAACTAGCAATGAATTTATCATTTAAAAAGCAAAACAAACTCAATAACAAAGCCAACATAGACAAACTGAAGGGGAAAAATTCATATATCTCATTATTTTATCATCAAATGCTTATAAGAGCTACAATACTTATCTCTGAACAAGTTTGCAGACAAACAGTCTTGTAAACCTCCTGATGCTCCCAAAAAATTAGAACCCTAAAAGTCTCTTTCTAACTCCTCTAAATAGTCATCTTCTACAAAATCAGTTAGGTTTTCCATCCTAACTGTCTCCATCGACTCACTAAGGTAGATAAAGTAGAAAAGTACATTTTTACAAAATTACAAAATCGCTAAAAATAGCAAATCATTAACAAAAACTATTTATCAAACAGATACATTAATTAAAGCATAAGTGATTCAAAGCTCCTTCGCTGCTTCAGCAAGTAGTGCTATACCATCTAGGTTTTGAGACCTCCTCTTTGCTCTTTTATGTTTCTTTTCCATATCAGCTATCTTTTTCTGAAGGTCTTCATTCTCCTGCTGTAAACTTTCAACTGTCTTTTCTAGCTTTGTAGAATACCTGTCAGTGGCTGTCTTCCTTTTTAGCACTTCTTTAGACACTTCTGATAGCTGTAGGAAATGATGATGGACATCTTGCAACTCCTCTATAATCCCCTTGTTGACTTTAAATAAACTATCATTAGTCTCTTGTAATTGTTTTACATGTTGCTTGTATTTCTGAACTCTTTCCTGCAAGCTTTCATCATCAAAACTAGGGTTTTCCAGTACATTTCCATCCTTCATTAAAAAATCTGAGAAATCAACATGAATAATGGACTCTTCTATAATTCCTGCTTGCTTGAGTATAGCTTCATCTTCTTGCTCCCATTCCTGATTTTCAAGAGGACATGCTTTTGCCTTTTCTTCTTCCTGCTGTTTTAAGAGTTTATCTTTTATCTCAACAATTATTTCAGATAATTTAGAAACAGGCTGACTTGTTTCTTTTGCAGACTGTGACAATTTTTCTAACACAGCAGGTTGAGGAGAAGAAGGTCTAACCATTGATTTTCCTTTGTTTTTGATGTCTATTTTACCAACTCCTGCTTCTTCACTTGAAGTAGTATCAATTACAACAGTCTTTTGTTTAGAATCCAGTTTAGGGTTAAGTATCTTCTTCATACTCCATCTCAATTTATTGGTTGGCCTAGTTTTAGGCCTCCAATATGAAGTTACAGCCTTCTTTTTCCTCTTATGAGTTTTAGCTGCTTTGATGTCTGAGGTGAGGAAATTTTTACAAGTTTCAGCACTTGGCTTTGCTTCAGCAATTAACTGCTCATCTTTTAATAAGTATCCCTCATCTTCAGGAAAAATGGTAAGAGGACTTCTTTGTTTGGTGTGAAGTTCATCTTCAAATAAATCAGCCTTTTCTTCAACAACAGTTTTAGTTTCTTCAGAATCTTCTGCAGGTACTGTGGGCTGTTGCCTAAGCTGGAGTTCCTCTTTTGCAAACAATGAATATTTTCCTGTGATGCCAACTGATGACCTTTTAAATTTGCTGTCCAACTTCACCTGCTCTGGTACCTCTTCTTCCATCTACTCAGCTATTTTCTCAGTTTTTACCTTGAGCTTAGGTTTATGACCTAGCTTCTTCATCATCACAGTTCCTTTATCAGTTTGCGTCTTTGGTTGCTGTTCTTTCTTTTTGACATGAATACCAGACCAAAACAGAAAAAAGTCCCAAGTTCTTCCCTCATGCTGCAACACAGTTCTGATGATTATCTTGATCAACCCATGATGAAAAATTGACTGGGATGTGTGATCTTCATGCTGTTTTACCCTGCTGGACATTTTCTGCAGGCTCTTTAAAAAGAAGAAAGGCAGGTTCATTTTTGAGACTCCCACCATATGTTGAAGGAATCTAAAATGATATTTAAATACATATGAATACCTGCCTTCACAAGTCACATAGATTTTCAATATTCTAATTGGCTCAATCCACTCTTTTCTGAAATTCTGGATAAGAATACCTTTATTCCAATCAGGATTCACATTGGGTAACAGGTATCTGTGAGGTTCAAAGTCAAAAGGTAATTTCTTGAACCAATGCTCACCCTCATTACTGATCCCAGTAGCCTCTGCAATTAATCCTACAGTCAACTTGAATTTGAGAGCATCAAGGATGACCATATCATCTTTAATACCCTGAGCAAACTTACAAGACAGCTATGCATTGTAGCCATCTATCTTCCTGAAGAAATTAAACCAACCTGCTTGTTGGAACAATTCAGCACAATCAGGGAGTTTCTCAATCCGAGTTAAGTCAGTGGGCTCAGCCCTATTGATTTTACCACTTTTTCCACTCTTGCCCATATTTTCCCTTCAGAAACTAGAAGCTGTCTGGTTTTAGGGTTCAGAGGATGTTTTATAAACTGGTTTTCTGCTCCTTCAAACTTCTTCACAATTCCTGAACATTTCTTAATAGACCTGTATATTTCAAAAGGTGAAGTAAAACTTATCAATAAGAGGAAAAATTAACATCACCGAGGGATTCCATGTTGCTTTGTCCTAACAATGCAAACTAGGTCTGTGTATATGCTAACTTTCAGCTCATCAAAGTGATACTAGGCCTTCCAGTATTTGCGTTCATATGTGTCTAAAAACAATTAAGCTCTGCACCAGACAACCCAGTTTTCAGCCACTTCTAGGTATCATATGTATCATTTATTTAGACAAGTGACTCTCATCAAAACTTGTATATAAATGCCAATATTATTCCTCAAACAATTGACTTTGCAAATATGATAACTATCACCAGCTTCTTAAGCAAACTGAAGACTTCCTGTGTGAGGAATGAATCAGAGTAAAACAGTCTTCAATTCATTCCAATGCTGCTTCCTATAGACTATAACTCCAATTGGCATTAGGTCTGTCAGCAATCATAACCTGTCAACTCATTGAACTTATAGTATATCCATATCAGAGCTTTTTGAGTGTATCAGAGAACCAAAATATAGACAACTTTTCCTCAAACTGTTTCGAAGTTCCAAAAACTGCAAGGTTTAAACTTAAGGATATTTTGGTGCTCTGTTCAATGAAAATTCTTCAGAACAGCTCCAGGCAGCTATTTCTTAGCCTAACATTTCATTTTGGAACCTATTTTAACCTCTGCATCGACCAATTTCTCCAGAACGACCTCCAGCGAGAAAATTCCCAAATTTTCAATTATAGGGGTTTATAGTGAAATACCTGCCAATTGTCCAACTGCAATGGTTTAAACCTATGTCTTGAGCTGTTAACTGCCTCTCCTTGAGTGTACAGATGTCTTTGCGTGATCACTTTGACTGCAGGTAACGAGATGGAAAAGCCCTAATTTTCGCTAGCCTTCATAACTCTGTCTCTGCTCTGTAGCAACAAAATCCACCTTTCTAGTAGTTAACTTTAGTTCATGAGCTTTCCTTTCCTCTGATAATGCATGTGAAAATAAAATTATGCCACCTTAGACCGAAATTTACTGATAACTGTCAAACAAATCCCGCATTATGGGCAATGATGGCAACGATTTGTTTTGAGACTCAAAACCACCTGGAATCGTGCTGAATCTGCAGCTTACATGTATTAAACAGCTCACCATATGGGATTAGTCATTCACAAACTGAAATCATGATAAAAACTTGCTTGAAAATCGAAAAATAAAAGGGCCGCGATATTCTTGTAGCGCGCCCTTTGTAAATTTTCATCCCAGCGCTACAAGAATATCTCCAATGCTAATTCTCTGCTATTTTTCAGCTTTTTGCTAATTTGTAGGAGGTTTAAAAGTTGCTAAGGTGAAAATCATGCTTAGGTGTTCTCCAAATAAACATTTATGAATCAAATATTTGATATAATGACCTTTTCTTTAACCCCTTTAAAATACAAAGGACCAAAAATTATAACAAATCTATAAAAAGCAAGCTCAAAAAACCATCTAACAACTAAAAAGTTCCTAAAGGAAACTAAAAATGAGACTTAAAACAAAATTACTTCAAATAAAATGAAAAAGAAACCAAAAATTGAAGAAGTCAAACCAAAATTGAAGAAAAATTTACTGACTTAACAGGTGGCAAAAGTAAAGAGATGTGGACGGTGGATGTGAAAATTCCCCCCCAAATCAGAGGGCTAAGGAGACCTCCAAGCTGCAGGTATCATATCTAGTGCATAGATTACATGGGAAGGGACATTCATATGTGTAATCTACCTCCTGGTAGATTTGCTGATTCCTGGATGCCATTTGTAGCATGCGTATAGGTGAAATAATCCCTATGGCAGAGTCACATTATGCAAAGACAGGTGGATTTTATTTGAGTTGACATGCGTAAGTAAGGAAGGTAGCTGGCAAATCCACCACTCACATGGGGCAAGGCCAGCACAAAGGAGAAAATCGTTCTGTTTCCTACATCACAGAATGAGAAAGCATGGGAGCGTCTACTTCATGAGCCTTGCGGCATGGATCAATTATATGAGGTGGCGTCCAAAAAATAATTCCCACATTAGATGGTAATGTGCCACGGCTAATGAAACGACGGGACTAGATCCCCAGAAAGTAAAGGATCACTCTGCTCGCACCCTCACACATGCTGATACCAAAAGACAACACTCGATGACAGAGTGTGCTGGAATATTGACCATTCATTGCAAGAGTCAGTCTCCAAACCTTATATATACTGCTTTTAGAGCAATGGGAGTGAACTAACATATATCCAAAACCTGATTTTCTGCCTCTTCATGAATCTGCAGAGGCCCGAAGAGTTTGGTGATGAAGATATGGTTTGAGAAGCTTGTCCATCTGGGGGTGCTAACGGTTGGTGAGAATGTTTCCACACTCACCTGCCACCTTGGTATTGCATGCCACGGATGACACCATCCATCGGGGCCCATACGTGAATAATTTTGAGAGATACACCCGCCTTCAGACATCTTCACCCCCGACAACGTCGTGCTGGGACACTTACTCCCCACAAGTGTTTTTTCAGGAACCTTTGATACCATCATTGTCCCCAAAGCCTCAATAGAAGGAGATAGTCTTATATTGTTCCCTATATAGGCGTTTTTTTGGATGGGAGAATCAAGGGTCTAGAGCCCGCACAGCCCTGTTTGTGAAGTCCACTTACTGAGGGTGATGGGGATGGTGTAGATATGATACACCTTATTGCTTGTGGGAGAGCCCACCTCACTGAGGGTGAAGAGTACAAGAATTAAAAGCCACTGAAAAGGCTTGCCCTGTCCAGGAGCAACGCTACCCTTGATTCGAACCCCACATCCAATAGTGTTACCCGGAGAAGAAAGAGGTTGCGGATGAGGTCAAGCAGGGGAAAGTTACAAACTTCCTTGATGGTGTGCACCCATGCAGAAAGCTACATTTGAACACGGTGGAAACACATGCTTTGGATAGAGAAGGAGGTGTCATACTCATAATCCATAATAACGGCCAAGCATGTCAAGCTGTCACTCGGGCTGAATGTGCCCACTAGATCCATAATGTTTGTTTATATTTGTAAAATGTGGCAATAGTTCCACTCTCTATACAGTTAATGCATGATTGTGAATGCAAATAGTTTTTAGGTTTGTTTTGGAGAATAATCTCAACACTGAAGTATTATAAATGCACTCTCAATAGGGGGAAAAGACTTAGCTGGAGGGTCGGGAAACCTTCAAGGGCTGAGGTTCTCTGTTGTAAAATAAGATCTGGTGCTTGTGTTATGAATAAAATTGCAGAGGAAGAGTTGTTTCTTAAGATGGGGATTCATGTGTCGTTGCTTCTTTCAATATGTATTTTCTTTACGTGAAATGTATATCCTATTTCCATTCCAATTTGTTGATTTCTTTCATGTCTATAACTTAGTGTATAATAGTTTAGAATTCATACATGCTATGCTCTGCCTATTGTTTCATACATTTATCAAGTTTTCTTCTAATGTTACGTGGAATTCATATTGCTAGTGCTCCATGTGATGGGTTGTTCTCTCTTATCTTCCAAACACCCACTAAATATCTCCTGATTGTGAGATCGAAGGCTATCTTTCCTCTGTCTACAACCCCATGCCATTCTTTTCCTCATTCAAATGTTCTCTACTCAGGTTTTTGACTACATTTCCATTGGTCCCTTTCCCTGATAATCCCACCTGCATCTCATGTCTCTCTACTTTGTCCCATTTCAGGATTCCGGCCTCCTGACCATCCTTGAGCGAATATCTTATGCGGAGTAAAATCTGAAGACAAGCGAGAGATATCTCTCTGACTAGGCAAGGCCGGAGGTGCATTCTAAAGTGGTTCTGTTGTTACCTAGGAGCGGGCCTTCCTTCAACCTTAGGGCTCAGTCTTGGTGCTAACAAACTGGTGCCACTGAAGGATGGAATTGAAGACCCTCCCTGGGAAAAAATGACATGGTTTTAGATCTAGTTGTTGATGGTGAACAATGATCAGACATCAAGAAGGTTGAGCACTTTTCACCTGGCGACTCCACTGTTGAATGGTTCAGACTTCAACGACTTCACTGGTGGTACGACCCAGAAATCAAATGATCAAAAAAAGACGGACAGGCTCCATCCAAAAAGTGAACCCCTTGTAAGGCTCGAAGAATGCATGGTGGAAGGTTAAGATTCTCGAGTCTACGTTCCTTCCAAGAAGATTTGTTCTATCTTATAAGTTTGTTCTTATCATTCCCTAAATTTATCAGAACAGCCTTCTATGGTTCAACTCATTCTAACCAGAGCCATGAATATATTCATGTTTATCCTTCTCTATGAACCGAAAGCATTGCATCATCTTGTACATCTGGTTATGACCTAGATTTTTCTCTAGGGGCTCACGATGTCAAAAGTCAACCCTGTGAAATTCATGAAACCTTGGACGATAGCGTAGCTATTGTTCCTAACCTAGTCTCTCCCCTTTCTCCAAGCTGGTACAAGTTGCTACAACTACCTCCCATCCTCCATGATTTTCCCACAAAACATCACAAGTACCTCCCCAAATTTGATGGAGAATTCAAAGACTTCACTGCTAAGAAACATTTGCAAGCCTTTGAACATTTCTCTGACCTTTTTGAGATAGAACATGATGATTTCTACATGAGGTCTTTTTCCTAGTCCTTGCAAGGAGATGCTAAAGAATGGCTCAAGCACTTGCAGCCTAAGTCCATCAACACTTGGGAAGATTTTTCTTGCACCTTATTAAAGTTTTGGGGTACGAGAAGGCCACTGGATCAAATACTTTCAGAATTTTATTCCCTAAAGAGACATGAGGGTGAGACCTTATCTAGTTTTAAGAGAATATTCACAAGCTTTTATTATAACATGCCCAAGCAGGTCCAACCTCTTGATAAACCTGCTAAAATCTATTATGCAGCCACCTTTTCTCCTTTATTTGTCCCTGCTACTTTTGGAAAGAAAATCAACCACTCTGCAGCATATGTTTACTGATTGTCTGGAGGTTGAGGAAAACCTTGAGATATCAAAAAGCTTATCAAGCCAAGGTAGCGGTGGTGAAGTAAAAGATAGATAAAATTGGTTGGGCCCTACAAGCAGAATGGGAGAGTCCTGGTCCCGCTAAAGCCTCGTCCAGGTATACAGAAAGATGACCTGCCTGATACGGGGACATGTGGTCCTACAGGCTTGTTCTCTAAATATTGCGACCTGTGCCTCCCCGGGTCTGTACAAGACAATTTTAAGAAGGAATTCGGTGTGCCTATGTATGATGAATATGAGGAAGAATACATGGGGGCTGCACCATAGAAGCTGGCCATTGAACCAAGACCTACTCATGGAGAGGACCAAGATGCTATGCGAATTTAGGAGGTTAAAGTAGAAAAGGGAGATAAGAGCACTGAAGGTGATAACCTGTCCTTGTGTTATGCCTCTTTTTAATTAATATGAAACATGATTAGAGCCTCTAAGAAAAGACAGAAAGAAGGGGATATGGTGCAGTTTAGAAACCTGTATGTAAGTGGAGATGATAAAAAGAAACTGCCATGCAATCCCTCTGCAGCTACCAATACATAGGGGGTTTGTGATGGGGTGTCAAGCCATGGAGAAGGATGCAGCAGCCCTCAAATAAATATGCTTTCTGATATTCTGCCTTCAAGAGTACCACCTCACACAGGAGGGATATGCCTAGTCGGTTCCACTAGAGGAGTGGGGGACCTCCCTATTGAGGCACATCCAGCTCTCGTTGCAGAAATTTCAGGTGAAAAATGGTATGTTTCATTGAAGAAATATTCTGTGGGCCCTCTTTTACAATCTTCTAGGTATCAGCCAGAAAAATCACTAGAAGAAGGGAGTTTCGGACGGATTTCCCATGAGCAGAAGACAGAGTACGTTGGAGGTTGTCGTGTTTTCTATGACCCCGTAGCAGGGTACATGGAAGGGCTGGGTAAGGATGATGACTAGTCACATTATTGCTTTAGAGAGAAGTCTACTCATCATTACCCTCTCCCTTTATCTATTTCATTTCTGTCGGTCAAGCACGAAAAAGGAACAAAACTATTGGGCAAGTTGCTTGATTGGCTTCATTGGAAGTTTGATTTCACTTAATTGGACCTGTGCACAAAATTAGGTAGAGTAGGTAGGAACAAATAAACTCAGTAATTATCAAGCATTTCCTTCATTTGCTATTTTAGTTTGTTTTCATTTTCAATTGCAAGCACAGGGTTTGCAATCAAGAACATCGTTTGCGGGAGTGGCATGAATTCACTGAAGCAGTATCTTAGAGCAGAATGGAGATTTCAAAGAAAGATTGAAGACAGCCCAATGGTTTTGGAACTTGGTCTACAGGGGTTCTTTGCTACCTTACTGGGAGGATAACATCCCTCATGGAGACTATTGTTAACACTTTGTTTTCAACAGTCGATTTAGAGGCTCGACAGAGTTCGAGGAGCATTCCATTCCTTTGAAACATTACATGAACACTCTTTAGGTTATCACAACAGCAGGGATAGTAGAGACAGGTGTCATATCCCGACGATTTAGAATCACAAGGAAGAGGAGCATGATGGATCGTATTTTTGGCCCAAGATGTGGGAGAATGGTAAAAGTTGACTATCACAAAGACCGTTAAAGCAGGAAAACAAATGAAAGGCTGATATCAAAGCAAAGCTCGATTAATGGCCCAAAATGGTTTCGCTGAGAAAACATGCTCGACAGAAGGAGATTTTCCAAATCGTGAAGCAGTTAAAGGTCAGAAGCATTCGATGGCAGAGATGAAATCTGAAGCAAATCTACGGTCTCAGTCGATTTCGCAAACCAAACTTGTGCAGATAAAGTCACGATTCCAAATCATGAAAAGTGGTACCGGCCACGAATATCAATGGTCACGACAGAGAAGGGAAGAGATCTATGGTTGTGCTCTATTTCACAATACAAACTAACACGGTTGAAGACCAATATTTTGCATTGCGAAAATAGTAGGACCCACTCGGATCGACGGTTGCATGAAGGGGTCAATCCTAATCGATGGATAAGAACTCGTCATGATCCAAAGCTACCCATTATATCCAGAAAAAATAAATTGGTGGTAGAAGTAAAGAGACATGGACAGTGGATGTGAAAAGTTCCCCCCAAATCGGAGGGCTAAGGAGACCTCCATGCTGCAGGTATCATATCTAGTGTGGAGATGACAAGGGAAGGACATTCATACGTGTAATCTGCCTCTCGGTAGATTGGCCAATTCCTGGATGCCATTTGTAGCATGAATACAGGTGAAATCATCCCCATGGAAGAGTCTCATTGCACAAATATAGGAACATTTTGTGTGAGTTGACTTGCGTAAGTAAGGAAGGTAGCCAGAAAATCCACCACTCACATGGGGTGAGGCCAGCACAAAGGAGAAAACCGTTCTGTTTCCTACATCACAGAACGAGAAAGCATGGGAGCATCTGCTTCATGAGCCTTGTGGCATGGATCAACTATACGAGGTGGTGTCCAAAAAATAATTCCCACAACAGATGGTAAGGTGCCATGGCTGATGAAACTTAGGGACTAGATCCCCAACAAGTAAAGGATTACTCTGCTCGTGCCCTCACACATGTTGATACCAAAATAAAACACTCGATGTCAGAGTGTTTAGGAATGTTGACCATTCATTACGAGGGTCAGTCTCAAAACATTATATATACTACTTTCAGAGCAATGGGAGTGAACTAACATATCTCCAGAACCCTAGCTTCTGCCTCTTCATGAATCTACATAGGCCTGAAGAGTTTGCCGATGAAGATCTAGTTTGAGAAGCATTAGAGGAATTTTGGGGTTTAAAATGGGCCTCCTAAGGAAAATAATAAAATAATAGTTAAAATAATAAAATAATAGTTAAAATAATAAAATAATATTGATTAATTTTGGAGGAAGAAAGAAAAAAACTACTTTTTGTGTTCGTATTTTCGACATATCTCCTTGTGTTTTTACTCAAATTTCAATAGAGAGAGCTCGTTGGATGCGGAATTTGATTCCGCATCCAACGCGTACCCACACTGCATACTTTTGACAGACCCTGCCACCCCAAAAACAAGAAATACCTGAAAAAACATGATGATGATGTCATCATCATGTTTTTTCAGGTATTTCTTGTTTTTGGGGTAGCGGGGTCCATCAAAAGTATGCAGTGTGGGTACTCGTTGGATGCAGAATCAAATTCCGCATCCAATGAGCTCTCCTAATCAAAATTTGAGTAAAAACACAGGGAGATATGTCGAAAATACGAACACAAAAAGTAGTTTTTTTTAATGCAAATATGTCAATTCAACCATTATGGTTGACTTATTTTATTGAAATTCTATTGGTTCTTGAATTCCAACTCACAAAAACTTATTTTGGCACGTTTTCTTATAAGGCCCATTTTAGACCCCAAATTTCCTCTAATGCTTGTCCATCTGGGGGTGCTGATGGTTGGTGAGAAATTTTCCACACTCACCCGCCACCTTGGTATTGCATTCCAAGGATGACACCAGCCATCGGGGCCCAGATGTGAATAATTTTGAGAGATACACCCGCCTTCAGACACCAACACCCCTGACGATGCAGTGCTAGGACACTTACTCCCCGCAAGTGTTTTTTCAAGAACCCCTGATACCATTGTTATCCCCAAAGCCTCTACAGAAGGAGATAGTCTTAGATTGCTCCCTGTATAGGCATTTGTTTCGATGGGAGTAGCAGGGGACTAGATCCCACACAGCCCTGTTTGTGAAGTCCACTTACCTAGGGTGATGGGGCTAGTGTATATATGATACACCTTATTTCCTTTGGGAGAGCCCACCTCGCTAACGGTGAAGAGTACAAGAATGACAAGCCACCGAAAAGGCTTGCCTCGGCTAGGAGCAACACTGCCCTTCTTTCAAACTCCACATCCAACAGTGTTACCCAGAGAAGAAAGAGGTGGCAGATGAGGTTGAGCAGGGGAAAGTTACAAACTTCCTTGCTGATGTGCACCCACGCAGAAAGCCGCATTTGAACACGGTGGAAACACATGCTTTTGGACAGATAAGGAGGCGTCATACTCATAATCCATAATAACAGCCAAGCACATCAAGCTATGACTCAGGCTGAATGCGCCCACTAGATCCATAATGTTTTTTTATATTTGCAAAACATGGCAATAGTTCCACTCTCTATATTGTTAATGCATGATTGTGACTGCAAACAATTTTTAGGTTTGTTTCGAAGAATAATCTCAGTACTGAAGTATTATAAATGCACTCCCGATAGGGGTAAAAGAGTTAGCTAGAGGGTTGGGAAACCTTCAAGGGCTGAGGTTCTCTATTGTAAAATAAGATCTGGTGCCTGTGTTATGAATAAAATTGCAGAGGAAGAGTTTTTTCTTAAGACGGAGATTCATGTGTCGTTGCTTCTTTCAATATGTATTTTCTTTACGTGAAATGTATATCCTATTTCCATTCCAGTTTGTTGATTTCTTTCATGTCTGTAACTTAGTATATAATAGTTTGGAATTCATACATGCTATGTTCTTCCTATTGTTTCAGACATTTATCAAGTTTTTTCTAAAGTTATGTGGAATTCATCTTGCTGGTGCTCCATGTGATGGGTTGTTCTCTCTTATCTTCTAAACACCTGCTAAATATCTCCTGATTGCGAGATCGATGGCTATCTTGCCTCTGTCCACAACCCCACGCCATTCTTTTCCTCATGCAAATGTTCCATGTTCAGGTTTTCAACTCCATTTCCAATGGTCCCTTGCCCTGATAATCCCACCTGCATCTCATGTCACTCTACTTTGTCCCATTTCAGGAGTCTGGCCTCCTAACCACCCTTGAGCGAATATCTTAAGCAGAGTAAAATCATAAGACAAGTGAGATATCCCTCTCTAACTACCAAGGATGGAGGCGCAGTCTAAAGTGGTTCTGCTGTTACCCAGGAGCAGGCCTTCCTTCAACCTTGGGGCTCAATCTCGGTGCTAACAAAGTGCTTTCCTTGTCATGATTTGCCATTTATATATATTTGTTTTATGTATGAATCTACCAACATGATAAGTTCTCCATCTTTGAACCATATTTTCAACCTCTGAAGAGTGGTAATTAGAAGCCTTATCCCTGATTGAGTTTCATGCATGTCTTTAGAGTGTGATGTTTATAGGTCACCTAAATTGATCCACTTAGAAAACCATAAAAATATTTAAGTTACTGGGCATCCTCGAGCTACAACCTAGAGGATTTTCCTAGAGTGATAACAGAACTTAAAGACATGATTCATAGTTATAGGGAAATGAAAATGGACCTCCTGGAGAAGAGAAAAAAGGACATGGAAGAAAAGGAATCCCAGGAAACAAAAGTTCCATTAGTCACAACCTATCCAGATGAGGATAAGGGAAAAGGTCTAATGGAATACCTTCCAGAGGTATCCTTTGATCAGCAGGTGAAAGCCTTGATGCATACCTCAAAACAATCAAAATAGAAGCTAGAAATGATAACCTCTATACTTGACACTTAGGAAGGTGCAGCTGCTCTGATTGTTCATGATATCCAAGTGACTGCTGCAGGAACTCGACCAACTGATGATCAAGAGATGGATGAGAAAAATCCATTCAAGATACTGAATATGCATGTTTCTTCTTCTCCAACTCCTACTATAAGATTGGATGATTCAGACTTAGAAGAACTAATAGCCTCTGCACTAGTCACTGAAGAGGTAGATCAATATTTACAATCTTTCACAAATATTATCAATGGTGATGGTTGGAAAGGTTTTACCCTTGTCCATACAGTTTCACAATTTGCTTATGTTTCTATATCCTTATCTTCAGCATTGCTCCTTTCATCCATTCATACTTTGTCTACTTTGCCTGTTGGACCAACCCTACCACTTCCATTATCTCAGTTGTATGAAGCTTGGTCCTCCACATATGTGTCTATCACATATGCTTCTATGCAAACCCACACGTTGCAACCTGCTACTATATGAGCACCATTTCTTAATATTCCTATACACATACCCTCTGTTACTCTATAATGATCATCTAGTCTTGGAAAAATCTTGATGCCTTCTTCACCACTCTTAGCTATCAACATCCATTTCCCATCCTTTGAAACTTCAAACCCATTCTTCTCTCCAACATTTGAGGTATCCATTGTTCAAAACATTTTTCCTTCCACCACTCACATCACTATGCCCATGCCCCCTCCTATCATAACCTAGACATCCTCTTTGGTGTCTAGGGTGAATGGGACTTCTGCATATGCTGAGCCAAGAGCTAATCTTGATGAAGACATTGTCATCTCCCTTGGGGATTATTTTTATAACAATTATGACAAAGCAGTAGCTAAAAAGGGAAAAAGGAGAACTAGGTATCAAAGTGGTATGGATGTATCTATTACTAATCAAATAGTTTGGAATCAGCAGTCCAATGACCCACAAGTAGATGCAACAGATACAGCTGCTACTTTGGGTGCATTCACAAGTGCCAACCTCCATGCTGTTAACACCTTGAACAGGGAATTTGACAAGAGAAAAGAAGAGATAAGCAAGCTGAAGGAAGAGCTTGAAAATACTAGAAGGTAAAATGAGGCTCATGTTGTTGGTCTTATGAAGACATTTGAGGACAAGTATAATGAGTTACAGGTTAAGAGTGCTTCTCTTTAGGTTGAGCTGCAAAACGAGAAGACTGCAAATGCTACCTTCACACAGAGGATAGCCTCACTTCAAGAGCAATGTGAAGATGCAACTGCAAGTGTGGCTTCCTCTTCGTTCTCCAGGTTTTCACAAAAATTGTAGTTGCAAATTTCAGATCCAGATTTGAAACGTTTGGTGCAAAATCTAAATAATCTGGTCACATATATGAGTTCTTCTCAAAAAAATACCCTATTAAAAAAAAACATTGTCTAATTTTGTGTCCAAAAAGCAAAGATAATGCTGATTTAAAATCAACTATTTTTCAGAAATTTTTTGTACGGACAAAAATATTGCAGAATTGATATCCTTTGAAATAATATTGAAATTTGTATTCAACATAAGTAGATGGATGCATAATGCTCATGTCATTTCTAGAAATAGGCTATAATAGCAATTCTGAGTCATATTAATCGTGGTATGGTAATTTCAAATTTACGGCTCAAAAACCTTGATCTACATTAAAATAAAATAAAAAATAGTAAGATATTTTCGGTCTACTCATTATTTTCTTGTCATTTCTAGCAATTGAGTTTTTCTTTTTTTCTATCATTATGCCTTCAGAATTAGCTTATGTTCCTGAACTTGTTGGTCATAACTATCTTGCATGGAAGAGAGAAATGATTCATGTTCTCAGGAGTAAGAATCGATGGAGGATTTTTAATGATGAACACAAGAAACATGTTGATGCTAAGGATGTGGGCTATATGGGAAGACAAATGTAATGACGCAAGAGGGCTCATTGGTCAAACGGTTGCAGATAGTCTTTAGGTAAGTATTGAGGGAGAAGACATCCCGGTTGAGTTATGGAAAACTCTTTCTTCTATCTTTGATAAATCTAATGATGTTTTTTCTTATTACCTTGAAAAAACAATTTTTGAGCTAGATCCTACTAACTTTGAGAGAGTAGAATTTTATCTTGCTGAAGTGAAAACCTTAAATGAAAAATTAAAAAATTGTGGTAAAGATTACAAGAAAACAGACACCACTCTTATAATTATTGTAGAACATAAATTGACATCTTTTTTTGACATGTTCATTCAATTATAAGAAGAAATTCTTCATTTCACAAAGAGTTTGATCTCAATGTTTCGAACCTTAATGCAGGTCCATCCTTAGGAGAACTTAAAATCTCATGGATCTCCTCGTTTATATTAAGGGTATTAATATGAAACGACAAGCATCTCAACATGAAAGGTTGGCTTTAAGAAGTGTGTTGAAAATCTCTTTGAGGAGGCTGATTGGTTTGTATGTGATGCATGATAGGTTTCCAACCCTCTTTCAGTTTCATACCATCATCTCGATTGACGTTGTTATAGAATATTTCGATCTCCAAACCCTCTCTTATTTTTCGCTTGTAATAATGAGGGATTTTTTCCAACACTTTCAAACATTCCAGACAAATCTAGTGCTTAGAAGCATGAGAGTGTTTTGTAATGGAAAATTGTTTAATCCTTCCATGATGTATATCTGTGTTGTGTTCTTTTAACAGTGTTTTTATTGAGTGGCATGTTTCCCCAATGTATAATTTTCCACAAGAGCAAGGTATTGCGTATACTCCTTGAAGAAGTTTTGGTTCAATGGGATCCTAGGAAAAATATAACATATTTCTTATGTAATTTGGAGGGGAGAAACATACTTTTAGGTCTCTTCTTCTTAATATTTTTGCAATTTTGTCAGTGGTATCCCGAAAGTAAGGAAGAAAAATTCCAAAATTATTGTCTTTTGACCTTCCATATCCATCTCTACCTCGTCTTGCCTTCTTGATTGTTTCACCATTCATTTTTTATTTGTAACCATTGTTTAAGAGATCCTTCTTTATATGGGTGATTTCTTGATCTAGATGGTCTCTATCACAAACTCTTAAGGCCCAAATCACTAGAGTATTGACAATACCGATCTTTTGGGAAGGATGGTGATGGGACTCAGTATGTAGGTATCTGTCAGTATGAGTATATTTCTTGTATACTTTGTGTGTGAAATTTCCATCTTGTTTCTTCATGGTCAAAACATCTAAGAAAGGGTGGCATTTGTTATCCTCTTTTTCCATGGTGAATTTTATGCTTTGAGACTGGTTGTTGAGATGATTCATGAAATCCTTCAGCTTATTGTCACCATGTGGCCAATTACTAAATACATAATCAACATATCTCTGCCACCACTTAGGTTTGTGGGTGAAGGAGTCTAATTCCTTTCTTTCAAAGTGCTCCAAAAAGAGGTTGGTGACGACAGGTAATAGAGGTGATCCCATTGCAACCCACTCTGTTTGTTCATATATTAACCCTCGAAACATGAAGTATGTTTATCTTAGACATATCTCCATAAGTGTGGCAATTTCATCATTTGAAACATTTCTAAATATATCGACTTCCTCATCAATCGGGATTTTTGTGAACAAAGAGACCACGTCAAAGCTGACCAATGTATAATTTTCATCAAACTAGGAATAGAGCTCTTGAATTGTATCAATGTACTATGAAACCTAATTTTGATGCTTTTTGTAAAGGGTTTATTAATGAGCAATAAAGGTTAATTATTTCAAGAAAACTCTCACCTAATAAATATCTAATTGCTCATAATCCAAAGAAAATTTTTAATAATGCGAAAGGTTCTTGTTCATACACTTCAAAACCTACTAATAATTTTGGGAATAATCTTAATGCACATCATGAAAATAGTAAGATGAATAAAGTGTATGATCCTTGTAAGCATTGTGGTAAAACTAATCATCCTTAAAATAATTGCTTTAAATTAAAACATTGAATGTCTAAAGCTAAAAGGAAAGGTTCTGATGAATCCCACGTAGCTTTATGTGCATGTGTTGTTTCTTCTAGTAATTATTGTTCTGATGTGCAATGGATAATGGATTCTGGTGCTTCTAAACATATGACTGGTAATGCTTCTTTATTTACATATTATGACAATAATAAACACACATCTCAAAAAGTATCTATGGATGGTAAACAACTTTCTGTAATTGGTTCTAGTAATATTAATGTTGCTAATGGTCAAATGGAAGATGTTTTTCATGTTGAAAATATGCCCCTCAACTTTATTTCTATTTATCGTGCATGTTAGAAAGGATATAAATTTGAAGCTTGGCCTGATAAATATGTTCTTAAAGATACCAACCATAATTTTAAAGTACTTTCTTTTGGTCTTGTTAATCATACTGTTTGTTTATATAAATTTATTGGTTTTAATTCAACTAAAAGACAACATTTGTATTCCTGTGTTGCTCATGCTCATGAACTAAGTAATTTATTCCACGAAAGGTTAGGTCATTTGAATTATGGTAAAATGCAAATGTTAACTAAAATGGTGCACGGCTTACCTCATATTTCGACTACTAATGGTGTTTGTGAAGGTTGTGTTCTTGGTAAACATCATAGAGAAATGTTGGATAAAGGTAAAGCGTGGTGTGCTAAAGAACCTTTGCAATTAATTCATAGTGACATTTGTGGTCCTCTTGAAGTTCCTTTTATATCACATGCAGTCTATTTTCTTACATTTATTGATGACTTTAGTAGAAAATCATGGGTTTATTTTTTGAAACATAAAAGTGAAACCTTTTTTAAATTTCAACATTTTAAATCCTTGGTTGAAAATGAATTTTGGTAAAAATATTAAGACTTTAAGAACTGATAATTGGNTTGCTGAAAGGAAAAACAGAACTTTAGCTAAAATGGCTAGATGTATGCTTTATTCTAAAGGATTACATCAAAAAATTTGGGTTGAAGCCATACGTTGTGCTAACTTTATTTTAAATAGAGTTCCTACCAAATTTGTTAAGCATGTTACCCCTGAGGAAAAATGGAATGGTAGAAAACCTGATATTAGTAATTTTAAAGTGTTTGGTTTTAAATGTTGTGCTTATATTTCTGATGAAAAATAGAAAAATTTAGAACTCAAATCACACAAGTGTATTTTCATTGGTTATTCTAAGGATTATAAGGCGTATAGGTTGTTTGATCCTTCTAAACAAAGTTTCATAATTAGAAGAGATGTTCAATTTATTCAAATCTCTACACCACCTGAGTTTGTAGAACCTCATGTTACTCTAAATATCCCCTTATCACCTATTACTCCTATCTGGGTTACTCCTTCTAGTTATGTGAATGATCTTAGTTCACCTTCTTCCTCCTCCTTAAGTATTCCACCTGAATGTCTCGAAGATCCTAAAGTGACTTATTTCCATTCTAACCTTCCTATTTGGGCTTGAAAAACTCTTAAATCTACTGGAAGTGATATCATAATCCCTTATGATACTCGTAGAACTAGATCTAACTTTTCTGTCATGACCAAATTTTTAACCCCAGATGATCCTACTACTTATGCTTAAGCTAAGGGTAAACATCACTAGGAACAAGCTATGACTGCTCAGTATGATTCTGTTATGAAGAACAAGACTTGGTCTCTTGTTCCTCTTCCTTCGTTGTAAATGGGTTTATAAAACTAAATTTTATGCAGACAGACAAATTGAAAAATATAAAGCTAGATTAGTTGCAAAAGGTTTTAATCAACTTAAAGGTATTTATTATAATGAAACTTTTTCTCATGTTTCTAAAATGAATACAATAAGAAGCATTTTATTATTGCTTCATCTTATAAATGAGAAATACACCAAATGGATGTTAAAAGTGTTTTTTTAAATGGTGATCTTAATGAAGAGATTTATATGCAACAACCTCCTGGTTTTATTGATGTTGAATCATCAAGTTTAGTATGTGAACTACACAAGTCTTTATATGGTCTCAAACAAGCACCTAGGGCTTGGTGTGATAAAATTGATACTTATTTCTTGAATCATGATTTTAAGTGTTGTATATCTGATCCTAACATGTATGTTAAGCATGTTGATGATAATATCATTGTTATTGTTTTATAGGTGGATGATATTATTATCACTGGAAGCCAACTTCTTCTAATTCAAAATATTCCAAAGTGAACTTCAAAAGCAGTTTGAAATGACTAATCTCGGTATATTGCACTACTTCTTGGGTCTTCAAATTTTGCATATGGAAGATGGTATTCTTCTCTCTGGGTCGAAGTATGCTGTAGATTTATTGGCTCATTTCCACATGATTGATTATAAACCTGCTCTGACGCCTTTTCATTACGGTGTAAAGTTAATAGTTGAGTGTATTACTCCTCTTGTTGATGCTACTCTTTATCGTCAACTTGTCGGTAGTTTGATATATTTAATCCACAACATACCAAATCTCTCTTTTGTCATCAGTATGGTTTGACGGTTCATGAGTAGCCTCATGAAAGTCATTGATAGGAAACCAAAAGAATTATGAGATATTTACGGGGGACATTGTATTATGGTGTTTTGTATTCAAGCAGTGCTATAGTTTTACTTTCTACATATACAGATTGTGATGGAGCAGGTGAAAGTTATGATCGAAGGTCAACTGCTGGTTATATATTTCAACTGGGTTTAGGTCTGATTTCTTGGTCTAGAAAAAAGGTGAAGACTCTTTCTTTATCTTTATGTGAATCAGAGTATAGAGCAGCCAAAGAAGCAACTAAAGAAGCAATTTGGTTACGGCATGTTCTCACTGAGCTTGGTCTGGTTCAAAAATCATCCACTGTGTTGAAATTTGACAATCATGGTGTAATTCAACTTGCTTACAATCCGGTATATCACTCCAAGACAAAGAATCTTGATATTGATTCCCATTACATTCGAGGTCTCATTGCAGATGGTCTTATTTATCTTGAGTATTGTCCTACCGAGTAGCAGGAAACCAATATATTCAAAAGCTCCTTCACAGCAGTGAAGTATATGCGTCTTTGCTCTTTACTTGGGATGAGGGAAGTTGTCATCAATGGGACTAGTAAAGACTCATTCTTTCCTTTGTTAGTGGTATTTTCTCCCAGCCATTATTAAGAGGGAGTGTTGGAATATTTTATATTCCTTGGAAGGTAATAATGTCTTTTTATTATGTCAAAAGATATCCACAATTTTATGTAGAAGAGTAATACATTATATCCCATATTCATTATGGTAAAGTATACTCTTGATATCCATCATTATAGAAAGAGATGTTATTTAGGAGAATTATATTATTCCACATGTAATATGTGAGAGTAATTCCTCCTCGTCTCTTGGTATATAATAGGTTCAAGGGAGTCACATCATAACAACAAATTGATCTTTCTCTATTGCATTGGGGTTTTTGGAATTTCTCTCTTGTAAGCTTGTGGAGATATTCTATAGATAATAGAAGACTACCTTCCCGTGGACGTAGCGTAATTGGGTGAACCACGCATATCTGGTGTTCTCTTTTGTACTTATTGTTGATATATTATTGTTTTTCATAGATAGGTAAGCTATTTTAGCTTGATCCCTCTTTCCAACAACCCCTAGATCATGCTACGAAAATATTGATTCCTTCTTTAAACAACAATGGTTTATGAAAAGAAAAAATTATTCAAGATGATATATTATGAAAGACAAAGATGGAAATATTTTCTTTATATCTTTATATGTTGATGATGTTATTATTACAAGTGGAGCATATCAGTTGATTACAGATATTAAAAATCATATGTCTCAGTAATTTGAAATGAAAGACCTTGGTGATTTGCATTATTGTTTAGGTATTGCATTTTGGAGAGAGTCTTGTAAGATATTGATTTCTCAAAGCAAGTATGTAAGGGAAATCCTTCACATATTTCAAATGAGTGAATGCAAAGCAGTATCAACTCGTTTGGATCAAAATGTGGAATTATACAGTATTGATGGATCTAAAGAAGATTATGGTACTTTGTATTGTCAACTAGTGGGAATCCTGAACTATATCACTAGTACAATGCTAGACATATCATATTTAGTTAGAATTCTTAGTCAATTCTTGGCTAAGCCATGTGAAACACATTGGAAAGCTACAAAACAAGTACTAAGATATTTAAAAGGAACAATTAATTTTGGTATTTTATATACTGATGCATTTGATGTTCAGTTGGCAGGTTACTCTGATTTTGATTGGGCAGGGAATCCTAACAACAAAAAATATACTTTTGGATAGTCTTTTCACATTAGTCATGGAGCAGTAAGAAACATCCAATTGTTTCTCTGTCATCCACATAAGTTGAATATAAATCATTGACTAATGCTACTTATGAATCCATTTGGTTGAGGTGTATTCTTGAAGATGTTTGTACAAAGAAAGAAGAAGCTACCAAAATTCAGTATGATAATCATAGTTCAATCAAGTTGGCACATAATATAGTTTATCATGCAAGATCCAAACATATTGAGCTGCAACATCACTTTGTGAGAGAAAATATTAAGTCTAAAGAGATTGAATTGACTTATTGTAGTACAAGTGAAAATGTTGCTGATATTTTCACCAACCAGTTGGTAGAATTCATTTGAGGATCTTTGAAAGAAACTTGGTGTTGTAGAGAATCCATTTATTCATTAAGGGAGGATGTTAGCGATAATGAAGAAATGTATTTCTAGTATTTTATATATTTAGGATTAGTGGTTTGATAGTTCCTTAGTCATACACTACAAGAAAAAGGGCAATTTAGCCTCACATTAGCACCACTATTTGTAAAGGATTTGGAAAACCATCAGTTTTCAAATAGTGTTGTAAAAGTGGTGATAATGTGGGGATACACAAGTGGTGCTAATATTTATGGTGTAAAAGTGGTGTTTGTAAAAAAATTGATTTTAATGTTAAATGGATACATGGAATTCCATGGTGTATGGTGCAAACCACCAAAAACCAATCTTAGGTGGATTAGATTTTGTTGTGCAAACCAGCATAAAATAACAAGTGGTGCAAAACAACATAAGATAATAAATAGTACAACAAAATTATGAAATATATATATATCAATAATACATACTACATAGAGGGAGGATTAAGACAATGTTTGAGAGGACATGGTGGAATCAAACCACCAATATTCTGCATTATATAATGTAGATGCTCTACCATTGAGCTAGCACCCTGCAACTTCATATACAAGAAGAATATTTGTATTTTTTAGAGATTTTTTAAAGCAATGAGCACAAGAAACTTATTTAACTCATTCATATGTAGTTCATGGAGATTTAATTTATAATAATCATTCATCTCAAAATCAGTAGATAGTTCCATATGTTCCATAAAAGAATTGGGAGAAAGGAGGTGGGATTGGTCAATGCCACTGAAAGTGGTCAATGAAAGCTTGGTGCTTGGATTGGTCAATCGATCAACTAAGATTTCCTGCAATCTAAAAACAACCATCATAGGTTGGTTTTGGCATGTTCTAACAACGCCATCATAAATCTTCATCTCATTTAAACTGAACCCTCTTAATACCTTGTGACTAGAGAATACAAAGTACTCAAGGGATATTTGACTATCAGCCATGAAATTAATGTTTATGATTGAGAGGAGTAAACTTCTATTACAACTTGGAATTGAAGTGTACCAAAATGAGATAGTAGAATAAAAGAATAAAAGAAAATGTAACAAGGGAATTCAACATAACATGCAACTTTATTTGCACCTTAAGCACCGATTAGAAAATTCCATCTAAAAGTTCAAATTTTAAAATATTACTGTTGATTTTGATGAGCCCCACAAGAAGAAACCTATGGAAAAAACTAGCTTACTCCCCTCCAATATAACAAATATAGGAGTTTCCAAAGATAGATTTTCAAGTAGCACATCCTTTTCTAGAAATATATTCTAAGACAAAGACAGTGTTAGAATGATGAAAATGACTATAATATGTAATTATTCAAAAAACATTCAAGAGAATAAATTTATTTACTACCTGGCCAATATTTAGAACCTATTGTTTAGATTTCGAGTCAACCTGTTGGCCAACCCAAACATATATTTCCTATTTTGAATCCAAAAGTATCACATCTTTTTGCATTAAATCATCTAAAGTGAAGTTGAATATCTAGGTTACATACAATTAAAGAATGATTGAAATTCAAATGCAATTAATGTAGGAAAATGAAAGTAAAATATTTACAGACATAATTCTCATTTCATCTCAAGTTAAACATGTAGACCAAAATACAAACATGAATCACTTTGAGTTAAAGTAGTTATTTTCGTACCTCCAAGCCCTCTTTTATGAAATATCAACAATAAAACAAGGCTACTATAAAATTATCATATAAATTTTTAAACATAGACTATTATTATAATTGGTATTAAGTAATTAACCAACATCCTTCTATAAAGCAAAGGATATATTGGACTTATAGCAGCACAAAATTGAAGTAGAATATAATTATATTGAAAGATATAATATCAAACCTTTAGAAACACTGAACAATTGAGGATCTTTACAAACATCCTTAACTGGAACCTTTGACTTGAGTAATCCTTTTTATTGCCAAGTGCATTCCAAAATGGCATTGATTCATTTCCTTCTTTTAGTGGTTTCAGCTGCATTTTGGGCTGCAAACATATTCAACAAAGAAAACAGGTTAAGTATTCCAACATAGCATCATAGTCCTAGGGTTCTGAACCTATGAAATATAGATCACAAAATAAATTTTACAAGCAATTATTGATAGTATTAGCGAGATGCCTAAGAAAATAGAATTCAATCAAAGATGAAATAAATAAAGGGGTGAATACTAACTCATAGAAAATACTTTGATAAATTTGCTAATGCGTTCATCCTTCTGCTTTTGTATTGTTCAAGGTGGAATTTGTGTTTTCCTTCTATCCTGATTCCTCGATCAACATCAAGGACCAAATATTTCCCTCATTTAGCACTCAACTAGTCGAGATCTATGTAAAACCCAACTCATTATTGATTCTAACCTAAGGTTATTAATTTCATACAATCTCCAAAATATGGGATGCCAATAAACTTGATCAAGTCACAAAATGAACACAATAATTGGATGCAATATCAATTGAAATAGGTTTTGTTCATATATATTAGGCTAAATGCCATAGATATATGGAGCAAAATCTTTGTTGGAATCCACTTGTCTAAATATTCAAGGATTCAATTTGAATGAAGGATCCAAAGGTTGCTACAACAATTGCTTAAAAATATCCATGCAAACCTATCCAAACATGTCATGAGTGCTCCAAGAAAGTTGAAGGATAATCCAAACAAGGCATAAATGGTCACAAACGTAAATCACCCTCGTATAGGGATTTGATTTCATACACATGAATCCTTAATGCACATACAACATGGATTTTTTAAGGCTTTTATGACTATTGTTTCTACTTTTGACACATTTCCTACTTCAAAATCCTATATGAAATTTGTATAGTGTTGTTCTAGGGCACACACTACACTCAAAACCCCTCCAAATAGTTTGTAAATGATAATTGGGGACTCTTACCCGTCCAAATAGTTTGTAAATGAGAATTCAAGACTCTTACTATGTCTTCTCATGCCCAGAATTAGAGTTTTAACTATCAAAATTGGCCCAGAACTCACCAAAGCTAGTTTTATGTTATTGTTCATCACATTTTAGAAATGAAAGATTCCTATAAATGTATTTCAACCCTTAGATTCAACCCATATTCAAATATTATGGCTTGTTACTGCTAATTTATAGTTTAAAATGAGACTAGATTGGAAAACCAGAGGTTGTTTTATGGTGGAGAAATGCAGAAAGGTTCCCAACATGTTGAAGTAGGGGTGCTTCTTCCCCTTCTTTACCGTCAAAAATGGTTGTTTGTTCCCAGATTTAGAAACTAGGGATGTTCATGGTGAGAGGAATGTCAGACATTGCCTCTTGAAGTCTAAAAGGAAATAGATCTACAACGATACTTTGAGTGTAAATGGTGAAGGTATGTAAGTTCTAGAATATTTGATCCAAAGGGGCATATGTTGAGGTCAATATGAAACTCCATCACACATATATATCATCATTTTTCTAAATTCAATTGGATGAAAGAATATGTATTCATAAGAATAAAACATTAGGGTTTATATTAGTGAGAATTGCATTAAACCGAGAGATGCTAGGTAGTTAGAAAAGATGATTTCTGGAGTCAGTAGTAAAAAATAGTCCATGGTTGACAGGTTTTTATTTGCATGTTTTTAATATGTAGGTATAGAATTCAAAGTACATGTTTAAATAAATTTGAAGATCCTTCGCAAAATTTCAAAATAATATCCCGGTGATTGCTTTGTAATTTTTGCAATTACGGTGTTTTTTAGAGTTGGAAGCATAACGCAACCGTTTAGCATCTCTATAGAGTGCATCAAGTCCATGGCATATTGTTGAGCAAATGATTCAGCAAAACGTTTAGTACTAAGGTTTATCATTTTCAATATATGATGAGGGCTTAACCTTACATTGGGGTTCAGAAGGAATCACCTACCAAATTTCTCATACACATAAGTTGGCACATTGAACACTAGTAAAACTAGAAAACCGAGTCTTATATAAGGCCATAATGGCAGCTTGTAACAAAATTAAACACAACCTAAATCTCATCTCTTGGGCTCTAAAGAAACATTAATTCTCATTACTTTTAGTGGAAGCAATCTTCTTATCCCTAGATGGATGGAAGAATATTTAAGAGCTTGAGATTGAAGTCTTCCCCACTAAATGATCATATTTGATTATTTTCTAAGTGATTAGATTATTACTTGCTTAGTGATTCGACAAATGAATTAACGGATTTTAACATCTTATTTTTCGAATCTCAAAATAGCAACAGAGACCAAAGTTTTTTTTACATGCTCACACCTTCCTTCATCTGTTGGAAACAATGGACAAAGAACTAAAAGAGTAGACATGCATTTATGTATCCTTTTGCAGTTATGACCTGCATTCTCAAGCTACCCATGTATCTTATACTCGTCACCTAGTTCACTTAATTATAGCAAGTACCTTCAGAGGAAAAACACCTAATTTGAATGACTGAATCGATTTCAGGGAGGATATTAACATACTTGAACCTCCGTAATCTATGATTCTAAATAGTACAACATTATAACAATATAGAATATGAGAAATTGAGAAATTCTTCATCATACCATCCTTCTAGGACATTTAGCCTCAATTCGAAAATTCCATCTACGACTTGAATTACACATGAAAAGGGCATGTTGAATTGATAAATGAAAATCAAAATTGTATTATGTATTTATTTGCACAAAATAAAATAAAGGAAAATAGAACCTAAGGTATACTCGTGTTGTAGGTACAACAGATCTCATGTTATTTTGACACGGGATCCCAATCACACATATGAAGGTAACTTGGCAGGATCCTTTATGACCTTGTAGGACTCTGTTACATTTTTTGTTGACTCTTGGGATTCCCTAACTTAACCAAATTTCCAAAAAAATCATGCTTGATTTGTTTGTTTTAAGTTGCAAAATGATTGGTTTTGTTTGGAATTGTTTTGTCATCCTACATCTCACAACCTGCAAGTTGCGAAATGCGAGATCTTTTAGTTGAATATTTCAATTTTTCTCTTCCCACACCCCGCATCGCGCATATGCAGAATGCGGGATGTGGAAGCTTTTTAGATATGCTTTCTTCGATCCGCAATCCGCATCCCACATTTTGCGGAATGTGGGTTGTGGAGTTTTCATTTATTAATTGTTTGGTTTGTGTTTTTCCACAACCTGCATCCCACAAAATGAAGAATGCGGGGTGTAGAGATGATTGAATAAATTTTCACTATTTTGTGATTCTGCATCCCGCAAAATGCGGAATGATTAATAAGGTTTTTAAATTTCATGCTTGGTCCCGCATCCCACAAAACCTGATCCTGACCATTATTTTCAATCTAATACTACGGTCTATATTATTACCCATGAATTATAAATATGGTGGTCTTATTTACAATGTTTTCACTGTTTTTACCATTGTAATTTTCTCTCCTGCATGAATTTACATCCATATTTTACCAAGCAATTTCGACAGTGTTCGCTATGGTTTTAGGTTGGCTATCAAGTCACTTTCTCACAATTTTAATTTGCTTAATATGTTTCCTTTATTATTCAGTTTAATTACTAGTGTTAGCACTAAAATAGGACATGGAAACATCCAAAACGCCTCGTATTACTAGGAGCAAAAACCTCTAGAAAGACATGTTTACGAAAGACCCAAACTTTGGTGTCTTTTCTGACACCAGCGGCCGAGGGTCTGAAACCTACCAGTAGGATTGGTCTCAGGTTTATTCTATCTTTGATCATAATCATCTTTCATACTTCCAGAGTAATCAACTTGTTTATGAGAGAATTAGGGACTTTGGCCTTCATATGATTGCTGCTAGACCGACTGTCCTCCCTTATAATGATGCAGTAAGATGGGTTATGGACCACGCTAACCTGAAAGACCATTCCTTTAACACTAGTATTGGAACACAATTGGCCAATTTTATCTCTGAAACCTTTGCAAGAATTTATGCCCTTAAACCTTTCACGCAACTCCTCAATGCAAACTTATTAATGCTGCTAATTCTAGGTTCAATTTGGACCAAATGCTGAAATCCTGGATGGTTGAACCATGCAAGTTCTCCCAGAGGAAAGACGACCTTTACCCCATCGAATGGTTCAAGGAGACTTATTCCTTGCTTGTAGCAATGTTATGCATGCTTTATGGTCTCCCCATCTGTTCTTATTTCAAGAAAGAATGGGCCCCCATTTCTCACCACATCATAACTATGGGTGAATCCTTCCCTTGGGCTTCAATCCTCTCACATGAACTCAAAAATGCCATACATGAGTTTCAGAAAGCCACTGCAACAAAGAAGCCCAACTTTTATCTTTTTTCCTTCATTTTGGATATCTTTTGTGTCGAATTCTACTTCCCCAAAATGGGATGGAGTTGGGAATTACCAACCCCACCTGTGCATATTTATCATTCTGAGCTATGGGATACAAATTATGTAAAAAGGTTTTGTGATATATGTGAGAGTATCCTCAGCTGGGTATACTTCTTGATTTTAACAAGGAAGCTCCTGCATTCTCACATGAAGCTAAAGCCCTCATAGCCACCCTGGGAGATTGGTATGTCAGTCAATCATCCACCTATATCAGGGTTTTTGGAAGAAATGTTGCCCATATGTTTCCTAAGGTCGTTCCGGACAGATTGGTCCTTGAAGAGATTTCATTTCAAACGATCACAGAAGGGATTTACAAAAAATGTGCTGCACCTAAGAGGAAGGTTTGGCCCAAGTTTCCTATAACCCTTGGGTCTTTGAGCATACCTACTTCTACTTGGGCATCAGAGCTTAGTGACCAGATAGTGTCACTTATGCTTGGCTTTTCTAGGAAAAGGAAGCATGATCCCAAAGGGATTGTTGACCTCCACCTTAGGCAAAACCATTTTAAAACATGATATCCTCATGAAGAGATTCCAGATGATTTCATTTACCAGGGAGTTGACACCTTTTCTAAAGTCTTGGGGAGAGCTAAAATCAAGGAAGAACAAAGTCATATATTGCAATATCAAAAGGAGATCAGAGACAGAGTTCAACATTACAAGTCCATGGAGTTAGACATTCAAGAAAAGGTAATAAAATATAGGGAAAGAAGGGAAGCTAAAGCTGCAGCAAAGGAGGCTCTGGAATCCACCAACGCATCCACAGAACCCAATTCAGACACAGTTAAAGGGAAAGCTCCCATGGAATAAGTTCCCCAGGCATCTATGGAACAATAGGTCAAGGCCTATTTGCACACCTTAGAGTAGATCAAACAAAGACTGGGAAATATGACTTCATGACTAAACACTGAGGAAGTTACAACCTCTTAGCCAATTGAAGATGCTCAGGTGACCATTGTGGTTGAAAATACTCAATATCTACTAGCATAGATTGAATGGGAACCTCTCAAATGGCTACAATATTTAAGTTCATATGTTCCCACCTCTACCATTGACTTGACTCATTCAGAAGAACAAGATGAGAGGGTTTCTCTTGTGCCTATGACCCTTGAAGTTGGAAATGGTAATGATTTACTGAATTCCACCAATGGTGGTAATGAAAAGCCTTCATCACGTCCCTCACAATCTCAACTTTCTTCTCATTCTGTCCCTTCCCCTTCTATTGTACTTATCTCATCAATAATGGCTTTATCTTCATTATCTGATGGTTCTACTGTGACACCTTTCATGACGCAGCTTTATCAAAATGCTACTTGTCTACCTGAATCTGTTACACCTATTTCTATAGATATGCCCATTCCTTCATTTGATGTTCCTCCATTTTTCAAGATTCCATTGCATATCCCTTCATTCTGCTCAGTGTCATCCCCTGTGGCTAATAAAACTTCAGCAGTTTCATTATCACCACTAAAGGTCACTACTTCGCAAGTTTCATCAGTTGAAACATCGATTCTTGACATTTACTTAGCTCCTAAATTAATTCATGCTTAGAATGTTTCTAACCAGGAATATTTCACCTTCTGCGGATGGAAGTTGTTCCTCTGGTCTGAATGGTTCAGTTATAGAACAAATGAGTGAATGAAAAAGGATGAAGACCTTCCCTGAATGTCGTAGACACCTGGAATGCTGCTTTGATAGTAAACTTGTGTACCTGCAAATAGATCAAACATGCAAACACATCAAAGCTACCAGAAAATCATCTACTTATCCATGTTAGTAACTAAGGAATCTAACAACATGTACATGTGAAATCAAAACAACAGTAATGTGGGACGGAAATCAGCTTTGCATTAAAGATTTATGGAGAAGCTTACAACCATTGCCTTAGTGTCGACAATAATCTCCACAAAACAAACACTTCATCCCCATAAGCTCCAACTTTGCTCCCTATGCTCTCCAATGGTTTACGCTAAGTGGTCAATCTAGAAGCATAACAATACCTCCATAGTTCTCTCCCCCGACTATGGACATGAGCTTGTATTTATATGGCTCAATAGATAGTAATAGTTGAGAGAATTGTGGATGAGGTTTCTCTAAGATCCTATGATGGGGGATCTCGAGCCCAACTAACCCACAATGATAGGGATAAGGGAGGACACAAGGCTCGTGATCTAGAAGCCTCAAGAAACTTCTTTTTTTCCCATTTTACCCATGGTGCCGCTTTTCTTCTCTTATGAAAAATCAGTTTAGATGATAAACTCTTATGGACCAAAGACCACAAGCGGTGGCACTTCTTATGGAAAACATGATACAGGCGGTGCGAGCAAAGTACCACTCATGGGCCACAAGGAAAGCGCGGTGCTGAGTTTTTTCATGTAGAATTGACAAACATAGTAGGTTTCCACTCTAAGTGTTGGGATTAAGGGAAAACATGGGAGTTATGGGTCTTATTGCATGGTGGTGATGAGATTTGGGTATAACAGAATGGCCCCCAAAGCATGAGACTTAGAGGGATACGATGAGCGATAGCTTTGAGAGAACAAGTTGTCACTTCGAGGTGAAAATGTCAGCTCAATTGGAGCATGTCATCTAGTAGGAATCTATAGTACATCATTACTTTTTACTCATAGACACATGTAACCAAATTATGGATAGAGACCAATACAAGACAAATCCATGGGAGGAAAAAACAAGAATGGCTACTAGAATACAGTGTAGATCCATGTGATAAAGGACTCAAACTTGGACATAGATACTAGACATACAACGTAGATCTATTTCATACAAACACAAATTTGAGCATAGCCATGACCATAAAAATGTGGATCCATGCTAGATATACAAAACTCCATCACAACCTAGGGAAAGAAATGAGCGCTTAAACAAATACCTAGGGTCTTCGTCTTATCTTCCACAAAGTACGATTCTATCCATGTGATTACAATGATATGAAGTCGAACATGGTAGAAACCACTTGATTACTGGCCAATGATGTGAACCATTAACAATTCTGAGGGATATCACAATTGATGTCAATGATTCCCAATGTACCCTAGTACAATCTATTGAGTGTGAATATATGTCCTAATGTTGAACACCCAGTTGATTCTATTGATCAAAGGTCAATGATGTGAACCTACATCAAGAGTGAGAGAATCTGTCATTAAGGCATACAGATCTCAAGGAACTAAGTTTTTTTTTCTAAGACTATTTCCTAGATTATGAACTAATGTCGATGGGAATAGTCTTGCCGAAGGAGGGCCATGAAGAGTCCCACATTGACAACACGAAACTTGAAACATAGTTCTGGAATAATGTGAATGTAGTAACCATAGGACTGACTCAAAATTACTGACACAAAGTCTATTTTGACTGCAAAGTAAAACTTCTTCAACTTCCCTTTGAACATTGGGTGGCACGACAAAAGACTTGCTAGCATGACTAAACGAGACAAACACATAGTGCGACAGTGGACAATGCATTCTTTTGAAAGACTAAAAGGAGTGACATGACTCATGAATGTGGATCATCATGGAGATCAGCTGAATACCCAATTGACTGAAATGATATGTAGACAAGTGCCATGTTTAAAGGTAACGACAAACTACTGCCATTATTTGAAAAATAATTCCCTTCCCATTTCCCCCATCATGGTCGATGAGTGCCTCTTTTTGGTTTTACGAGTTCAAAGAGGGTAACAAACACTCTGTATAGCTCATCTGAAGACAAGTCCAAACTCATATGTTTTATGAACTTGAGAGAGGAGGGGTTCATTCCCAAAAATGGGTCTCTCAATTTTTAATTTAACGAGTCCAATGAAAGAAAACTCGGTATCGTTCATGTTTAGAGAGTCTGAACGACCACGGATGAAGACTCCAAAGGTTCCTTTTTTGTATGATTTAGTCTCCAAGGCCCAAAAAAGTATAAAATTGTACCTTAGAGAACTCTCCAGTCATGATTGGCTGGAAGGTTCTTTTTTCATAAATAGTCTATCCGAACCGAAAAAGAGATAACCTATCGTCGAAGAGACGACTCTTCAAATGCTTTAACGAGCATGAAGAAGACAAGATCACTCAACAATATTTTTCATATTTAGGGAGCCTGAAAAGAGTTTGAAGAAGACTCCATTAGGTCTCTTTTCATAATGAGAGATTTTATGAGCCTGAAAAGAATCAAAAATGGACTCAGACCTTTGATACTGACTTTTAAGAGCATGACCAAAGTGTCTTAATAAACACTAAATGAATTTTTTCATTATATGGTAGTACGAAAAAGTCAAAAATGAACTCCCAAAACTTTACTGCTACTGTTCTTCTATCCTACAATGACTCAAAAACAAGTGTTAAATGTGCCTATAACTGACATTAAGGGATTACAATTGATAGATTTTTAGTAATGTTGTAATCTCATAGATCACATAGGGTTACTAATAATACACATTAATATAGACATACATAACAGAGACAAGAGACAAGAACAAGTAAGTAGAATAATAAATTATATTATAGTGAAAGGGTCCATACAATACAGAGAACTGAACTGAGTTCTCATCTGGCTCAACAGCCTAATATATATTATTTACAAATAGTTACAAATAACTACCTGTCAGTTCACTCAACCGACATGACCTTAGGTGGCCGACCTAATCTCTCATTAGTCAGCTGACCGACTTAGTCGGCTAATCGACTAAGTCGGCTATCGTCCAAATCGGCATACTGACTTGCTCCTCCAACATCTCCCCCATGAACAAAACATTTCTTCGTCCCAAAGAAACAGGGAGGTACCAAAATTTCTTTGTCTGTATAAGTACTTATTCTTGTGCTTGATATTCATGAGCTGTGAAGTCTGATCATTGGTATTTTCTATACGCAGACTTCGACAATTGCTTCAGCTGTCACTACCAGCTGATGTTGAAAATCTGACCAACTCTGTAATATTTTCTATATGTTAATGGTTAGTGTGGTCAAGCTTGATAATATAGACATTTTCTATTGAATGGGAAATTCTGCTATTTTCTCCATGTCGTGACCCATCAACTAGTCCTTTTCACCCGTAGTAAGCAGGCCAGTCTCACACTACTTCTTCTATAATGATAAACTCATCCATGTAACCTTGCAACACCTTGTATGCTTCTTAAAAGGCCGTGTGCTGCTCCATCAATAGTCGAATGGTTTCTTCTTTCTGTTCCTCTTTTGTGTCCTAAATTTGTGCCCCTTTCTAGTGGTTTGTCGGTATCAACCTCTGCTGGTCCTCGTATCACTATTTTTGCAAGGCTTCTACATTTGTTGAGAAACTCGACTTGTTATTTTTCATTGTTGTCGAGCTCCTTACATCTTTGTTGGCTCCTTGTCTTTGCTTCAATTGCAAGTGTTTCAAGGAGTTGTCCTAGCTCCCCATCCCTTAACTTGGTTACATCGACCATAGTGGTTGACCCAAGTTAACTGATGTGGACCATTGTTTTCTGTCCATGATGGTCCTTCTTATTTTCCTCCTTCTTCTTCTTGTGCTTCTGTTTTTCTGCTTGTTTTGGCACCTGTGTACCTATAAGAGTCTAATACGGATTGTCTATTTGATGGGAAGCAGTGATTGATGGTATTTCTATTTGAGTCGGTTGGATGACTACTGCATTTGGTTGTGCCTCTAGTTGGTTGGGTACAGAAGGTCCAGAAGTGGATGTGGTTGGTGCTAATGTTTGCGATGGAGGTGGTTCTGGTGCATCTGGTTGAATTAAAGGTTCTAAGTCAAGGGATGGTGGTGATGGTGTTGGTGAATGGTTGGGTGTGATTGGATTGGTGGAAGTATGGATGGGTGATAGATTGTGGATCTGAAGGGGTGAGTCGAGTTCAGAGAACAGTTTGTTGATTTCTTCATTTATGTCCTCCATATTTTCTTCTTCCTCGCCTCTGGTCGGTTTCGAGGCTAGTGGGTGGGGTTCGGGGTCGGTCGGAGTGATAAATGTGCTTCGACGTGCGACAACTCCAACTTCCTTGTCAGGGTTCCTTTGGAACGTCGAGCTTATTATTGTTGTAGTCTTCAGCCTCTGGAGTACTTGGCCAGATTGGGAAATGGGTAGTTAGGATCTACCAACATCGAAAAAAGGTGCTTTGGTAGAGAGATTCTGCACCATGGTGAATATCTCAGGCAGTTTTTTGATGTATGCCTGGAGGTCTCTATCACGGTGGAACTTTTCCTTCACAGCCTCTGACATAGCATTTTTGCATAAGTCGAGTGGGCTTACTGAAAGGTGTTCTGGTATTACCTCTTCTATTATATTTGTTGGAGACAGAAGTGGGGGTGTAGACACAAGATTTACAACATTTTCGAGTGTCGAAGTGTGTGTTCTCTTTGCCTTCTTTGGTCGACTTGGCTGTGCCCCTGCCTCGACAAATTTCTGAAATTGGGTTTCCACCGGCACTTTGTTTGCTGCGGCATATTCTATTATGTTGAGGGTCATAGCTACCAGTTCCTCCTCATCTTCTGAATATTCTGCAATGATAAGCTTGTGCTTACCTTTCCCTTGTTGCTTTTGCTGTGTTTTCTTCCTTTTTCTTGAGGCTGCTATCTCCTTCGACAATTTGGTTATATTTTCTTTGGTGGAAGCATACTTTGGATTTTTGGTTTCTGTCTCTCCCCTTGGCTCTTGAGCTGGGATGAGATTTTATTCAGCCGAA
Source organism: Pseudotsuga menziesii (assembly GCA_001517045.1). Lineage (NCBI taxonomy): Eukaryota > Viridiplantae > Streptophyta > Pinopsida > Pinales > Pinaceae > Pseudotsuga > Pseudotsuga menziesii. Next base: position 184,665 of record LPNX010865536.1, read on the forward strand.
TTGGTTACCTACTGTTATGTGTGTGTCTCTTCTCTTTGTGCCGTTAGAGGTTTGACTATGATTTGCAGTCGACCAGGGCATTCAACCGGTGTCTCCTCTGACACAAAGGTACTAATGTATAGGTTAAGCTCACAATCCTCCTCCTTCTCCTGGTCTGTTAGCGGTTCCTCTATCGAGAAGTATGTTTCCTTTGCCTTTGCTGGTATTGGTACTTTTGTTCCCTCCTGTTGAGATAGCTCCCGAAAGATGTCTTCAACTACCGGATAGTAGTCAAGGGTTTTTGCATTTGTTTTGGCGCCCTGCATGTACCACACCGCAGTATGGTTGATTTCTAGCTGAATGTGGGCCTTTTTAGGCAGACTTCTTCAGATGTTCTAAGACACCCTCCATCTAGTTGTGTGGACTTTTAGCTGTTGGACCCAGTTTTCCAACAACACTTTCCCATTTGCAAGTTCCTTCACTGTTCCACTCTGGGAGAATGGTTTGAACCTCCACATATGAAATCTTGTTGGCTCTTGAAATTTCTTGTCCCTGATAGGGCACAAAGAGTACATTACTATCCATAAGATAAGGGATGGGAACCTGATAATTCCTTCCGTCTCTTGGCATTTTTCACAGATGTTTTTGATCATGTCGGCAACATACTCAGCCCATCTGTATACCTTTATGTTGGTTGCAATGGTGTCTACTGCCTCCAACATATCCAGTTTGAGGTCGCTTCCAAGACCTGCCATTGTGAGTGTCATGGTTATGATCTCGGCCACAATTTGTGGTGTTCGAGCTATTATGTGGCTAATCATCAACCCTTTCAAGTTTTTTCCTGATGCTGACCCTGTTATTTCTTTGACCAATCCTTCTTTTATACCAACTAGTATTGGGTCTCCTTTGTTTGATAGACCTATCAGTTTGTAAATAACTTCATGAAAGATGTCGACTATTTGATCGAAATAAAATCGACCATTGTGGTATCGACTCATGATAAACTTTACCGTTGTTTCTTTTGTGCCACCGAAACTGGCCATGAGCGGCACATTGACATAATTTACAATGGAACTATGTTGTATTTCCTCTGCAACTGGGGTAGGTTTCTTGTCGACATACACCCATTCTTTTATCTCATCCCATATTTTTTCCCATGAACCCTCCTGCACCTTAGCATTCTTGATGTTCTTCAATCTTCTTACTGATGGTGTCTCCACAATTTGTAGTTCCTTGGTTTTGGCTGCGGTTTTGGTCTATTTTGGTGCCATCTTGTCATTCTGAGGGTCGATTTTACTACACTGCTGTTGGTTTTCAGTCGTCTAGTTGCTATGATGCTCTCTTTGTTTGAATTGCAATGAATGATCCTTTGGTGGTTCAGTATTTATAGTGGATGTGTTGGATGTTTTTGTCGATGAGTGTATTAATGGCGGATGTGATGGTCCAGCGAGAACACTTGAGTGTGTGTTAATGGTGCTTGGGTTTTGGCACTTGAATTCATGAATGCGTGATGGGACTATCAAGGTCACCGGTTGATGTCAGTTATGAAAATGGTCAATGGTGTTATATCGATGGGCATGAAGTCGGTGGTCGAAGTGGTGATTCCCTGTCATTCTTATGTGCGTTTATCAGTACTATTTTTCTTTTTGTATTTTTTTATATTTTTATAGCTTGTTTTTAACCATTATGGTCGTTATATATA
>LPNX010865536.1:186931-305153 GCA_001517045.1 Pseudotsuga menziesii
GTTGGTATGTATCTCTTCAACAATATAGGGTCCCATCCATTCTGTATGTAGCTTTTTAGGTTTTCCTTTCATGCGACTATTGTATAATAAGGAAAGGTCTCCTACCGACAGATTTTTGTTTTTGATGTTTCTATTGTGCCATGCCTTTTGTTGTTGTTTCTGGATTTCTTGATTTTGGATCACGATTAGTCGGTGTTCTTCAAGTTTACTTAGTTGCAATAGTCGATCCTTTCTTCCTTGTTCGACATTGAAATGTAAAATTTCTGTGATAATAGGTGTCTATTGTCAAAAGTGTAGAGGAACTACTGCTTCCTGTCCATAAACTAGTCGGAATGGTGTTTGGTCCGTTGAACGCTTGTATGTCATTCTGTATGCCCATAGTACTGCAGGTATCTCTTCATCCCAGTCATCTTTATCAGCATTACATATTTTTGTTAATCATTTGGTTAATGTTTTGTTAAATGCTTCAATTGCTCCATTCAACTGAGGATGGTATGTTGTACTCTAATGGTGGTCAATTTGGAACTGGTCTGTTAGTGTTTAAATAGTTTTATTTATGAAGTGTGTTCCCTGGTCACTGATTAGGGTTAATGGACATCCAAATATGGTAATGATATTCTCATAAATAAACTTAGCAACTATCTCATTGGAACATGTGTCAATTGGTTCTACCTCTGCCCATTCGGTTACATATTCGACTACAGTTATTATGTACCTTGCACCTGTTCTTTTTGTTGGTATAGGAAATGGTCCTATTAAGTCGATGGCCCAAATTTTGAATGTCAAACTTGGTTTTACTGATATCAGGGGCATTTCTATACTAGGCAGGGGTCGACCCAACCATTGACATCTGTCACATTGGCTTACAAATTTTTTGCAATCTTTGTGGAGTGTCAGCCACCACAACCCTGATTGTTGGATTTTCTTTGCAGTTGTGTATGCTTTGAAGTGTCCTCCAGCAGGTCCATAATGTGCTTCATGCATGATATTATTTCTTTCATGTTCCAGTATGCACCTTCTGAGAATGTCATCTAACCCCATTTTATATAGGAATCCATTTATGAGACTATATGGTGCAACTTTCATGGCTAATATTTGTTTCTTCTTCGTACTCATGCCTTCTAGTGCTTGTCTGTATTCTAAAAACTGAGCTATTTCCTCTAACTCTGCTGGGACTGCTTCTATTCGAAATAAATGTGCATCCGATAAGTCGTCTTCGACTCCTATCAGTTCCTCCCCTGTGTCGATTCGGGATAAGTGGTCGAGACGGACATTTAGCTTACCCGATCTGACAACGTCTTCAAATTCAAATTCTTGGAATAGAATTAGCCATCAACAAATTATTCCATGGTGTAGAGGCTTATTTACAAGGTATTTTAGTGCTTGATGGTTAGTGTAAAAGATGAATGGATTAGCTAGTAGATAGTGTCGATATTTTTGTAGTGCAAAGACCATTCCTAACGCTTCTCTTTCGATTGTCGATACGTTCTTTCAGCTTTGTTTAGTTTCCTGCTACTGTAAACTATAGGATAGTCCATTCCATCATCTCCTGGTTGATTTAGGATTTCTCCTATTGCTAGGCCTGATGTGTCAATCTATACATGGAATTTAGTCGACTAGTTTGGAAACCTTAGGATAGGTACGTCGACTAGATTTATTTTTAGTTTTTCAAATGATATGTCACACTCCTCTGTCCAATTAAATTCCTGATCATCTCTTAGTAATTCTTCCAATGGGTATGTCATGTCTAAATAATGTCTTATGAATTTTCTATCGTATCATATATGACCAAGTAGTACCCTGACTTGTTTCGAATTCATTCGGGGTTTTAAGTTGAGGATGATTTTTATTTTTGCGAAAACGACTTTAATACCTTCTTTACAGATGATATGCCCTAATAGTATTCCTATAGGAGTTAAAATATGCACTTCTTGATGTTTAGTAATAGTTGGATCTGTTGACATTGTTCCAACATAAGTCTTAGCCATTTACAATGGTCCTTTAGTGTAGAGTATATTGTCTAGTCGTCAAAATATACTGTCATTGTTTTGTAAATGTACTCCTCAAATGTTTTAACCACAATCCTTGAAAAGACTGCAGGTGCATTTTTAAGTCCAAAAGGCATAACCCTGTAAGCAAATGAGCCAAATTCACATATGAATGTTGTCTTTTTCTGATCTTCTTTGGCTATTGGTACTTGATTATAACTTGAGAATCCATCTGTAAACCAATAGCATTCATTTCCTGCTACCTCATTTAAGATTTCATCTGCATAAGGAGTTGGAAATGGGTTTGTTAATGTAACTTTATTGAGTTCTCTGAAGTTGACACAGATCCTTAGTTTGGTTGGATCATGTTTCTTTGGTTGAACCACCATTGGAATTTCCCATTCTTATTAGTCAATAGGGTAGATGATTCATGTTGCAAGCATGTTATCAATCTCTTTTTTAACTATCTCTTTGTATTTGTGAGCTAGTTTATATGGTCATTTCTTGACAGGTCGAGCATTAGGTTTTATGTCGATCTTCATTTCACCCATTTCATGTACTAGACCTTTAAGATCCTTATAGTCTCTAGCAAATACATCCTGAAATTCTTTCAGTAGGTTTGTGATATCTTCTGTTTGTGCTTCATACTAGTATTCTCCATTTTTTGCTAGTTTTGGTCGATCATCCTTTGATATGTCGACTTCTCTAGTTTTAATTTTATCGTCTAGCCATTCTGGTGCTTTAGCTTCATTGATTGGTTGACTTCCTTCCTTAAACTATGAGAATGTGGCAAGGAAGTCTACTGCAGTCATTCGGTCGTTATCCTCCTTGTCAATTGTTTCAACTTTGAGTACTATGAGAATAGGTTTGGTCATTTCGACATCATTTGATTTCCATCTAAAAATTTTCCCTTTCGACTTTTCATTTTCCAACTGTAGTACTTTTTACTATGGTATTGTCCTGGTTTGTATATTGTTACAGTTTATTGTCGGTCGGTTGTCCCTTAGGGTTTTGTTTTCTGTCGGTTGTACAAATGCTTTGATATGTTTTGCAGTTTCGACCAAATTCTTATTTTGGGGTTCAAAGTTGAAATCTTTGATAAAATTTTCTTTAAGTTCATGCCATAGAAATGTTTCACCTCGAGCTTCTTCCATCTTGTACCATTTGTTCAGTAATTCGACGAGTGTTGATGGAAATAAGTGTGGCCATGTACGTTCATCCTTATATCCCAGTCTTCTCCATTCTTTTTCAAATATCTTTATATGGTTTTCTGGATCCTCTCCTTGGGTAAATATAGGTACCTAACCCTGGTTGGTTAAATTCTTTCCTCCAAACCTTTCTACAAAATAAGTCGAAGTTGTTGTCCATGTCTGTCATCTTGACTAATGGGTATCCCACCATCTAGCAGCTCGTCCTGTAAAATTTTCTACTAAACTTTGTAGTCGGCCATGTTCACCAATGTTCCTAGATACTTGCTCTACATGCATAACTGGTGATTCTCTTTCTTTATACCTTGGGATTTTTGTGGCATTTATATTTTTTGGTTGCAATGTAGGATATTCCCTAATTTTCTTTTCAAATATTTTTGGGATGCTGGACACCACAAAGCATTGCTTAACTGGTTTCTTCTGTACTTTTTGAATAGTCCAGCATCCTTTTGCTTTTGTTTCATAGTTTTGAACCTCCTAATCATATAGTTCTACATTTGAATTGTATCCTACTGAGTCTTGGTTTCCTAAGTAAAGTTCACCATATGTATTAGTTTCTGTGTAATCTTCATTATTTTGTATCTAATATAGTTGTCAGATGTCAACTTCTTCATCAATTGGTTCTATCCAAGGTTCTCCTTGGGATGGATGAATATGTACTATGACTTTTTGTCAATTCCCCTTTAATTTGATTCTTTCTTTGTCCAAGGATATCAAGGCTTTCATTTTTCTCCCACAAGGTCGACCTACTAACGCTGGGAAGGAGTCGGATCCTTCCTTAGGGTCAATAATTTCAAAGTCGACTTTAGTTGATATACCTTTTATCATTGTGTCGACATTTTTCTAGACTCCAATAGGTTCAGTTAGGCCTTGGTCTACCAGTTTCAGGTATATGCCCGATTCATATAATCAAGGTCTGCCTAACTATTCCCATGTGTCTCGAGTCATAATATTTACCTGTGATCCGAAATCGAGTACAACTTTTTAGACATGGTATCCTTCAATTTCCAAGTCGACAAGTGGGTCGGCATCACTTTTATCCTTTTGGTTTAAGCTGCAGATATTCTTTGTTTGTTTTTTGGTGTTTTCGTTGTTTTATTTTATACAGTAAGTCGATGAATTGCGATATTGTTTTATCTTTTTGTACCAACTGTATTAGCTCTTTTACTATGTCCTGTTGATTATCATCTTCTTCTTCCTGTCGAGCAAATTCTCTAAATATATTTGTTGCATCTTTATATATTTGTTTTTCTTTAACTGGGTCAGGATAAACATTTTTTTCTTTTATCTTGCTTATTTGGGGGTTATCATTCCCAGTTTTCGTCCCTTGTTAGGTTACGATATGTAAATTATTTGTATTGATAATATCATGTTTTTGCACACATGACAAGACATTAACATTCTTCTTTTTATTTATATTTTCAAGCATAATCGGGAAATCCTCTAGTGAGTGATTCCCTACACCACAATTAGTACAGAATTTTAGGTCAGTCTTGTCCTTGTATGAACAGTCTGCATGTCGGTGTGCTTCCTTGTAACATGTGAAACATTGGATGGGCCGAAGTGGTCATTTGTCTCGATTCCCAGAGAATCAACCTCGACTTCCATAGCCTTCACCTCGGTTGTCAAATCGGTGTTCATATCGACGACCTTCATACCTTTGATTATTTTGGTCGTTTTGCTCATTATTTTGTGCAACTGCGTTAGTCTGATATACTGCCTCATAATTTTGTCGATTCTTTAGATTTAGGTGGAAATTGGAGGTGTTGTGATTTTTAGTTTCATAGATTTTGCACCATGATGCTTTGCCATTCTTCATGTTGAATGGGAAATATTTTGTGGTATGCTCTCCATCCTCCTGGAAGATGTCGCGAAAACATTTGTTTGCACAAATCGAACATCTTGATGGCTAATATCTTATCAGCAGTTGTCCTTTGAATGTCCGATCATTGAGCACTTTGTGCACAAAATATCCTGACTCTTCAGGTTTATCTCTTTTAGATATTTTTGCATGATCTAAAGTTGTTCCTCCAGTTTGTCATCCGTGGAGTATGCTGGAATGTCTTCATTCATTTCTACTTGTAGATATTTTGTGAGTGCATCTTCATAAGTTTTGAATGTCTCCAGACTGATGTGTCGATGAATATTCTATGACAGACCTGCAAGAAACCACTGGATAAATAGTTGCTCATCAATGACATGATCCAACTGGATGAGAAGGTCTTTCCAGCGTTTGTTGTAGTTGCGGACAGTTTCTCCTAGATTTTGTGATGTTGTCTTTAATTTCTTTGCTGCCAGATGTCTTGCATCTGGAGTTTTAAAGAACAATAGAAATTGTTCTTTTACTTCATCTTTTTTTGTTCATGGGGTTCTCTCAGAAAAGGTCATATACCAAGTTAATTCCCTTTTCCTTAAGTCACCGGTGAACTGCGCCATTTGTCTATCTTCATCGGTAACTTGGTTGGCCTCCCAAGTCGACTCATAGACGAACCAACGTCATCTGGGGTCCTCATCGCCCTCATATAGAGGGATGTCCACTATCCCATGACCCATGTCAGAGTCACTATCACTGTCTTCCTTAGGAGGTGGCGGTGGTCGAGGTTGTGGTAGGGATATTCGGTTATTTTGTTTATTCTTCTGTGCAGAAATATTGTCGATATAACTCTCATTTCCATTGATCATCTTGGTTGTTGTTTCTTCTCCGACAAGCAGTTGGTTGGGTTCGACTTCTCTTGTCATTTTCCAACTGCAATTATTTGTCTGCAGCTCCAAATTTTCTGTATCTTCCAAAGCTGTATTTGGCAGGGGGGGTGCTCCTTCGTGTGTTCGGTAAAGTAAGTGGATACTCTAGTTGGATGGTAATGATTGAAGTGTGACCCAATTTCCTTCTTCTGGTCGACAAATAATTAGATGATTATCATCGTTTCTCTCATCATCTTCGGCTCCAAATACCAAAGTCACCAACTCCTGGTTTGAGGTCCTCTTCGACAATTGTTTGTATCCTGGTACTCAGATCCGTCAGAGATAGAGGTCTTACCTCCTGGGGAACTTCTATTTGGATAGCTTCTCGCTGCTCTATCCACAAATATTCTTCCATAGGGGACACTTCTTCTTCCATGCCTTCCTCATGTTGGTCATGACTCAACTCTGGCGGATTTCTCTCTTGGTCTGTCACCCTAGTACTCATTCCTCTTTGCAGCGCTATAGCTCTTTCTCTTCTTTCTTCCCTTCTTTGCAGCCTCTTCTCCCTCTCTATTTTCTAAAATTCTATCGTACCTTTATGTGACACTGTCCTTTCGATTTCCTTTTTATGTCAAATTTTCATTACTGGTGAATGGTATCTCTTTAGTCGACTAGAATCCTCTCCACTTTACCCTGACATATGACTAGCTACCCCGCCATTTCCTACCCGATGCTTTGGAAAGCCTGGATAGTTATGTTCACTTTCTTAGGAAGTATTCCCACTCCCTTTTGGAAATGAATTTCTCCCACATCTTTTGTTTCTCCACCCAGTTAGTATTTTGTGGCAGTTCGCATAGTAATGGACGAGGTTCAACGATATGACCTACTCCTTTCTCGATCAAAAATTTGAACAGCAAGGTCGGTCAAGAACACAAGAATTGTTGAGTGAGGTCTGTGTAGAATTTATTCTAGATAGTTTCAGTCGAAGTTATTTCCTCTACGGCTTGCTCCTCGTAGAATTCATTGGCGATCTTTTCGAACCACTCCAAAGGTTTGTTCTTCCCTCTTGAATCAGTTTGTCTAGTAGCTGTTGGTCTTTAATTGCTTCTGGATTTTTCATCCAAGATTTTCTTCAAAAGCTGGGGCACTAATTCTACAAACTTCTCATGAGTCTCAATAAAGAACCTTTATTTTTCTTGAGAAGTCATTAATCTATTTCTTCGTGCGCAATTTTGCAAGTAGTTTGCTATTTTACGTTCCCACCGGTCCTTAATATCTTTTTCTGATATCATCTGCTTGTATACATCTCATACATGTACTACCGGCAATGGAACCAATATTGTAATCTCATAGATCACATAGGGTTACCAATAATACACATTAATACAGACATACATAACAGAGACAAGAGACAAGAATAAGTAATTATAATAAAAGATTATATTATAGTGAAAGGGTCCATACAATACAGAGAACTGAACTGAGTTCTCATCTGGATCAACAACCTAATATATATGATTTACAAACAGTTACAAATAACTAACTGTCGGTTCACTCAACCGACACGACCTTAGGTGGCCGACCTAATCTCTCATTAGTCGACTGACCGACTTAGTCGGCTAATTGACTAAGTTGGCTATCGTCCAAGTCAGCATACTGACTTGCTCCTCCAACATCAGGACACAAAAGAGGAACAAAAAGAAGAAATCATTTGACTATTGATGGAGCAGCACACGGCCTTTTCAAAAGCATACAAGGTGTTGCAAGATCACATGGAGGAGTCTTTCATTACAGAAGAAGTACTACGATACTGGCCTGCTTACTATGGGAGAGTCTATCAGCAAGCTAGGAATACCCAATAGGAGATCGAAGCGCTCGAGAAAAGGAAAAGCACTGACGTAGCACTCAGAAGCACAATTGAAGATCAAATAGTGCTGGAAACAGCAAAACTACAGAAGCTCAAGCGAGAAGCAAATCAGTGGGTACAACAAGCCATTCCAAACCTAGAAAAAATAGACATCATCTTCCCATAGATGAGACAACTTCTGGAGATAGCAGAGGAAAAGGACCAATTTATGGGTCACGACATGGATAAAATAGCAGAATTTCCCATTCAAGAGAAAATGTTGATATTATCAAGCTTGACCACACTAACCATCGACATACAGAAAATATTACAGAGTTGGTTGAATTTTCAACATCGGCTGGCAGTGACAGCTAAATCAATTGTTGAAGTCTGTGTATAGAAAATACCAACCATCAAACTTCACAGCCCATGAAGATCAAGCACAAGAATAACTAGTTAGACAAACAAAGGCATTTTGGTACCTCCCTGTTTCTTTGGGACGAAGAAACGTTTTGTTCATGAGAGAGATGTTGGAGGAGCAAGTCGGTATTCCGACTTGGATGATAGCTGACTTAGTCGATTATCCGAATAAGTCGGTCAGCCAACTAATGAGAGATTAGGTTGGCCACCTAAGGTCATGTCGATTGAGTGAACCGACAGGTAGTTATTTGTAACTATTTGTAAATCATATATATTAGGTTGTTGAGCCAGGTGAGAACTCAGTTCAGTTTTTTGTATTGTATGGACCCTTTCACTATAATATAATATGTTATTCTACTTACTTGTTCTTGTCTCGTGTCTCTATTATTGGTAATCCCATGTGATCTATGAGATTACAACAAGTAATAAGTGATTAAAAACAAAACTATAGCATGTAAAACCCAAAAATGTCTATAAAAGTCATGTAAATAGTGAAAAATCAAAACATGTTACTATTTACCCATAGTGGAGAGCATTTGGAGCACTTTCCTAGCCATATTTTTAGTTGCTAATATCGGGAGTTTTCAACATCTGATTCGAGCACCGTCAGTTCCAGGTAATAGCCTAGACCCTACTCTTTCATCTTATGCTTTTAATTTTGAATTTTGTGTTAGGGTTAACCTTGACTTGAGATCGAGTCAAAGGTGGTTAGGTCTAGCACATGGTTTGGGCACATGGTTTGTTGTAGCCCATGGTATTGTCCCATGGTATTGCATGTGTTAACCTTGACTCAGGATTGAGTCAAAGGTGGTTAGGTTTAGCACATGGTTTGGGCACATGGTTTTTTGTAGCCCATGATATTGTCCCATGGTATTGCATGTGATTAAGCCTTTATAAGGCTTGAGGAGGCTCCATTGTAATTGTACCAGGTACTGTATTGTACTGGATGTGAGTACTCTATGGTACTGGATGTGAGTACTGTATGGTACTGGATGTGAGCATTGTATTGTGCTGGAAGAGAGACTATGAGAGCGTGAAGAGGAAGTGCAGCGGTTTTGCTGCAAGGCGTATCCCTTCATCTTTCTGGATTGAAATAAAAGGACTGGCAAATTTTTTTGTGGACGTAGCCCATCGTTTGGGTGAACCACGTTATATATGTGTCTCTCTGTAATGTTTAATGTGTTTTTGCATCTTGTTTATTGATTTAACTGTATAATTGTTATTTCTCTGCGGTCCTGTTTTTCTAACAATTGGTATCAGAGCCAAAAGGTCTATTTGGTTTGTAAACTCGCAGGAAAGAAGGGTTCCTGGTTCGAGTGGGAGCAATGGCGGAAGAAGGAAAGTTTAGGGTCGATAAATTTAACGGCCAAAACTATCAATTATGGAAGATGAAAATGGAGGACTATCTATACCAAAAAGATATGTACCTGCCGTTGGGCAGAAAAGCAAAACAGCTAGTGGCTATGAAGGATGAAGAATGGGAGTTTCTTGACAGAAAGGCACTAGGAACAATACGACTGTGCTTGGCTTCGTCGGTGGCCTTCAATATTTCGAAAGAAATAACAATAGAGGGTGTGATGAGCGCATTGAGTAAGCTCTACGAAAAACCCTCGTCTTCTAACAAGGTATTTTTAATGAAGTGTTTATTTAATATGAAGATGTCGGAAAGTGGATCTATTGCTGACCATTTAAATGAGTTTAATACACTTACCAATCAGTTAAGTTCTGTAAAAGTGAACTTTGATGATGAGGTTAGGGCTCTTCTAATCTTGTGCTCATTTCCAGAAAGCTGGAATAGCTTGGTCATGGCTGTAAGTAACTCTGCCCCTAGTTCAATCACTCTTAAGTTTGATGATGTTGTTAGTGTTATTCTTAGCGAGCAAATGTGAAGGAAAAGCACAGGTGAAACATCAGGTAATGCGTTGACCATGGAGAGTAGAGGGAGACAAAAAGAGAGAGGAAGGAGCCCAGGAAATCGTGGCAAGTCTAAAAAGGGAATATCCAAGTCCATATTCGGAAAAATAGAATGTTGGAACTATGGTAAGAAAGGACATCTAAAGAAATACTGCAGAGCACCAAAGAAGAAAGGTGAGAGGCAGCAAGAGACTACCCAGGAAGCTAATGTAGCAGGTGATGTGTTACAAGATGATTTGATTCTTGCATTAGATATTACTAGTGATTACTGGGTAGTAGATTCAGGGGCTTCATGTCATGCTACACCCCATAGGAAATTCTTTTATGATTGTGTTCAAGGTGATTTTGGGCATGTGTTATTGGGGGATGATGAACCATGTAAAATTGTTGGAAAGGGTAAGGTACGGATTAAAATAAATAATGGAAATGACTGGTTGCTAAAGGATGTAAGGAACATTCCTGCTATGAAAAGAAATCTGATCTCAATAGGGAAGTTGGGAGATGGCGGCTGTTTGTCTACGTTTGGAGAAACGTGGTGGAAGGTCACTAAAGGATCAATGGTAATTGCAAAATGAAATAGGATAGGTACGTTATATTTATGTCCTCATAACACTGATTATTCTATTTATGTAGCTTCCACAGAAACAGGTGCAGCATTGTGGCATCATAGGCTTGGCCACATGAGTGAGAAGGGGATGCAGATTCTCCACTCAAGGAAACTGCTTCCAGATCTGAAGCAGGTAAGTTTGGAATTTTGTGAGAACTGTGTTTATGGAAAACAGAAGAGAGTTAGATTTCTCAAGGTTGGGAAACAAAAGAAGAGTGAAAATTTAGAGCTTGTCCATACAAATGTATGGGGACCAGCTCAGGTACAATATCTTGGTGGATCTTGTTATTATGTTACTTTTATTGATGATGCAACTAGAAAAACTTGGGTTTATTGCATTAGACAGAAATCTGATGTGTTTGATACTTTTAAGAAGTGGAAAGCTTTGGCTGAGAATGAGATAGGAAAAAGGTTGAAATGTCTCAGATCTGATAATGGAGGTGAGTACTGCAGCAAGGAGTTTGATAGTTACTATTCACACAATGGGATTCGCATAGAGAAGACAGTCCCTGGAACACCACAAGAAAATGGCATGTCAGAAAGGATGAACAGAATGATCATGGAGCATCCAAGGTGTATGAGATTGCATGCAGGGTTGCCCTTACAGTTTTGGGCTGATGCTGTAAACACTGCTGTTTATTTAATAAACAAAGGGCCTTCAAGCGCTTTGGATGGTGGAATTCCAGAGGAGGCATGGACAGGTAAACAAGTAAAATACTCATTTTCGAGAACTTTTGGTTGTGAAGCATTTGTCCATATTGATAAAGATGATAGAACAAAGATTGAGGCTAAATCCAAGAAATGTACCTTTATTGGATACGGGGTTGATGATTTTGGTTATCGCTTATGGGATCTTAAAAATCGCAAAATCATTAGGAGTAGAGATGTAGTATTCAATGAAAAGGTCATGTACAAAGATCAGTTGCATGGAAAGAAAGAATAAAAGGAAAACACAGAGTACATAGTGCTTGATGAAATCAAAGAAAATGAAGTTCCAAAAGCACCAGAAAATCAAGAGCAGCAGCAGGTACCTGAAACTCCTACAACTGTAAGAAGGTCTACCAGGTTAAGCAGACCCCCTGAACGATTCTCTCCTTCGCTGTATTATTTATTGATGACTGATTCTAGTGAGCCATAATGTTTTGAAGAAGCAATGCAGGTAGAAACTAGAAAGAAGTGGGAGCAAGGCATGGATGAGGAGATGGACTCATTGGTAAGAAACCAGACTTGGGATCTGGTTAAGTTGCCTGCAGGAAAAAGGGTATTGTAGAATAAATGGGTTTACAGGTTGAAGGAAGAATATGGAGGAAAGAAGCGGTACAAGGATAGACTTGTTGTAAAGGGGTTTGCACAAAAGAAAGGTATAGACTTTGATGAAATATTTTCTCCTGTTGTTAAAATGACTTCAATTAGAACTATTTTAAGTATAGTGGCGGTAGAAGATTTGCATCTTGAACAATTAGATGTAAAAACAGCCTTTCTCCATGGGGATTTGGAGGAAGAGATTTATATGCAGCAGCCACAAGGGTATGAGGTCAAAGGGAAGGAGAATTTGTTTTACAGGTTGAAGAAGAGCTTGTATGGCCTGAAGCAAGCTCCAAGGCAATGGTATTTAAAATTTGATAAGTTTATGACAGAACAAGGTTATGATAGATGTCATTCTTACCACTGTGTTTATTTCAAGAGGCTAGATAACGGAAGATATATTATCTTGTTATTGTATGTGGATGACATGCTTGTTGTAGGGTCTAACATGCAAGATATAAATTTGCTCAAAAGGAAACTAGCTAAATCATTTGCAATGAAGGATTTGGGTGCTGCAAAGCAAATCCTTGGTATGAGAATAACAAGAGACAGGAAAAATCGCAAATTGACATTGTCTCAAGGTGAGTACATAGAAAAGGTGTTGTAGAGGTTTAGAATGAAGAATGCAAAACCAGGCAACACACCTTTGGAAAGCCATTTCAAACTAAGCAAGCATATGTGTCCAGAGACACAGGAAGAGATAGATTACATGTCCAAGATTCCCTATTCATCAGCAGTTGGGAGCTTGATGTATGCCATGGTGTGCACAAGACCAGATATTGCACATGCAGTGGGAGTTGTGAGCAGGTATATGAATAATCCATGTAAAGAGCATTGGAAAGCAGTACAGTGGATTATCAGGTATTTGAGAGGTACCACTTCTCATGCATTATGTTTTGGAGGTTCAGACACTATTCTAGAGGGATATGTTGATGCAGATATGGCTGGTGATAAAGACAGTAGGAGGAGCACCACAGGGTATGTGTTCACTGTAGGTGGAATAGCAATAAGTTGGATTTCAAAACTGCAACAGGTTGTTGCACTTTCAACAATGAAAGCAGAGTATGTTGCTGCTACAGAGGCTAGTAAGGAGATTATTTGGTTGTAGAGGTTCATGGAAGAATTGGGTAAGAAACAGGAGAATAGTAGGCTGTATAGTGACAACCAGAGTGCCATTCATCTTGCAAAGAACTCAGTCTTTCATTCAAGGACTAAACATATAGAACTCAAGTACCACTTCATAAGATCTATTCTAGATGAAGAACTGTTAAAACTGGAAAAGATTCACACTAGCCAGAATCCTACAGACATGTTGACAAAGGGAGTAACCAGAGAGAAACTGAGTTCCTGTTCGGTTTCTGTTGGCCTTAAAGCATGAAGGTGAAAAGAAGAAATTTTCCAAGTCCAAGGTCCAGCAAGTGCAGCAGCGGTAGAGTTTCTATGATTAGTCACCATAAAGGCACATAAAAAATGTAATGGAGCAGTTTGCATGTAAATAGGCATATGGCTGTAAGACCTGGCAAGGCATGCATACCCATGGTAACTCATTGGTAAAGTCAGGAGATAGACCTAGGTGATGGGGGGTGTATGTAAGATTCCTCTATAAATACTTGAGGGGAGTTGGTGATTACTCCAAGTCAAGTTTAAAGGGAAGATTGTTAGGGTTAAACTTGACTTGAGATCGAGTCAAAGTTGGTTAGGTCTAGCACATGGTTTGGGCACATGGTTTGTTGTAGCCCATGGTATTGCCCCATGGTATTGCATGTGTTAACCTTGACTCAGGATTGAGTCAAAGGTGGTTAGGTCTAGCACATGGTTTGGGCACATGGTTTGTTGTAGCCCATGGTATTGTCCCATTGTATTGCATGTGATTAAGCCTTTATAAGGCTTGAGGAGGCTCCATTGTAATTGTACTGGGTAGTGTATTATACTGGATGTGAGTACTATATGGTACTGGATGTGGGCATTGTATTGTGCTAGAAGAGAGACTGTGAGAGCGTGAAGAGGAAGTGCAGTGGTTTTGCTGCAGGGTGTATCCCTTCATCTTTCTGGACTGAAATAAAAGGACTGGCAAATTTGTTTGTGGATGTAGACCATCGTTTGGGTGAACCACGTTATATCTGTGCCTCTCTGTAATGTTTAATGTGTTTTTGCATCTTTTTTATTGATTTAACTGTATAATTGTTATTGCTCTACGGTCCTTTTTTTCTAACATTTTGATGGTGTTTTGAGCTTGTATGGAAAGCCCTAAAATCGTGGGATCCCTAAGAGAGGTGGTGGCACCGCTCTTACCCCTTGCAGGATATGTGATACCTCGCTAGAACCATGCCAAAAACAAAGTGTATAGGCAGTGCCACCACCTGTCTTCAACGGGGCACAGGCAGTGCCAACTATGAAGATGTAAAAATAATCACACAAGAAAAACTAGTTCATTTCATTTGATTTGAATGATTAAGAATGATTTGAATGAGTCTTGTGATTGTTTTTGGCAGGTTCTTGCTGGTCAAAAATGGTCATATGGAAAGAGAGACATCATGACAATGATGACGCCTTTGCCAAAACGAATGTGGGTTGCATAGCCACATTGAGAGACTGTGGGCTCTCGAAATTCTTTCGGACACCCAGTATGGTATCACATGAGCGATTGCTAGAGCACATACTCCGGATGTGGAATCCAAAGAAACAAAATTTTGAGGTTGGTGCTCATATTCTGACAGTTGAGGTAGAGGACATCTACTTCCTTACTGCCCTTTCGAGACGGGGTGCTCCCATGTCGCTGACCAGTTCCCGTAGAGGGGACATCACTACACATGAGTTGATAAACTGTCACTGTATCTTTGGGACAAGGACATCGGGGAAGAAAATACCCATAAAAGAAGTGATGGATGGACCTCTATGGACTGTATTGTTTACCATGCAGAGAGTGCTGAGAAGCTAGGGAGTGCACCAGGCTTCTAGAGCACATATGCTCTATTCCATATAGGCCATGGCTCTTACAGTATTTAACTGGGAAAAATCCTTCCTTCCGATGTTCAAGGATCAGCTGACTAAGTGTCGACAGGGGGAACTGGAGCAGTTTGGTTTTGGTGCCATTCTAGCTTGATTATTCTTTGAGCGGGTGCCATAGATGAGACCCTAGGTGGTCTTTACGGAGATAAGAGAATGGGACCCTCTCATGCAGAGGTGGGTCCGAATTGTGGCCCGTACTGGATCGGGCAGCGGGAAGGTGAATTTTGGTGACCTATTCTTTCAATGGTTGAGAGATCAGATCCTCATGGTGGAGGATTATGCATATGCGGGCATGGAATTCAGCGAAGACCCTGACCTACCGCTCCCACCTGGTGGACAGTAGGGTGACATCGATAAGAAGCGAAAAACCCTAAAATGGAAATATTGTTTTTATGTTTTTGATGTTTTATATTTTTATGTTAAGTAATGCGACTTGAATATTTTCATGCAGACATTGGAGCAACACGACTTGGGGGAGCTTCCCCATTGGATAGATGATTCGGAACCCATTTTGTACCGCAGGGTGACTATGTGACCAGGAAGTTAGAGGAAAACCTGGAGAGGTTGAACCTAGACATCCCTGACACTTCCATTGATGACCTCCCTCTAAGGTATCAGAGACCTATAGTGGGAGTACCCGGTCGATTTAGAAGACTGCTACGTAGAGTAGGTCAAGCAGTGATGTGCTACCACGAGCATCACTAGACGATGTATGCATGATGTATCCACTAAAAGATGATAGCTTTAGGATTTTGTATGGTGATTTTTACCTGAAATCCTATGTGCTTCAGATGAGGTCTCATGACCTATTTTTGTAAAACATGTTCATATATATATATACAGACTTTTACCTGGTGTTTATACATCTCAAATGGTGAATGTATTTTACATGAGTTTTATGTGTCTTTAATTGTTTATTTACAATGAACCATGTTTTATTTTAATTTCAAAATGGGAAATATGCCAATCAAGGATGTAATTAGCTAATGAGTCAGCAACTACATTATGTTCCCTAGGGATATGCCTATAGGTGATAGTTTCAAATGACCTTTATAACAAGCATACCCTTTGGAAGAGGCAAAGAATCACAGGGTCCCTAATGGTATAAACATGGTTTAGATGACAAACCATGAATTGTGAGTCCATCAAGACTACCAAATTGTGAACATCTTGGGAGGAAGCTTCAGTCAAAAGACCTATGACTGCTCGATACTCGGCGATATTATTGGTAGCGGGACCAATACAAATCACTCTTAAACTAACCAAATCATCAGTTGGGGAATAGAGAACCCAAGCAGCTGAGGAAATATTCAAGGTGTGGTGGCAGGAACCATTAGCAAAGCCGTAGAAATCCATCTGCTCTACACGACCAAAACATGGTATAAACAGATACGGACACTAAACTCAAAACCATATTGAAAATAATTAAATCACACTGAAATTCAAGCAATATACATATATACAAGAGACTATACAAGAGAGATCTAGGAAAAGTACCTCTTTAGGTACAACCCATTGCGAGGTTTCCCTAAAGGGATTCCATCAAAGTCTATGAGCTCGTAGGCTCCTTTCTCTAAAACTTTAGAAATGACAACAGGACCGTACAACATGGACTCAAACTTTCCTTTCCCTAGTTTGTCATATCTCTGGTCGTAAGTCAAAACTGGGTCACCCTCGTTAAAGGCACGAGGATAGATGGATTTATCATACTACGCCTTGACGCATTTCTTATATGCCTCATTATCCAAGGCAACATCTCTCCTAGTTTTGTCAAGGTTGTTCACGTACAAAAATCTCTCTTCCTCTGTGGAAGTGTCTGGGGAAGTTCAACGGCAAGTTTCAAGGATGGAATCTGACATTGAATCGGCAAGATAGCTTCGAGTCCACAGACAAGCTAGAAAGGTGTGAAACCAGTAGCTATTTTCATCGAAGTTCTGTAAGCCCAAAGAGAAAAGAAAAGAATATGGTGCCAATTGGATTTATGGTCTCCAACCATCCAACAAAGCATAGTTTTCAAAACTTTGTTAATGGCCTCTACCTGACCATTATCTTGCGGATAATATGGCATAGAGTTTTCATGGAGAAAACCTAGCTTGGAACTTAGTTCCTCCATCATTTGATTACAAAAATGTGATCTGTGATCATAACTATGGACTGCAGGACTCCGAATCTAGCTATGACATGATTGAACAGGAAGAGAGTGACAGTCTTAACATATTCCGCATATGTAGGCATGGCCTCATCCCACTTTGTAAAATAGTCAATGGCTACGATGATGTAACCATGCCCCTCGGCTAAGGTAGGCTTACAATGCATATAATCATTCCCCCATTTGGAAAATGGGCCAACAGTAATGACAGGGTGTAGCGGAATAGGATGAGTGTGCTTTTTTCAGATAAAAATGTTGACAAGGTGAGCATTTTTTAATAGCCTCATGACAATATTTAAAGACTGAAGCCCAAAAATAGCCAGCCTGAAGGATTTTCTGAGACGTAGCCATCCCAGATAAAGGACTGCCACACACTCCAAAGTGGAAAGCATTCAACACATGTTCATCTTCCTCATGGGTGAGGCATCACCGGAGAATAGAATCAATCCCATGTCTATACAAGGTGTCATTCAGGATGAGGTAGTATTTTGCGTGGTGATGGATACGGTAGCGATCGTCATGGGATAGATTTGGCTGAAATCTTTGTGTTTGGAGATAAATAAGCAAATATCCATACCATGGATTAGTAGTGCTTATCAGGAATAGGAATTCATCGGGAAATGAATCACTGGGCTGAGATTCCATCGAAGCACAAGGAAGTTCACACATGAGCTCAACAAAGACCAAGGATTTCTTTGATGTGGCTTTGGTGAATTCTAGATCAAACTCCTGTAGTATGACTATCCATCGGGAGTACTTGCCTCCAAGCACCTGATGAGTCGGGATGTAATACATAGGGTTCTGGTCTACCAATATAGTGGTTGTGCGGAGCAAAATGTAGTGACGAAATTCTTGTACAGCAATGATCGTGGCCAATGCTAACTTTTCCATGAGTGATTATTGGGTTTCAGAATCCATAAGATTTTTACTAGAATATTATATCACATGCTCTTGACCATCGGGATTTTCTTGCACCAAAACCATAGCGATGGTAGTAGTGGAGGCAGCAATATATAAGAGAAAGTCCTTTGAATAATCTGGGGGGTGTATCACAGGTGAATGAGTCAGACCCTGTTTGAGATTATTAAAGGAACATTGGGCTTGGTCATCCCAAAAGAATGGAGTGTCCTTCTTAAGGAGACGCATATAACCGTGCGTTTTCTTTGAAAAATTGCACACAAAACAACGGAGGAAGTTTTCCTTCCCTTGCAAACTTTGGAGTTTGAGAAGATTGGTTGGGGCTAGTAGAGCTAAAATGGTGGCAATTTTCAAAGGGTCTATCTAGATTCCATCCTTAGAGACCAAAAAACCTAATAGATGTCCCGTCTCAACGCAGAAAACAAATTTATGTGGATTGAGCCGTATATTATAATGATGGAATCTCAGGGAAATATCTCTAAGATGACTAGGGTGGTCCTCTCATCGTTGTGAATGAACTTGGAGTTCGTCAAGGTACGGTTCAACAATATGTTTAATATTGTGAAACGCATAGGACATTTCACGCTCGAAAGTGGCTCCAGCATTTTTTAAGACAAATGGTAATTTCCTATATGCAAAGGTTCCCCATGGGCAGTATTTCAATCTGATTATAGCTAGAAAATCCATCCATGAATGAGATGACACATCCGGCACAGTTGTCGATAATCTGATATATATGTGTAGTAGCAAAGTTGTCCTTGGGACAATATTTATTCAAATCTCTAAATCGATATAGACTCTAATGGTGCCCTGCTTTTTATTGACATGGACAACGTTTGATACCCATTACATCAGGGGTATGGGATAAATAAACCCATCTTTGAGAGGTTTCTCTATTTCATCTTTAATAGCTGCGGCCTTTCGTGGATGGACTTGCCTTAGTTTTTTCCGAATAGGTTTAGGCATGGGATAGGTTTTAATTTCATGGACCACAATAGATGGGTCTATCCCCGACATTTTTTCATAGGACCAGGAAAACATATCACGGAATTCTTTAAAAAGTGCCTTGTATGCTTCAGATTCATCTGTCGAGCAGTTCTGCCCAACATGAACATGCTCGATGGTACCAGGATTGCCTGATATGTCAATAGGATTTGTCTAAGTAATGTTGCAAAGGTTTCCTTCTGAATCTGTGTCTTGTAATAGTATAGGAATTTGAGGTGCGTTGACAATATCAGTGAAAAACAAGGATGCAAAGTCATGGTTAACTGTATTGGTGTTGGGGAGGAACATGGATCTATGATGGTGATACTCCAAATGGAATCATTCATATTCATGATCTCCATAATTGAATCATACAAAGGAAAAGTCTCAGAGAGATAATCCAGAACAGGAAGATATGGTTCTAACCAGTAGGGTAGGTGGTAAGGATCCGAAGCCACCAGATGAAGCTCATCGGTGTGATCATCGAAAAGGGTTTGAATGATGATGTACATTTCTTCATGCGGAATCAACGAGGTGGACTCATATATTTGTTTGCCCTTGGCCTGAAAATCAAATGATGCAATCATATTTATTGTCGCTATGTCTGTGTTAGAGGAGTGGATAGAAAAATTCCCATAAAGGATGAATCCTTCAACATGCCTACCCCAATCGACTGTTAAGGAGGAGGGGACTCGCCTAATGTAGGGATGTTATTAGTTGTATAGGTAGTAACATCCAGTTTATAGAAATCAAGATGATCAATGGTAACAATTCTCCCTAGATGTAGAAATTGGACTGTTCAGAATACTGTCGAAGCGACAACAGTCATGGCATAAAACCAATTTCTTCCTAGAAGGAGGTTGTAATCTAACGGGGCATCTACTACTTCTACTTGAATAGAAACAGTTTTTCCCCCAAGCTCGACTGCAAGGACTGATATGAGACTGTGGGGCTGTAAACCTTGTCCATCAAAGGCTTTCAGAGTCGTAGGTGATGTTACAAGCTCGAGAGAGCCGATAGCTTTCCAACAAGACAGGGAGAAAACCAAAGTCAAATCTCCTTCGTCTAAGATAGTCCTAAAGACCTTCTTTCTGACTACTTTCGTGATGATTTGGAAATCAATTTTGTGAGGTATTCTAGACTTATAGTTCTCGACATTGAAATGAATCAAATTAGTATTATTCGGGTCTAAAGCTCCTAACGCAGTTAACAAATTTTTGCACTATGTATGACAACTTTGGAGCACTTCCAAGGTAGACATTGTATATGATGCATGAGCGAGATCTTCAACTACATTATAAAATTGAGTAGCTCAGGAATTAGGGTTAAAAATATCCTTCCTAAGAGTACTCTTGGGTGGACACAAAACCATATCGAGAGTAGGCTTCTTGATGGTTATGGGGCAGTAGACGAGGAGTCAGGAGAACCAGTACAGGGAGCTTTTCCTGAAGAAGAATGGTCTTATTTCTTGTCTGCGGGTTTTTCAAAACTCTGACTTCAATTTTGAAAACTAATGGTATCTGAGGACATCATGTGAATTTTCGCTAATGAACTAGAGTTTCCCTGATTAGACATGTGGTCTATCAGTTGTTGTTGAGAGGGAAAAGGATCCGTGAGAACTGCGGGTGAGGGATTTGTTTTCAAAAATTGGGTGATTTCGTCCCGGTGGGGACACTCTTTCATGAAATGGCCACCTTTACATAGCAGACATGGATATTTTTCTTTTCTTTTCCCTTTATCATTATCATTTGTGGTTGGTTTTGGATTCTCTTGTTGGTTTCCAAATTTTTTGTTTTTACTTTTACCTTTCTGTTTATTATTGCTGGAGGTTTGAATACTCTGAATAGAATTGACATCGACAGAAACCTTGGGAGTCGAAAGAGTAGGGGTGGCAGTATAGGGTTGCTTGGTAGGTTTTTCTACTGATGGGGACTATATTGAACCAACAATCCCATCAACGGGGACTTCTGCTAGTGGCTTTGTAGGATCGGTGCTTGGGCGAGGAACTTGAGGAGTCAAGTCATACAAAGTTTCAAACTGGGAATAGACCAAGTATAGATACTGGGCTCAACTAATGGATTGCTCTTCAGTAACGGAACCACCCATAGCCACATATTGGGAAATCAAAGGAAACAAATATTTAGTAAACCAATCAGCTAATAAATGGTCCGAAATATGATCCTTAATAAGTCTTCTCTACCTTCTCCACTCATGGATATGATCGGATATGTGGGTGGAGGTGTTCTATCGCAAATAATTTAAGAGATCAGTACCCATTTCATAATGAATAGGAAGCTAAAAGTGAGTAAGAAAAATAGTTTCCAATGAGCCAAAATCCACAAATGAATGTTGCGGAAGTTCAATGTACCATTTTGCGGATGTACGGGTCAAAGTTCACTGAAAGAGTCTTAAACAAACTGAATCATCCATAAGGGAGTTTGAAGAACACCACAGATGGAATGGCATGACATGGTTTTTCATATCCTCTCCCTACTTCCCATTGAACTTGTCCAATGGTAACTTTACTGGAATGGGAGGCCACGAGGGGTTATGTCGAATGGGGTCATTAATCAACTTGGACAAATCAAGCAAGTCCAAAGTTGTTAGGAAAGGTAACTGATTATTAGGTTGCACATACTGGTAATATTGATATGGCATATAATTACCAGTATGACCATAAGTAGACTTATAGACAGGTTTTTGTGACAAAGAACTACCGAAAAATATGCCTACATGGGGTTGATTTCTGGGATCAGGACCGTTAGGACCACTAGGGCCTCTAGGACCACCAGGACCATTGGGACCACCAGGACCACTGGGACCACTAGGAGGTGAACCACCAGACCCTCCGAGACCTCTAAGGGGTAAACCTCCAGAGCCTCCAAAACCACTAGGAGGAGGGAAACCAGACCCTCCAAGGCCAATAGGAGGGAATCCACTAGGCCCCCCAGGACCACCATGACCATAAGGAGGAAAGCCACAAGGCCCTCCAGGACAATTAGGCCCCCGAGGGGGAGAACCTCCATAAGGCAGTCCTCTGGCACCTCCCGCAGTATGTATAGGTATCCCCCCCATAATTGAATTATAGGACTAGTTAGTTTTCCCCCATGGCATGAAAGTATTACTAGGATATGGAGTTCCAACATAAGGAATTCCTGTAGGGTTGAGTCGATAATTACTTTTTCCTACAGGTATTTGTTTTGTTGTATAACCATAACCCCAAGAGGTTTGATTGGTTACAGGTTGTGCCTCCAAGTGCTGACCTGAACTAGATGGGGGGTTAACCACATTAGTGTGGGTGGGAGGGACATAAACTATAGATTTCTCTATATCATAGGTCTATCCTTGACTAGGTACAATTCCAGTGCCAGATAATGTAGGTCGTGCCGTGGGTTGCCCCCCGAAACTAGAAGGTAATGACGAAATACGAATTGAAGGTTGAACCTTAGGTGTGGAAGACCTAGGAGGATTTGCAACAGACATAATATGGGAGGTGGTGGGGTTGGTAGTTTAACCTGGGTTATGTGGAGTCATTGTGCGATCTAGAATTAGTTCAATGGGTCTCATAGAATCAACAAGTGAACGATATCCCACAAGAATAGCTATGGAACGTGATGGTGGTGTGCCCAATGTGTCATCTATTTTCTTTTCAATCTCCTGTGCATGGAGAATGGCTGTGTGGTATTGTCTACGTCCTTCTTCATCTGGAGAATCTTCTTCAGAAAAGTTTAAACAGGTTCCAAATGAGGTAATGGCTTGTCCTATAGAGGTATCCCAAAATGGAGCATTGGGACCATAATCCGGATGGGTAGTATCATCAACATGACCTTCTATGGGAGAATGGAATGAAGTATTACCACGAGAAGGTTGTTGGACCAAGGGAGGTGAGTGTGAAGGATATGGTCCTTTGCTTTTTGCAACCACATTATCTCCCACTTCCAAGGTGGTAGCAGCTCCTTGGTCAATAGCTTCCATTCTATTTTCTCCTGAAACAGGAATAAAATCGGATGGAAACCCTTGTACTCTTCTGGATTGTCATAGCTCAACTAGTATGTATAGCTCTTATCTAACCTAGGGTCTCAAAAACTAGAAAACACACCAAAAGTTTCCCTACTCAAGCTATAGGTCAAACAAGCAAACGTAAATGACAGGAGGAGTTCAGATAGTCAGGTCTCTCATTAGGATTGTCAAGAAGGTGCCACTCATGATATACCTCAAGGGTATGTGCGTAGTAATATTCCTGAATGTTGTTTTCAGTGTATGGATCCAAGCAAGACGACCAAAGGGTTTTTCTCAGATGGATAAGGTATCCTAGTGGGGTCTCCCGATATACGCAAGGTACGTGAGAGCTCAAATTGGTAGTAGTGTTGTCTAATGCATAACTGTACACAAGGGGCATTTCACTATACAATCGAGTACATGAAGTACCTTTAAATATACCTCAATGGTACGTGAAAGGTCGTTCGATATACCAATGGTACGTCAAAAAACCGCATGAGTCCCAAGATGTAATGCAAATGAGTAATGACAGCTCCTACGCTTAATGACACCCGAACACGTCTCTAACCTATCACTCAAATTGCTATGTAAATTTTAACCTATAACTACCATTAATTTTAAAGTTGATGGTTAGGTGAATGCATGGAATTTTGACAGAAAAACTAAAACCATGCAGTATGCATATGCAAATAATTCACTTTACTGTTCGTGGTATACCTACCTACGGGAGGGAAAGAGAGTATTTTCTTTTTTTTTTAACCAAAACAAACAACAATCTTGAACAAATCAAAATCAAAGACAATCAACACTTTCCAAACTGATTTCTATTTTCGGAAAGCAATCAAAAGCGGAAGAGTCTCTTTTCCTAAAAGAAAAACAAGAAGCACACTATATGCATATGCACTCTTATTTTTCAATTTTTTCTTAAAACATAGATAGATCTAACTTAAAACTACAATATTTTTTATTTTGATGAGATAGTAGTGATGAAAAAGAGACAAAAGAACATAGAGAACCTGAAATCTTGTGAGGCCAATAAGAGATCCAATGTCTTATGCTCAATGATGATAATGACCTAATCTCAGTCAAAAAATTTCTTTTTAAACAAGCAAAAAGAAGTCCTCTATGGAAACAAAAAATGAAATCAAGATGCTAATTAAATGTTTTTTCTTTCAGTCTTTATAAGAGAAATGAAAAGAGATCTCATTAACACCTAAGCTTTTCAAGAAATAAATCCTTTCACAATCACAACCAACAAGCACGGAAGAAAATGAATGATCAACAAGCCTATTCTAGATTTTGAATTCTTCAATCAAACCAATCTTTTACCACAGAATTTCAAACCATAAGCATCAGATTCTAACACACAAGCCTGACAGTGCAGGGCTAAAAGCAAACCAACTCATTTTTTTTTGAAAAAAATGAGAAAAGAGTAGTTTTGGAAGAAGGCCTACCTTGAACCGTGTTGGAGGGGTCTTGACAAAGCAATTCTGGATGAGCATCACTTCTGGATAATAGGTATCAGGCGATGGCACTACGTACTGCTAACAAGGTTCAGGCAGTGGCACTGCGTACTGCTAACAGGGTTCAGGCGATGGCACCGCTTATTTCCAACAGCGCATGAGTGGTTCCTTGAATAGACCCAAAACACAAAGGAGAACGAAAGATCAAGTTAGAAATTGATCAGGTCAAGGAAAACATTGGTGGATTGACAGTAAGAAAGAGAATAAAAGGTCAAAATAATTCAGATCTGAATAGAGCTGAAAGTTTCAAACCAAAATTCACTAAGTCAGGTGGCAGATCTGACTAAAGAGAGTTGGAGATGGAGCCTCGATTTGGACAAGAGTTCAAGAAATCGAGAATATCAGATCAAATGATATATGCACTGCTCCCCAGTGGAGTCTCCAGATTTGTAACCAGGAATATTTCACCTTCTGGGGACAGAAGTTGTTCCTTTCGTCTGAAGCTGTTCCGTGAATGTCATAGACACCTGGAATGATGCTTCAATAGTAAACCTGTGTACTTGCAAATAGATCAAACATGCAAACACATCAAAGCTACCAGAAATTAATCTACTTATCCATGTTAGTGACTAAGGAATCTAACAACATGTACATGTGAAATCAAAACAAGAGTAATGTGGGATGGAAATCAGCTTTGCATTAAAGATGTATGGAGAAGCTTACAACCATTGCCTTAGTGTCGATAAACATCTCCATGAAACAAACACTTCATCCCCATAATTAGCTCCAACTTTTATCTCTATGCTCTCCAATGACTTGGGATAAGTGGCCAATCTAATACCATAACAATACATCTATAGTTCTCCCCCTCAACTATGGACATGAGCTTGTATTTATAAGGCTCAATGGATAGGAATAGTTGAGAGAATTGTGGATGAGGTGGCTCTAAGATCCGCTGATGGGGGATCTCGAGCCCAACTGACACACAATGACAGGGATAAGAGAGGACACGAGGATCATGATCTAGAAGCCTCAAGAAACTTCTCTTTTTCCCATTTTACCTAGGGTATTGCTTTTCTTCTCTTATGACAGAGCGGTTTAGATGAGAAACGCTTATGGACCAAAGACCATAGGTGGTGGAACCGCTTATGGGAAACATGATACAGGAAATGCAAGAAAAGTACTACTCATGGGCCACACGGAAAGCATAGTGCTGAGTTTTTTCATGTATAATTGACAAATAGAGTAGGCTTCCACTCTAAGTGTTGAGATTAAGGGAAAACATGGGATTTATGGGTCTTATCGCATGGTGGTGAAAGGATTTGGGTATAACAATGTTAACCCTTATCCATCCACTTCTCCTATCACTATGACTGTGCCTTCTCACACCACTTCTCTGATATCCACAGGCATCAGTATACCCCCCATTGATGAGATGAGGGAATAATTCAATGAATATTTTTTGGTATCCCTAGGAGAATATCAGTACAGCAAAGCTAATAGATCAGTGGTGAAGAAGGGTAGGAAGAGGAAGAGGGATCAGATTGATATGGACATGTCTGTTGCAAATGAGGTGGTGTGGACCCAGTGATGAAGTGACCCACAAGCATATGCCATTGATGTTGCATCTGTCTTAGGGGATTTACAGGAGCCAATTTTGATGCTGTGAACACTTTGAACCGGGAATTTGACAAACAGAAAGCAGAAATTGTTAGACTAAAAGAGGAGCTGGTGCAACTTAAAAGGCAACATGAGAACAGGTGTGATTAACTTCAAGAGATGAATGTTTCCCTCAGTGAAGAATTGCAAAGAGAAAGGACTGTTAATGTCACTTTGGTTCAGAAGGTTGCATTGTTAGAAAGACAGTGTGAAGATGAAACTACCAGTGTAGCTTCATCTTCATATTTTAAGTTTCCCCAGGAAGAATTTAAAGAGATTATCATTTGAACCCACAAGGAACATTATGATTTGGTGTGTGAGTTATTTAAAACTCTAGATAATATCTTTGAAACTCACCTGGTTTTCGGAAAGATGTTTGTTGTTTTGGAAGACTTAGTTGAGAAGAGACAACAAGGCTCGAAGGCTTATGATGAAGTGGTAGACCGGAAAAGGTACATGAAAGATAAGCCAGATAATGTCACTTTGCTCACTAAATTCTAGTTTAAGAGGATCAAGACTATCTTGAGAGCCTTAGAAGACCTAGATGAGACAGTGGCTGAAGCCATAAACAAAGCATAGGCCATTTGCAACAAAATATGGTATGCAGTTGACAACATTATGGATGATTTGTCCTTTCTTGTAATGGTGTTGATTGAAAAGGCATGTCCACCTGGATTGATGATTGAGAAAGTGGAGCAGCGATGGGATGAGGGAGAGGAAAAGATCAAGAAACTTGGCCACATCAGCATCCACAATGGAGATCAATTGATGAGACAGCCATTTGTGGTGGAGAAAAAGATCCACATCCTTATCTGATTTTGGGATAAACTGGCTGAGAATGCAATTGAGGATCATAAGTGCAATTCCCAGCTTGTCATTGAATCAACTAGTTACCCTAATATCAAGGAATTGCTACGTATCAGGAATATGCAGAGATATTTCTTGGGATATTATTTTTGTTTAGTCTTTTGATCCCCTTTAGAGAGAGATCCATTTTTTTGTAATAATTATTTAAGAGGGTGATTTCGAATGTATGAGGGACTTTTTTAACTTTTGGACTTTTGGAAGAAGGAAGACTGATACAGGAGATTAAGAGAACACCTATGGTTGTTCATATGGTTTATGTAATTTGTTTTTGGACTTCAAATCAATACAGTAATGTCATTTCTTATCTCTTGCCTTTGTTTGAATGAATTTCTTCAAACAGATTTCAGCCTTGTTTGTTTCAAATGAATAGATAATGTTGTTGATTATTTACAAATATTAAATGTGTTTATTTAACTCAGATTTATCTCTATTATTTATTTATCCCTTGATAAAGTTTCATACAATTTATTTTATGAATTGTCTTTATCTATTTCTGTGAATAATTGAACAGCAATATTCAGCAGCATAATATGTTTGTTTTTCAACTTACATGTGCTATGCAGGTTAATTCAGAATGATAGAATCTTAAGTCACTAACTAATTGATTTTCATTAATTAGCTGTGAATTAAGTGATGAGCTTCTAATTTGATTTATATTTTTGTTGATTGAATGAAGAGTACTTATCTGCTTACACATCTATTATATCAACCCAATATCCTTTTCAGAGTAGTTTAGATCTAGATTAGGTTCCTTTTCCTAGTTAGGTTCTAAGTTTTCATGTTCTTTATATTATCTGCTTTGTTTCCTAAATTGGGAAACAGATCCCCAGTGGATCAAATTCAATCATAAGCCAGTGGAGGCTGCAAAAGTATCTGTGGGAGATTTCCATCCCAAACAACTTGAGGATAGAACAATACCTGTGTGGGATTGTTTATATCCTTTGGATGTGTTTTCTTCATGTGGAGAAAGCCTTAGACACCCTAATCAGCCACATACACAGTTGGGGCTTCAACAAATGGCGCTAGAAGGAGGGCCAACACATCATGCGTAAACGAAATACTCATACACCTCCTCAAGCAAGAGATCCGATCATCACTCGTAGTCACGCTCATGCATATTCATCAGGGGAACAAATAACACAAGGTTCCGACATTGTCCCTGTTACCTCTAGACAAGAACAAACTACCTAATAAGGTAGATACGTTCTCGTATCACCCATCCTAGGACTCATCATAGTTCAACAATTTTTGAAGGGTAATTCCCGCAACGTTGCTGATATTCGAAGGCAATTCACTGAAGGACATCCCACCCAGGATCCTCCCCAAACCGATAATCAAGGTAGTCTAAGTCCAGGTGACCAAAACGATGAGAGATGTTGTGATATTTTTAGCAAACCATACACTCCTAGTTTTGATCTAGGTTCCCTTTTTCAGGATTCAGCAACTCCTCAGCATTACATCCGAGCAAGAGGACCACCCCCATCTCCTCTCTCTTGTTCATATTCCTCAGACAAATCATCAGATTTTGAATCTTCAGATTTCTCAACGGAATCTGCCCCTATGGCTGACGAACATCACAACAGGTCATGGTTAGATGGGGATGCCGTGTCTGTCTTAGGTGACCAGCATAGGTTACCTAAAAACCTCGAGAAGTGGCTTCCAAAATTTAATCCATATTACAAAATCCATGTGGAATACCACATCAAATATTTCATGCAAGCCATCATTCTTAGGAACGTCATACATGAAGACCTCATTTGCAGAATGTTCCCTTACACGTTTGAGGGAAAGGCTTCTACCTGGTACTTTGCCTTAGAAGCTAGCTCCATCCCATCATGGGATTTGTTTTCTGAATTCTTCACTCAAAATTTTGGGGATGACAAGACCCCAAAGGAATTAGACATAGAGCTCTCTTCCAAGAAAAAAAAGGGTAAAGAAAGAGTTTGTTGCAGCTGCAACTTTCCTCCCAAAATTTTTAAAATTTTGGACCCTCCTTTTAATTTTTATCTTCCCTAAGATTGTTTGGATTGCTGAACTATGTTTCTATTTTCCCTTTGCTACAAACTTGGATTGTTTGAAGTTGAAGTGAGGTCAATTTCTTTCATGCTTTTCGGAAAACTGCTTCCTGTTTGCAAACGCGTTAACGATGGAGTTTTGAAAATGATGTCTTTTTGGTCTGAATGATTTCCTTCAACGCTATCAGAAGTCTGTTTACATTCGAGTTGGAGATTGTTTCTCTTTACTGTCATTGTTTTGGAAGTTAAACCAACTAATTTCATCATTTCCCAGCCTAAATATTTCAAACACTTAACACTTTGTTTTTCGATAAATTTTCGTTGTTGAAATTTTTTTGGATAGTAAAACGGGGCCATAGTTCTCTACGCAGTCGTCGTTGCGGAAGCTAAATGTTGAATGTTCCGACGTTAGCTCTTTTATTTTTTGATGCCGAGGTTTTTGAATTTGAGATATTTTTTTCTTTTCATTCTCGAAACGGTTTATAGCTTTAATCGGAAGCCATAGTCCTTATGCCGTCCGCCATTGCGGCTTTGGAGCGGACTAACCATCCACCATATAACTCTTCTTTTCGTCGATGTGTGGAGCGGACTAACCATCCACCATATAACTCTTCTTTTTTATCGGAATTGTTTTGAACATTAAATCGGGGCTATAGTTCTTTACATGGCCGCTGTTGCGGAAACCAACGTATGAACATTCCGATGAATTAGTGCTTTTTCTCGCCGATCGACGATGCCTTTGTTCTTAGTGGGTAATGATTCTGATTTTCGATGGATGGACAACAGCGTTTAATGTTTTATTTCACCGAATTTTTATGTTGACCTGAGATCCTTAGCCTATGAAGTTCCACCATTGCGGCAGATTAGGGAACTAACTTTCCGACTTATAGTTTTCCCGTCAATGGGGTTTTCCCATTGTTTTTCTCTTGTGAGCTCTTAACATTTTTCATGGGCAATGTGAGTTCTCTATTTTTTATCAAGTTATGGTTTTGTGATGAGAACACAGTGTAGGGTATCACATTTGATGATGACTCTTATTGGTAGTATAGTTTACATTTATTGAAGTTAGATGTTTCTAATGCAGTATGCATTAATGATGTATTTCTCATTTTAACTGCAGACGGATTTAGAGGAATGTTCAGATCCAGTTTGATGATCGCTACTGCAGAGAAAGACATATCTAAAGGACAAAGCAGAAGGGAGCTAGATGAATAAAAGAAAAGTAAGAAGCAGATATGTTGCTCACTGAAGAAGATAGTGAAGGTTTGAGATCAACAGGTTATTGAGAAAAATTGATAGCAGCAGAGGCCTAGGCTTGGGAAAAGTTAATCAGTCACCAAGATGGTCCTTTTTATAAAAGTGCTCTAAAAACCTTATTCTGAAATGTAACGTATTGTATAAATCATGAGCACTCACAAAGGACAAAATTGTGAGATTAAACAGTTGGGGGAGCCCAAACGTCACCTGGTGGGGAAACCCAAAGGTTTAGTTTTTTTTGTATAAATATAGGAAAGTTAGAGGGAATGGGGACTTTTTCCTAGTGAGATTTGTGAGGACATATTGTAAGAAGAACTATTTCCTTTTGCAATAGATAATTACAATTTGCATGTTGGAGAAAGCTTGGTGGAATGTTCAAATGTTGTGCTATGGATTTGTTGAAGAGGAACTATTTTGTTTTCATCTTTGTGTCCATTAACTGTGAGATCGTTATAAATCTTTGAACCTATGTTCTTGTATAAATGTTCTCTGGTTTATTTTATGAAAATTTCCACTATGAGTAATGAATGTTGTTCATAAACAATTGGCTATTTGATTGTTCAAATATCTTTAAATGTTCATGTGTTTAAAAGAAGTATCAGCTATCTATGATTTTTCATGATGCATGTACAAAATACATTACTCATTAATGAGTGATAATTTTGCTCCCTAGGGATAGGTTAGGTAGTTAGTTTTAATTTATTCTTGTGTGTGATTTAGATGCGAGAGAGTTTAAGACGATAGGTAAGAACCTGTGCATCACATTGTGACCGCTACTTGTATTCTCTATCAATCTGCATTTTAGATAGGCACTTGCATATCATATTAAAACTAAAAACACAAAAATATACACGATGGACCGAGCCACAACTGGTAAAAACTTTTATTTTTGTTACTTGACCTACAATAGCTAGACCGCAAACCAAACAGATTCCCCATACCAAACAGTAACGGGATAGTTGGGAACGTTACTGGGGAGAATCCCTTACTGTTGTTTCCTGCGATTTTCCAGGCCTCAACAGTTTTGGAACTAGAAAGAGGACTGCTAGTGCATGGCTAGCCGAGGAAACCCGTTTTCTTGAGATTATTCCACCGGTGACAGTTCAAAAAGCAGTTTGTTTCCCAATCCAATTCCTGAAGAGAAGGGTAAAGAGCATTTGTATTCTGTGGAAAACAAAGTTGTTAATGATCTGATAAGACACACTAGGGCATATGTGAAGAATATTGGAGGATTACCGATTATCCCTGACTTGCCCAGAAGAGAATATAAAAAGAAAGACCGTCCTATATTGGAAGACTCAGTGTTGGTTTGAGATTTGGAAGAACTGGTAGAAACGGCCTTACAGGAAGTGGTTCATCCTTTGAATCAAGTGGGCCTAGAGACACCTTAATGTTCACCTATCCATACTCATGTTCATTCACCACCTCACTCTCCACCTAGACTCATGGCAGGCGTAAACGCAAATCAGCCACCCAACCTACCAAATCCACCACCGGCTTGGAAAGCCAGATCATCCCTGAACTTGACACCTTCGTTGCAAGATTTACCTCAAGCTTTTGAAAGATGCTTCCCAAGTTTGATCCAAATGAGAATATGTTAGTAGATGACCATTTACAAATTTTTTATTTGGAAATAGAAGGATTGAGGGCCGGGGAGCATGAGGATGTCATTTGTAGACTTTTCCCACACACCCTTAAAGGAGCGGCATCATCATGGTATTTTGGTTTGCCTACAAACTCTATCCCAAACTGGGATACCTTTGAAACAATTTTTAGAAGTAAGTATGCAACCCAAAAAACTCATGCAGCTCTCATGAAAGGATAGTGCGCCTTAAAGAAAGAAAGAAAAGAGAAGGTGCATAGTTTCACCCAAAGATTCGTAGCCTATCTTAAGAATTTTTCTGAAGCTGAAAAACCCTCAGATAAAGTTCTAATTGAGTATTATACCTCAGCTCTAGGACCTGAGTTGGCCATGTTTGCCAAAATGAAATCCAAACCTACGTTAGCAGAGACTTATGAAGAAGCAGAGAGAGAATAGGTTAAAAAAGAAAGCATCAAAGATTATCCTGAATGGTCAGGAGAAAAAAATGTTGGGAAAAAAGCTTTGTTATTTACTAAGCCTAAAGAGGAGCAATCATCAAATTTTGAAGGAATGGCAAAGATGATGCAGAAGCTCTCTAACAGAATCATAGACTTAGAAAAGGAAAAGTAAGCCCAAAAGTTCTATAAGCCTTATTATAAGAAAAGGGAAGATAACAATCAATCCCAACCCCCTCCGCACAGCCCTACATCTATGAACTTAATGGAGGTAGGAATGGATAACTTTTGCACTTTCCACCAACAACCCCATTCTGAAAAGAATTGTCCTCAATGGATAAATTCAATGACGTTGGTTATGAATCAGCTATTGGATTCCAAATTAACTGAAGACAACGATGAAGAAGGGAAAGACAACAATAAATAAACAGAAAAATAGGAGGATGAGGACATGGTTTTATGGGACTGTGTATCGTTGTTTGATGCCGGGGAAGAAAAGGATCTGAGACATGAGGACATCCTGGAAACGAATGTAACGACGAGGAGCCAGGGGTTGATTAAGGAAAGCATCCTTATGCTCCCAAAGATTAAGAGACTTCAAAAGAATGTTAATAAATTTCAAAACAACTCCTCAGCTAATAAAATTCTGGAATTTACCCTCACCAGCCAAAATCCTAGACAGATCAACATGCCTACTAAGCCCAATGAAGAAAAGATAAATAATGTTAAACCAAATCTCATAGGACATAAGACGGATTATGACATTGTGGAGGATATCAAAGAGGTAAGGGAAAACATCTCATTATTTGAAATGTGCAATGTGCCGCAGCAAAAAGAAAAGCTATTGAAAGCACTTGAAATATCAGAGGAGAGGCTGCCTACTGACAATCAGCCCCAAGAAGAAGAAATCGGTGAAGCAAGTGTGGGAGGTAAGCCTAAATGCATGTCTCCACCTTTTCTCCTTACTTTTGACATTTTCAACCACAACGTGAATAACTGCCTAGTAGACTCAGGGGCATCAATCAATGTCTTGCCGCTGTCGGTATGCAAAAAGATAAATGGGAAACCTAAACAATCTGCCTGGAGGGTCGTTCAGTTCGATAGAATGAATGTGAAGGTAATTGGGGAAATGGAGGATGTTCTTGTTCGCTTATCTCCAAATGATAAGGTATGTCAATTCATTGATATTGTGGTGACTGACATACCGGAAGCTTATGGACTTGTTTTGAGTAGAGATTGGTCGGCAAAGCTGAACGGATATTTTTCCTTGGACTGGTCACATCTGTGGCTACCATATAAAGGAAGCCCAAATCAAATTAAATTTTTGAGGGAGCCCCTCATGAAACACAATGTTACTCAGTTCGAAGGTAAAAATGAACCAGTGGATTCTGTTTTGGGAAATTACTTTATTGAGATAGAACCAAGAAAATATCAAGCGGAAGAAGCCAGTGATACATCAGACGCTCAGCCTGATCTCCTTTGATTCTCATAGGCTGATGAAATCGATTGTAAAATAGTAGACTTAACTATAGATGTAGGTATTAATTCACGCACAATAGCGGTTAGTGATTTTTGGACGCTTTTCTTTGATGGTTCTAAAACTTTAGAGGGGTCAAGATCTAGTTGTGTCTTGACTGATCCTAAGAAAAATAAAAATTTCCGTTCATGTAGGTTATATTTTGAATGTACCAATAACACACTTTAATATGAAGCATTAGTTCAGGGACTAAGAAAAGCAATTGAATTAAAGGAAAAAAAATCTGAAAGTGTTTGGAGATTCTGAAATAATTGTAAAACAAATTTGAAATCAAATACATTGCATTTCTCCTCATTTAAAAGCTTAACAAAATGAAGTATGGGATTTGCTTAAATGTTTTAGTGCATTTAACATTGTATCGATTCCTAGACTTAAGAATGCAGCAGCTGACTTGTTGGCCACCTCAGCTGCGAGGCTTGTGCCCTCTAATAATCGGTGCTCTATTGAATTTGTTTTCAGGCCTTTAGTTCCAGATATGATTACCAATCTACGAGTCTTTGATGATGATCAGCAAATCATAGAATGATTGACAAATGATGAGACCTTACAAGGGGCAATTATTGATGATGAAGAACATCAAGCCGAGCTAAATTTTGATAATTTTATTCCTAAAGGAGTCAAGACTTTAGAGCGAATGTTTGACCTAAATAAGAAATTCAGAAGGCCAGTGAATGTGAAGACTCATAGCTCATCTCTGCAGTTAGAGTTGATTAATTTGGGGACTAAAATTGAGCCTAAATATGTGAATTTGGGAAAGTGTTGCTCTCCAGGTTAAAGGAATAAATTCATCAATATGTTCAAACAATACAAAGATGTTTTTTCCTGGATGAATGAATATTTGAAGACATATGACACCAATATTATTTAGCATGTTATCCCCATCATATCTGGAATCAAACCTTATCAGCAGCCTTTAAGGAAAATGAATCCAAAATTAGAACCTTTGATTCAAAATGAAGTAAAGAAGCTATTGGATGCTAGAATTATCTTCAAGGTTAGACACTCGGAATGGGTTTCAAATTTGGTACCGGTAAGGAAGAAATCCAAAGAAATTAGACTATGTGTCGATTTCAAAAACTTGAATCACGCTTCGGATAAAGACAATTATCCTGTCCCACCCATGGAACAGATATTGCAAATGGTTTCAAATTCTGAATTATTCTCTTTATTAGATGGATTCTCAAGCTACAATCAAGTGTTAGTAGCTGAAGAAGATAGACTTAAAACTACATTCAGAACCAGATCGGGAATTTTTGCTTACAGAAGGATGCCCTTTGGACTCATAAACGCTGGAGCTAATTTCCAGAGGGCTATGGACATAGATTTCCATAGTCTGATTGGAAGCGGTGCTGTAGTATACCTCAATGACTTCACGATATTCTCAAAGAAAAGAGAGGAACACATGTTTCGTCTAAAATAGATTTTTGAACGCTGCCGAAAATATGGTATCTCGCTAAACCCCAAGAAGTGTGTGTTTGCCGTTACCGAAGGTAAGTTGTTGGGTCACTTGGTTTCAAGAAAGGGATCTCCATAGACCCAAAGAGGATCAAAGCTATCAAACATATTCCCTTACCCCATAATAAAAAGGGCATGCAATCATTTATTGATCCGTCGGATCTCAACTTGTGTGCAATAAAAGTTTGTTGTAAAAGAATGCGATCAATAGGTTAATTAATGGAACAGCATTAATAGAAATGAAATGATCAGAACAGGAATGAAAAACCGAAATGCGAACAGCAAAACTGGTAAACAGATATAAAAAGAAACAGGGAATCAGAGAGTCACAAACATAAGTTGATAATGGAGTTCACCCCCTCCACTGGGCTACGTCTCTGGGTCCCTCTCCAATGGGTACTAATCTAATTAATCTCTTAAGAATGGTACAAAATGGTTCTGAAATCAACTTCAGCAATCGTAAACAGAATGTTGTACAAAGTCTTTAAGACCTCTCTTCTGGAAATTACAATTAGCATTCAAAGACAAAGAAATCTAAAATGTAACAGAGAATATCGACTTCTACAGTAACATCATCTGAACACTTCACAGCAAAATCTCTCTACGCTTCTCATAACAGAGAAACGATGCTCTATGTTCTAAACAATCTGAATCCCCCCTTGGAAATGTGGCCTGCATCCTCTATTTAAGCGTTTAGCAAGAGGATAAGTAACGGATCACAGCTATTATCTTCTTTATCATCATTACAACCATATGCTAACTGAACCATGCAATTCTGCCAAGCATTATGTTTCCACGACGTTCCATATTCCCGAACCGTTGCAACCAACTCCACGCACGTATGTTGGCTCACAACACGTTGCAATAACTTGCAACTGGGCTATGACACGTAACATAACCGTTTGATGTCACCACCATATTCACAAAAGTCGCAGCATAGGAGGACTTTGCCATATACCCGATCTGCTGTCGCAACATATAAGGTCTGCGCCACATACCCGATCTATTGTCGCAGCCTATAAATGTCGCGGTATATAAGGACTTCGCCATATACCCGATCTGTTGTCGCAGCCTATAAATGTCGTGGTATATAAGGACTTCGCCGAACCATTCGATGTTCAACTTGACGATGCGCAAACTATGCGGCCCATGCTACAACTGCGCGGCTCATGCGTAACTACGCTGCGTGATCTATGCTACAACTGTGCAGCCCCTGCGCATAGCTGCGCGCCTCGCGATAAGCTGCGTACCATGCGATAACTGCGCGGGTTGTGCATATAATGTTTAGCATATGAGTTAAAACCATAGATTAATAACTATTGTACCATATTGGATCAGTGTAATTTTTGAAGATGAATAATCCACCGGATCATTCCTCCCCACTAGAGAGATTTTGGACCTCCAAAATCCTAGATCACCCTGTAGGTAAGTGAGGATACAGCTTCCTCACCTTTCCAATCTCCATACATCCTCCTTTGGTGATCTGCAACCAAAATTGCTTTTCACCCTCAAATGGATGATGATTTCCATGCCTGGCTGTGCAAATTGCCTGGATTTTCTCCTGATGTTCTTGCACTATCTGCTGCATAGTTTTCTTCGCATCATGATGTCCACCTTTCACATCATTTGTGCCAAAATAAAAGTCCACATGTGGCTTCAACAGACAACAAAAACAAGTCTCAAAAGGATATTTAATGCACTGCATGTGCTGCAACTGTTCATCCCAAGCCTTAGGATGTTTATTACAATAAGTCTGGAGAAATCGAATGACTGTTCTACTGAATACCCATGTTTTCCCAATAAAATGTGGAAAATACATTGTGCTCCTTTCAAAATTAGTGTCCCTAAGACTCCATAAAACTGACCAAAACTGCCCCAATATTCGAAAGTGTCGAACATGTACAATAGTCATAGGAAGTGCAACATGAACCCCAATATATTGAAAACACAAACTAATTGGTAGTCCCCCATCAAAGTCCTTTACAACATTTTTACAAGGACGAGATGAAGTATGAATAGGTGTGTACAATCCCAACCCTTTATCAAAATATTTGCACATCACACAATAATCATGAACAGTCTTTTGAATAATCATCAGACTCATGCCAAAATTTGGAATAGGCATGCTTTGCTGCAACTGCACTTCAGGTTGTACATCTCTAGTAAGTGATATTATTTCAGGTCCCTGTAACAAAGCACCATACTTGGGAACACTTTTAACAGCCATTAAGGAAAAATTCCTACTAGCATTCACTATCATTTTCATTTGACCTGTAGTGACTAATGCCAGATTTGTTTTCATACGATGTGCATGAACAATAAATTCCACACCACCTTTAAAGAGATGATATTTGTTCTGCTCTCTATAAAATACTGGTTTCCGGTCATACAAATATGGACTCCCAAGTAAAATTCCACAAATGTCAAGTGGTACTACATCTAGTTCTACCTCATCCATAAACTTTTCAATGATTGCAAATTTCAAAACACATTTCTTTGTAACTTGCAATTGTGTATCATTGGTAACCCAACCAAGAGGATAGGGTTTTTCATGAGGCATAGTAACTAAATGCAATTTCTTAACCGCTTCTTCTGATTTCACATTTACTTGAGAACCACTATCAAACAATGTATCAATCTTTATATGATTTGTAATGACACGAACATGAAACAGTTCATTTCTTCTTTTATCACTTTGCATAGAAGTAGATAGCAGATTTGTACTTGTACTTGCACATGGATTAGAACTTGAACTTGCATTAATGGAAAGAGATATACCTTTATCTTTACCTCAGATCCCTATTGCTGTGATCTTAGTCTCATCACCTGAATCGGATCCCAAGTCTTAAATCACTGCTACAGTAGCTGCTTGATTATCTTTATTTTTGTTTCCTTCGTACTTCTTTGGCCTTAACTCCAGATGAAGTTTCTAGCACTTTGAAACATCATGCCCTTTCTGACAATGTGAGCATGTGGGTTTTTCACCCTCTTTCTTGATGGTAGCTGATTTATTTCCCTTATCTTCGCTTTTATCTTTGTTGTCAAATTTAGATGACTTCATAAAAGAATCACTATCATGTTTACGCCTAGCTTATAAATGTGTAGCTTGAACACATACATCATCCAAAGTACTGGGGTTAAACATCAACAAAGTATGTCACAGATAAGAATGCATGCCACCAATATATTTAAGAAGAGTTTCTTGCGTATCCAATGCAACATTCAATGCAATAGCCCTCTTTCTAAATTCATGAGTATATTCTTGAATGCTTTGTTCTTTAGCTTGTCTAAAATTTTACCAGCTCATTATTAATTGTTGCATGTGACCTAAAGGATAAAATTGCTTTCTTAATACTTCAATGAATTCATTCCAAACTGAAATAATTTTACCATTCTTTCGAAGATCTTGCTGAATCTTTCTCTCCCACCAAGTAAGAGCCATTCCACTCATTCTCAAAGTGGCCAACTGAATTCTGGAAGGGTCATCAGTAATGCCCTGCACCCTGCAATATACTTCAAGCTGCTTGATCCAATTCTCTAACTTTTCAGCACCTAAATCTCCATTATAAATTGGCAATTCAAATTTCACATCCAATTTGAAATAAGGCATATTAGGACTTGCATTATTCGAATGAGAAGTATGAGAAGAAGAGAAAGATTGATTAGTTTCAGGAGGATTACCATCACCTCCTTCTCCTTTACCCTTTTCTTCCTTCTTCACTTCTTTATCTTTGGATGAATATCCTTCTTCTTTCTTCTTCCTTTATGCTTGCTAATTGAGTAGAATTTCCATCATGGCTTTCTTGCTTATAAAAGCCTCCAGAAACTCAGTTTCTGAAATAACAGGTTTTTCCTGTTCTGCATGTCCTTCTTCTTCCCCTCACGGAGAAGACATGGTTCTTGAGAATGTTCTCCTGGAGCCAATCTCAGGGTCTCCTTCAATTAATTCTCCTTCACCATGCTTTAACCTGAACCTAGTAAGCATTCACAAACTTGCACAAGCAGTCAACTAGTTCTGATACCATAATATGATCTGTCGGATCTCAACTTGTGTGCAATAAAAGTTTGTTGTAAAAGAATGCGATCAACAGGTTAATTAATGGAACAGCATTAACAGAAATTAAATGCTCAGAACAAGAATGAAAAAACTGAAATGCGAACAACAAAACTGGTAAACAAATATAAAAATAAACACAGAATCAGAGAGTCACAAACAGAAGTTGATAATGGAGTTCACCCCATCCACTGGGCTACGTCTCCGGGTCCCTCTCCAATGGGTACCGATCCAATTAATATCTTAAGAATAGTACAAAATGGTTCTGAAATCAACTTCAGCAATCCTAAACAGAATGTTGTACAAAGTCTTTAAGACCTCTCTTCTGGAAATTACAATTAGCATTCAAAGACAAAGAAAGCTAAAATGTAATAGAGAATATCAACTTCTACAGTAACAACACCTGAACACTTCGCAGCAAAAGCTCTCTAAGCTTCTCATAATAGAGAAATGATGCTCTGTGCTCTAAACAATCTGAATCCCCCCTTGGAAATGTGGCCCGCATCCTCTATTTAAGCGTTTAGCAAGAGGATAAGTAATGGATCACAGTTGTTATCTTCTTTATCATCATTAAAACCATATGCTAACTGAACCATGCAATTTCTCCAAGCGTTATGTTGCCATGAAGTTCCATATTCCCGAACCGTTGTAACCAACTCCACGCACGTATGTTGGCTCACAACACGTTGCAATAACTTGCAACCAGGATATGCCACATAACATAACTGTTTGATGTCACCACCATCTTCACAAAAGTCACAGCATAGGAGGACTTCACCATATACCCGATCTGCTGTCACAGCATACAAATTTCGCAGCATATGAGGTCTTCGCCACATACCCGATCCACTGTCGCAGCCTATAAATGCCGCGGTATATAAGGACTTCGCCATATACCCGATCCGCTGTCACAGCCTATAAATGTCGCAGTATATAAGGACTTCACCAAACCATTTGATATTCAACTTGATGGTGCACAAACTGTGCGGCCCATGCTACAACTGCGCGGCTCATGCACAACTACGTTGCACGGTCCATGCTACAACTATGCAGCCCCTGCGCATAGTTATGCGCCACGCGATAAGCTGCACACCATGCGATAACTGCGTGGGCTATGCATATAATGTTTAGCATATGAGTTAAAACCATAGATTAATAACTATTGTACCATATTGGATCAGTGTAATTTTTGAAGATGAATAATCCACCGAATCATTTATGGGGACAATAAATTTTTTGTGAAGGTTTGTGCCAGATTTCGCTCAAATTGTTAAACCTTTGCAACAAATGGTAAAACAAAGTGTACAAATCAAGTTGACTGATGTTGAGAAGAATGCATTCAGTGAAATAAAGACAATAGTTGCGCATGCACCCTCCTTCAAGAGTCTGGATTTTGAGAAAGACTTTATTTTGTACACTTTCGCATCTGATGATTCACTAGCAGCGGTGCTTACACAGAACGAAGATGGGGGATATGAGCTCCCCATATCATTTATGAGCACTAGTCTGCAAGGGGCCGAATTGAATTACCCAGCTATGGATAAACAAGCTTACGCAGTGTTCAAAGCGGTGAAACAATTCAGACCATATATACTTAAGAACCAGACAAAGGTAATAGTTCCACACCTAGCTGTGAGGTCTCTTTTCATACAAAAGGAGTTAGGAGAAACAAGAGGCAACTGGGTAACATCTCTACAAGAGTATGACCTCGAATTCAAGCTAGCCTCCATAGTTAAAGGGAAAGGATTGTGCAAATTGATGACTGAAATTAAAGACAATGAAGAACATGACTGGGAAGACAAAGCTAAGTTACATTTTATGGATGTATGTCCTCTTTTCACAGCTCCAAACGCCTAGTATCGAGACCTTGTGCATTACCTCTAAGCGGGATTGTTACCGGAACATTGGAATTATAAGCAAAGAAGAGCACTATGTCTTAAATCAGCCTAATATCAGATTATTGAAGGAATATTATTCAGAAAGAATTATGATGGAGTTCTTCTTAGATGCTTAGAGAAATAAGATGCGAAGAAGGTCATGATAGATTTACATGA
This sequence comes from Pseudotsuga menziesii, assembly GCA_001517045.1. NCBI lineage: Eukaryota > Viridiplantae > Streptophyta > Pinopsida > Pinales > Pinaceae > Pseudotsuga > Pseudotsuga menziesii. The sequence goes on from LPNX010865536.1 coordinate 228,359, forward strand.
TGGGCTTGCTGGAGGACAATTCTCCGGAGATACTACAGCTCAAAAAATTCTTAGAGCCGGATACTATTGGCCCACACTGTTCAAATATGCACACGCCCATATCATAAAGTGCAACATTTGTCAAAGGTGTGGTGGAAGACAAGTTAAAGCAGCAGGACCATTAAATCCTGTGATGATAACATAACCTTTTGAGCAGTGGGGGATGGAAATCATTGGGGAGATAAAGCTAAATTCTTCCCTGCAACACAATTATATTCTGACGGCAACTGATTACTTCACTCATTGGGTCGAATCCATTGCGTTACGAAAAGTCAATGAAGATGAAGTCATGAAATTTTTGCAAGATCATATTATGACCAGGTTTGGAGTTCCAATTTCTCTAGTTTTCGATAACGCTACTTATTTTTACTCTATTAGATTAACTACATTTTCTCATGAAAAGGGAATTAAGTTTTATTATACTACAAATTACTATCCACAAGGAAATGGTTTAGCTGAATCTTCAAACAAGAATCTGATTAGAATCTTAAAAAAGACTGTGATAGAAAACCAGAAAAGTTGGCATTCAGCATTACCAAATGCTCTTTGGGATGATAGGGTCACCCCCAAGACTTCATTAGGTGTGTCCCCATATACCCTTGTTTATGGAAAGGAGGCCATTCTACCCCGCAATATCATGCTACCTTCTTCCATAATCACTCAAGAATCCAGAGGATCAGATAATGAAGTCTTGCAAATGAGGATACATAATATTTTGAAGGCATAAGAGTCTAGATCCAGAGCCAGAGAACGTTTTAAACAACAACATGAGGTAGTAAAGAGGTGGTTTGATAAGCACAAAGCTGGAACAAAAGAAATTGAGGTGGGAGATTTGGTTCTCAAGTGGGATCACCCTCATGATGAGAAGGGAAAACACACGAAATTACAATAGTTATGGGTAGGCCCCTTCCAGATTGCGGCAAAGCTTGGCCCCTCAACCTATAAGTTGCAGGATTTACAAGGATGGGAAGAGAACTTACCAGTAAATGGTTTAGTTCTTATAACTTATTTTTCTTGATTTTGATTTATTTTGTTCTGTTTTGTACATAAATAAATTGCTTTGGTTGCTTATTTTGATTTGCTTGATTCATGTTTTGTTTAGTTTAGATTTTGGTTGATTTCAATAAAAAGAGGAAAACTTTTGGTTGCATGGAGAGCATCATAATTCTGAATTAACTAAAACCCTTGATGATAAGACTGTGTATTATTGTGTTATCTGAAAGATTTTCTTCTAGTTTAACGGTTTTTCCTAAATGGCTATGGACACATTGAAGTCCTGCTTAATCCCTATAAAATAACTCAGGATCAAAAGGTCTGGAATACTATTTTGAGGCTCCATCCATCTCACACTTAAAAATTTCCTATAGGGTTAGAGTGAAAGACCCATGGAGAGGAAGCAAGGTAAACAGTATATTATATATAAATGATCCCATGACAAGAATTGAAAGCCAAAAGGCAAATAAGAGTCAAAAACTCCTATGAAAGAAATATGTATCAAAACAAAGTACTGAACCATATAAGTACTAAATTTCCAAAAGTTCTTCTCCATCCGTGAGCTGAAAGTTGAATACATCTCTCACACAAAAGGACACTATGGATAGAGGATCCTGAATAAAAAAATTCAGAAAGAAAGGCATGCAGGAGGACTCAAATGAAAGGACAAAGTCCAAAAGCACAAAAAAGTGCAAAATGGCATGGGAATGAGGAAAAAATGAATATTATTTTTTACCATATGTTACAATCCTGTGGTGTCCGATCTGGAAGCTACCCAAAGACAGAGCTAAAAAATGAAACTCATCTTCCCGTCCTCAAAAGAGTTATCTTCACTTTGAAATATTGGGTTCCATTTTCCTAAATTGGACCATCATCAATGATTAAAAGTACATTTATTTGCCATTTGGGAAATCCACACATCTAGAAGAATTCAACATGTTGGTTTTATTGTCAAACAGTCTGTTACTTAAGGAAGAAATTGTCCAGAGATCTAGGTTCACCAGGTAGTTGCCAATTGTTGCAGTTGCAACTTTCCTCCCAAATTTTTTTAAATTTTGGACCCTCCTTTTAATTTTTATCTTGCCTAAGATTGTTTGGATTGCTGAACTATGTTTTTGTTTTCCCTCTGCTACAAACTTGGATGGTTTGAAGTTGAAGTGAGATCAATTGCTTTCATGCTTTTCGGAAAACTGCTTCCTGTTTGCAAACGTGTTAACATTGGAGTTTTGAAAATGATGTCTTTTTGGTCTGAATGATTTCCTTCAGCGTTATCAAAAGTCTGTTTACGTTCGAGTCGGAGCTTGTTTCTCTTTGCTGTCACTATTTCGGAGGTTAAACGAACTGATTTCATCGTTGCCCAGCCTAAATATTTCAAACACTTAACACTTTGTTTTTTGATAAATTTTCGCTGTCGGAATTTTTTTGGACAGTAAAACGGGGTCGTAGTTCTCTACGCAGTCGTCGTTGCGGAAGCTAAACACTGAATGTTCCGACAGTTAGCTCTTTTCTTTTCTGATGCCGAGGTTTTTGACTTTGTGATATTTTTTTCTTTTCTCTCTCAGAACGGTTTATAGCTTTAATCGGAATCCATAGTCCTTATGCCGTCCGCCATTGTGGCTCCGGAGTAGACTAACCATCCTCCATATAACTCTTCTTTTCACCGATGTGTGGTTCAACCTTTTGGCTTTGCGATGATATATTTTTGTTTTTTATCGAAATGTTTTTGAACATTGAATTGCGGCCATAGTTCTTTACGTGGCCGGTGTTGCGGAAACCAACGTATGAACATTCCGACAGATTAGTGCTTTTTCTCACCGATCGATGATGCCTTTGTTCTTAGTGGGTAATGATTTCGATTTTCGATGCATGGATAGCAGCGTTTAATGTTTTATTTCACCGACTTTTTATGTTGACCCGGGATCCTTAGCCTATAAAGTTCCATTGTTGCGGCGGCTTGGGGAACTAACTTTCTGACTTATAGTTTTCCCATCAATGGGGTTTTCCCGTTGTTTTATTTTGTGAGCTCTTAACATTTTTCATGGGCGACAGGAGTTCTCAGTTTTTTATCGAGTTAGGGTTTTGTGATGAGAACACAGGGTAGGGTCTCACATTTGATGATGACTCTTATTGGTAGTATAGTTTACATTTATCTAAGTTATATGTTTTGAATTCAATCCACATTAATGATGTATTTCTCGTTTTAAATGCAGACGGACTTAGAGGAATGTTTAGATCCAGTTTGATGATCACTGCTATATAGAAAGACGTATCTAAAGGACAAAGAAAAAGGGAGCTAGATGAAGAAAAGAAAAGTAAGAGGCAGAGATGTTGCTCACTGAAGAAGATAGTGAAGGTTTGAGATCAACAAGTTATTGAGAAAAATCGATAGCAGTAGAGGCCTAGGCTTGGGAAAAGTTAATCGGTCACCAAGCTGGTCCTTTTTATAAAAGTGCTCTTAAAACCTTATTCTGAAATGTAATGTATTGTATAAATCATGAGCACTCACAAAGGACAAAATTGTGAGATTAAACGGTTGGGGGAGCCCAAAGGTCACCCAGTGGGGCAACCCAAAGGTTTTGTTGTTTTTGTATAAATATAGGAAAGTTAGAGGGAATGGGAAATTTTTTCCAGTGAGATTTGTGAGGACATATTGTAAGAATAACTATTTCCTTTTGCAATAGATAATTACAATTTGCCTGTTGGAGAAATCTTGGTGGAATGTTCAAATGTTGTGCTATGGATTTGTTGAAGAGGAACTATTTCGTTTTCAGCTTTGTGTCCATTAACTCTAAGATCATTCTAACTCTTTGAACCTATGTTCTTGTATGAATGTTCTCTGGTTTATTGTATGAAAATTTCCACTATGAGTAATGAATGTTGTTCATAAACAATTGGCTATCTGGTTGTTCAAATATATTTAAATGTTCATGTGTTTAAAAGAAGCATCAACTATCTGTGATTTTTCATGATGCATGTACAAAATACATTACTCATTAATGAATGATAATTTTTCTCCCTAGGGATAGGTTAAGTAGTTAGTTTTAATTTCTTGTTGTGTGTGATTTAGATGCGAGAGAGTTTAAGACGAGAGGTAAGAACCTGCGCATCACATTGTGACCGCTCCTTGTATTCTCTATCAATCTACATTTTAGATAGGCACTTACATATCATACTTAAAACTAAAAACACAAAAATATACACGGTGGACCGAGCCGCAACCGGTAAAACCTTTTATTTTTGTTACTTGACCTACGGTAGACAGACCGTAAACCAAACAGATTCCCCATACCTAACAGTAATGGGCTAGTTGGGAATGTTACTGGGGAGAATCCCTTACTGTTGTTGCTTGCGATCTTCTAGGCCTCAACAGAGTCAAATATTACAATCACTGGTTTTCATATTTAAAGAATAGGATCCCAAACATGATACTTCCTGTTGAGGAATTACTGGTAGCATACTATATTAAGGGTCTCCCAACCCAAAAAGCCTTGTGGGTCAAAAGGGCTCGCAAAGAGTCCTTGCAAGATGCCTTCTCTGAAGCCATACAAGTCGAAAGGGACATATTTTATCTCAAAGACAACCCTAACACCACATCTCAGCAAGCGTATTCCTCGTGCAGGAAAATGGACAGTTCCCCTAAACCTACTGCTACCAATCAAGATGCATTCAATATGAGTGAAGTGAAGAATCTCCTTCAAATAATGTCGAATGAGATGCTAGATTGCAAGAAGACAAGAAATGAAAATCAATCAAACAATAGGGGATTCAATAGGTCACCTTTTAGGAGGCCAAATCAACCTCCTCATAATCCACCACCTCCAAATCCCAGTGAGGGGTTCACCTCAGAAAATATATTCTCTGTCTTGAAAGAATTATCTGCAGGAACACCAGACATTCTTGAACCCTCCGAAGATTATTCCACTCAAGATTCGCAACCCCCCCAAGAGGAAGAGGAAGATGAACAGCAGGTCAGCTCTGTGAGCTTCTTTTCAGAAGAAGAAGAAGAAGGAGAACATGAAATGGTTTTTAACCTACAGCACACACACAATACCAGGTATAAAACACCACCTCCCCAGGAACCATCTCCTCCAACCCATCCCCCTAGCAAAGGTAAGACTCAAGCCCAGAAAGACACCCTCATTCCTCAGCCAGAAGATAACTTGGTCGAGGACCTTAAAAGAGTCAAAGAAAACATATATTTATTTGATCTTCTCAAAATTCCTTCCATAAGGGATTCCTTACCCAAAATCATGATCATAAAACAACCCCGATAAGCTCAAAATAATAATTTTGATTCTACTCCCCGACCAAGCCATCCAAAACCGAGAAGCAAGGGCACTCCTCTCTTCTTACTTACCTTTGAAATATTTAACAGGAACGTGCATAACTGTATGGTAGACTCAGATTCTTCATCCAATTTTATGCCCCTTTCTGTGTGTAAGAAACTCAATTCCACCTAGGAAACCTGTCTTATTCAAATTGTGCAATTAGATAGATCCAAGGTTAAAGTTGTGGGCAAGCTAAGGAATGTTCTTCTCAGATTATCCACATATCCTCAGATTCATCAAACTATCGATATTCTAATTACAGATATTCTAGAGACTTATGGTATGTTTCTAATTCAAGATTAGTCAGAAAAACTTAAAGGTTACTTTGCTACTGATTGGTCCCACTTGTGGTTACCTCTTAATGGGAAGCCTAACAAGCTGAAATTTGACAGAGAACCATTCATGAAACAAACTGAAAGTGATCTCGACGGTTGTAACGAATCTGTCTCCTTCTTTAACAATCAAATTGAGCATTTCACATTTGATACTTTCTTTGGAGACTTGCTTGCTGATGTCGCACTAGCGGAGAATGAGCAGAAACACTCTCAGATAACTCATATTACATCTATCACATTCTCTAGCACTGTTTTTCATAATGTATATAATGTAGCCCCTAATGGTGAAATATTTTTACTATTCAGGTGTTCTCTTATTTTTCCCAATTATTTTTCTAAAACAATTTCAAATCTATAAAACAATTTATAATGATGGAATCCCCAACAATTAGCAAATAAAAGATATGATTTCTTTTGGAAAAATGTAAACCATGTCAAGTATCTAGAGCCTCAGCCTGATTATTTGATATCTCATCTAGACCCCATGAAAACTTGAGTTCTTGTTTTCCTTCAGGTTCAACTAACACTTCCCCTCCCCCCCCCCCACTATGCACCTGCAGCCCCTATTGGTGAAATATTTTTACTATTCAGGTGTTCTATTATTTTTCCCAATTATTTGTCTTGAGTATGAGGCATTAGTCCAAGGACTCAAGAAAGCTATTGATATGGGAGCGAAGGTAATTGAATGCATAGGAGACTCTGAAATCATTGTGAAACAGGTACAGAATCAGATACATTGTCTATCTCCACGTCTAGTTAATTACCAAATATTAATCTAAGATATGACTAATTCTTTCTCAGCATTTAATGTTAAATGTGTTCCTCGATCACAGAACTTTGACGCAGATCTGTTAGCAAATATTGCATATAGACTAATCCTTCCCAAAGGCTTGTCTCCACAAACCTTCCCCATCGAATTGATGTACAGACCCTCTATACCCGACAATGTCACAAGTTGGAAGGTGTTTGATGATGACCATCAAATACTTGACTTTCTGTCAGCCCAAAATACCTTCAAGGGTATGGCTATCGACAAAGCTGATCACAAGAAGTCTCTATCTAATACTTCCAACATCATCCCCAATTCTATCATCAGTGTGGAGGAGTTCTATGATTTACAAGATAAATTCAGACAGACCATCAACTGTAAGACTCAAAGCTCAACCTTGAATCACACCCCTGTCAACTTAAGAACAGAGCACGAACCTCGATTTATCAATCTTGGAATACATTGTTCCCGTGACAAAAGAATAAGTTTTTGTCAAACTCTGCAGGGAATTTAAAGACGTTTTTTCCTGGACATATGATGAACTTAAGACTTTCGATACTACTGTAATGCATCATAACATCCCCATGAAACCTGAGGTAAAACCCTATCAGTAGAAATTGAGGAAAATGCACCCCAGTGTGGAGCCTTCTATCAAGAAAGAACTCGACAAGCTACTCTTGGCTAGGATCATATTTCCCGTCAGACACATGCAATGGATAGCTAATTTGGTTCCTGTTCGTAAGAATAATGGGGAAATTAGACTCTAGGAATCTCAATCGGGCCCTTGAGAAAGAAAACTATCATGTTCCTCCAATGGAAAAGATCCTACAGAAAGTAGTCAGATCGGAGATGTTTTCACTGCTAGATGGTTTTTATGGCTACAACCAAGTCTTGGGTGCACCCAATGATCAGCTTAAAACTTCTTTCCAGACCCCTTGGGGAACATTCGCATACAGACGAATGTTGTTTGGATGAATAAACGTAGGGGCCATGTTCCAGAGAAATATGGACATAGATTTCAGGGGCTTGATCCACAATTTTGTCGTTGTGTACCTAGATGATGTTACCATTTACTCTAAAAATGACAGGATCATTTGTCTTCTTTAAAATAGGTATTCGAAAGGTGTAGGAAATTCAGCATCTCCCTCAATCCCAAGAAGTCCATATTTGCAGTAACAGAAGGTAAGTTGGTGGGTTTCGTAGTCTCAAAGGAAGGTATGATCATCAATCCAGAACATGCTCAAGAAATCTCGAAGATCGGCCTCCCTAACTCTCAAAAGGCAGTGCAGTCATTCTTGGGTAAAGATTAATTTTGTTTGAATATTCATTCCAAATTTTGTTCAAGTGGTTAAACCCCTGAAATTTTTAGTTAAAAAGGATGTACCATTTAAGTGGTTCGATGAACAAAAAAAGGCATTTACTGAAATTCAGAAATCCATAGCAGAAGTACCTTCTCTTATGTCCCCATATTTCAGTAAAGACTTTATATTGTATACATTTGCTAATGACTCTTGTTATGCAGTTCTATTAACACAGAAAAATCATGAGGACACCGGTATCCCCATTTCCTTCATGAGTTCCACATTCAAAGGAGCTCAACTCAATTACTCCCAGGTTGACAAATAGGCCTACATAGTATATAAATTAGTAAAACATTACAGGTCTTATCTTTTGAAGTCAAGGACTAAGGTGATTGTCCCTTATATGGAAATTCGCAATGTCCTCGTCCAAAAGGAGTTGGGAGAAAAGAGAAATCACTATATGACCGCCCTTCAAGAATATGATCTGGAGATCAAGCCTACAAAGATTGTCAAGGGACAAGGTTTGTGTCAGCTCACTGCCCTGTCAAATGACCCTAGAAATCAGCAAACTGATTGGGAATAGGAAGAGGCTACTCCTACAGGTTTTTTTAATGCACTTGAAACTACAGCATCTAAATGATATGATCACATCAAATTCTTTCTTCATAATGGGTTTGCTCCTGAAACCCTAGATCCCAAAAAACATAGAGCATTAATGCTGAAATCAGCCCCTTATCAAATTATAGATGATGTTGTGTTTAGGAATAATTATGATGGAGTTTTTATTAGATGCCTGGAAAAAGATCAGACTGATGATTTCCTATTTCAATTTCATGTAGGACCTGTAGGTGGACACTTCTTAGGTGATATAATGGCTCATAAAATCATCAGGACAGGATACTATTGGCTTACCCTATTAAGAGATGCCCATTCATTTGTTAGGAAATGTGAGCCTTGCTAGAAGTGCACTGGAAAAGTTAAGAAACCCACTTACCCCTTGCAGCCAATAGCAGTCTAATTCACATTTAAGCAGTGGAGGTTGGATTTCATAGGCCCCATCAACCCCGTATCCTCATTATAGCATAAATACATCTTGACAGCCACTGACTATTTTACAAGGTGGGTCGAAGAAGTCCATTTAAGACTGTGTAACACAAACCAGGTAGTTTCCTTTCTTGAAAATCAGATAATCACCAAGTTTGGCACCCCCAAATATCTTGTTTTTTACAATGCCTCATACTTTCAATCCATTGACCTGACTAGCTACGCCTTTGAAAAGGGTATCAAGCTTAAGTTTTCTGCTAATTACTATCCTCATGGCAATGGGCTTGCAGAATCCTAAAAAAAAAAAACTTGATAAGCATTCTAAAAAAGAAAGTGGCTTTGCATCATAAAAACTGGCACATCCAACTTTATTATGCTCTTTGGGAAGATCAAATCACTCCAAATGAAACCCTTGGTAACTCCCCATATTGCCTTGTTTATGGCAAATAAGTTGTTCTGCCAGCTAATCTCACCATTCCTTCATTGCAATTGGCTCAATCTATCTAGGATAATGACTCTTCCCCATTACAATAGAGGATTGATTCTCTGCTCAAGCTAGAAGAGGATAGAGAGAAAGCCAAGAATAAATTCTACCAACATCAACAGTTGGTTAAGAAATGGTTTGATGAGAGATCTTCATCAGACAGAGACTTCTCAGTGGGAGATTTAGTGTTGAGATGGGACAAACAACACAAGGACAACAAAGAGTACACCAAGTTTCAGTGACTTTGGCTAGGACCATTTATTGTTACATAAAAGATTGGTCCTATTACGTTTTGAGTACAAACACTGGAAGGAGTCGTTGACACCTATCCAATGAATGCTTTTCTCCTCAAGAAGTTTTTTTTTTGAAAAGGTTGTTTCAACCCTGTATATAGGATTAGTGTGTTATTTTCCTTTTTATTTTCTGAATATTTGCTTGATATTGGTAAGTTTTGGTAACATCTACACCCTTGGCAATAATGAGCAATCAGTTTTTCTCGCTATTCAATACTCTCAACCGAAACAAATTTGTCAGTTTCTATCTTTTCTAACTCGTATCAGAATTTGTTATATCTGAATGATAACCATATTTGCAGAATTTTGTATTAATTCTCTCTCATCCAGGTTAATATATTCTATATTCCCTACTCTGACAATGATAGTTGTGAAGGGAAAGGGTCATCCTGTCTGAGGTCTCATTAGAGCATCGTGGAAAATCGTCATAGCCTTGTCAGTATTATTCTTTGGAATTTAAACATGGCCATATCTTTTATCAAGTGGATTACAAGATGAGGGGTCTCATTGTAAGCCAACTCATTAGGTTCATAGGTGCTTAGTGGAATGACATCTTTGCCATTTAATATGGGGAGATGGATTCCAGGTCTCTGGAATATGGGAGATCTTATCACAGGTCGACTCATTCGTGATCTACAGAGCATCAATGAGTAACGCTGCCTACATATGGACACCAAGCCATGGTAGTGTCTTTTAATTCATGTACAAAATAAAACCCAGTCATCCCCAAAAAAGAGAGAGGTGCATTGTGCATTAGGACAAGGGGGTCGTATCTAAGGCCAGCCTCACTATGATCATGGGCTTGATTTTGGAATAAAACTATCACCAGGTGGTTCCCAAGCCATGATAGTTTCTTTTGGCCATATAGCTAGAAGACAAGAGGTCTCCTTACCGATATGACTTGTTCAATTTCTAGTTCAGGTTTGTGAATGGCACTGATCACCAGAACATGGGGAATTGGTCCTGTGTCAATGAAATCTTTCTTCTCATTTAAAAAAAAATTAAATAAATAATAATAATAATAATAATAATAATAATAATAATAATAAGGAAGGGGAAGGAACAAAGGATGGTTTTAGGGGACCCTATGTGAAATCCCAAAAATGTAAAGATCTGATTCCAGGTTCAACCTTAAACTGCATGCCTATGTCAGCCTGAGTTCAAATGATCCCGATCCTCCAATCACATCTGAATCAGAGTTGCATCTTTTAAAATGGCCATGGATGGAAGTGCATTAATAATGTTGATAATTCTTGGTTGGTTACATTTATATGTTAACATTTGTTGGGTGTTAATCATTTGCTTGCTGACGGGTTTGACAAGAAAAGGGCTATTGTTTGCAGAGATAACTGGTTCTTCCAACCAGTCACTATTTGTTGTAGGTACAACAGATCCCATGTTATTTTGACATGAGAGCCCAATCACACATATGAAGGTAACTTGGTAGGATCCTTCATGACCTTGTAGGCTTCTGTTACATTTTTTGTTGACTCTTGGGATTCCCTAACTTAACCAAATTTCCAAAAAATTCATGCTTGATTTGTTTGTTTTAAGTTGCAGAAAGATTGGTTTTGTTTGGAATTGTTTTGTCATCCCACATCCCGCAACCCGCAAGTTGCAGAATGCGAGATATTTTAGTTGAATATTTCAATTTTTCTATTCCCACATCCTGCATCCCACATATGCAGAATGCGGGATGTGGAAGGTTTTTAGATATGTTTTCTTCGATCTGCAATCCGCATCCCGCATTTTGTGGAATGTGGGTTGCAGAGTTGTCATTTATTAATTGTTTGGTTTGAGTATGTCCGCAACTCGTATCCCACAAAATGTGGAATGTGGGGTACGGATCTGATTGAATAAATTTTCACTATTTTTTTATTCTGCATCCCACATCCCACAAAATGCAGAATGCGGGTTATAGAATGATTAATAAGGTTTTTGAATTTCATGCTTGGTCTTGCATCCTACAAAACCTGATCCTGACCATTCTTTTCACTCTAATCCTACGGTTTGTATTATTACCCATGAAATATAAATATGATGGCCTTATTTACGATGTTTTCACTCTTTTTACCATGGTAATTTGCTCTCCTATGTGAATTTACATCCATATTTTACCAAGCAATTTCGACAGTGTTCGCTACGGTTTCACGTTGGTTATCAAGTCGCTTTCTCACAATTTGAAATTCCTTACTTTGTTTCCTTTATTATTCGGTTTAATTACTTGTGTCAGCACTAAAACGGGACATGGAAACATCCAAATCACCCCATATTACCAGGAGCAAAAACCTCTAGAAATACATGTTTACGAAAGACCCGAACTTTGGTGTCTTTTCTGACACGAGTGGCCAAGTGTCTGAAACCTACCCATTGGATTGGTCTCGGGTTTATTCCATGTTTGATAATAATGATCTTTCAGAATTCTAGAGTAATCAACTCATTTATGAGAGAATTAGGGACTATGGCCATCATATGATTGTTGTTAGACCGACCGTCCTCCGTTATAACGATGCAGTAAGATGTATTATATACCACGCTAACCTGAAAGACCGTTCCTTTAACACCAGTATTGGAACACAATTTGCTCGGAAACATTTGCAAGAATTTACACCCTTAAACCTTTCACATAGCTCCTTGATGGAGACTTTATTAATGTTGCTAGGTCTAGGTTCAATTTCGACCAAATGATAATATCCTGGATGGCTGAACCATGCAAGTTCTCCCAGAGGAAAGATGACCTTTACCCCATCGAATGGTTCAAGGGGCCTTATTCCTTGCTTGCAGCAATGTTATGTAGGTTTTATGGTCTCCCCAATTGTTCTTATTTCAAGAAAGAATGGGCCCCCATTGCTCATCACGTCATAACTGCAGGTGAATCCTTCCCTTGGGCTTCAATCCTCTCACTTGAACTCAAAAATGCCATACATCAGTTCCAGAAAGCCACTGCAACAAAGAAGCCCAACTTTTATCTTTCTACCTTCATTGTGGATATATTTTGTGTCGAATTCCGCTTCCCCAACATAGGATGGAGTTGGGAAATACCAGCCTCACCTGTGCATATTTATCATTTTGAGCTATAGGATACAAATTATGTAAACATGTTTAATGATATATGTGAGAGTATCCTCGGCGAGGTCTACTTCCTTATTTCTAACAAGGAATCTCTTGCATTCTCACCTAAAGCTAAAGCCCTCATATACACTGTGGGATACTGGTATTTCGGTGAATCATTCACCTATATCAAGGTTTTTGGAAGAAATGATGCCCATATGTTTCCTAAGGTCGTTCTCGACAGGTTGGTCCTTGAAGAGATTTCATTTCAAACAGTCACAGAAGGGATTTACAAAAAATGTGCTGCACCTAAGAGGAAGGTGTGGCCCAAGTTTCCTATAACCCTTGGGTATTTGACCACACCTACTTCTACTTGGGAATCAGAGCTTGGTAACCACATAGTGTCACTTAAGCTTGGATTTTCTAGTAAAAGGAAGCATGATCCCAAAGGGATTGTTGACCTCCACCTCAGGAAGAACCATTTTAAAACAAGATATGCTCATGAAGAGATTCTAGATGATTTCATTTACCAAGGATTCAACACCTTTTCTGAAGTCTTGGTGAGGGCTAAAATAAATCAAGAAAAAGGTCATATATTGCAATGCCAAAAGGAGATCAGAGACAGAGTTCGACATTACAGGTCCATGGAGTTAGACATTCAGGAAAAGGTAATAAAAGACAGGGAAAGAAGGGAAGCTAAAGCTACAACAAAGGAGGCTTTGGTGTCCACCAATGCATCCATAGAACCCATTTCAGACACAGTTAAAGGGAAATCTCCCATGGAAGAAGTTCCCAGACATTTGTGGAACAACAGGTCAAGGCCTATTTGCACACCTCATAGTAGATCAAACAGAGACTAAGCAAGATGACTTCAGCACTAGACACTCAGGAAGTTACAACCTCTCAGCCAATTGAAGATGATCAGGTGACCACTGTGGTTGAAAATACTCAATTTGTACTAGCACAGATCGAACGGGAACCTCTCAAATGGCTACAATCTTTAATTTCATATGTTCATGCCTCTACCATTGACTTGACTTATTCAGAAGAAGAATATGAGAGGGTTTCTCCTGTGCTTGTGACCCTTGAAGTTGGAAATGGTAATGATTTACTGAATTCCACAAATGGTGGTAATGACAAGCCTTCATCACCTCCCTCACAATCTCAACTTTATTCTCAGTCTGTCCCTTTCAATTCGGTTGTACTTGTCTCATCAATAATAGCTTTATATTCATTATCTGATTGTTCTACTGTGACACCTTTCATGACTCATATTTATCAAAATGCTACTTGTGTACCTGAATCTATTACACCTATTTATATAGATATTCCCATTCCTCCATCTAATGTACCTCCATTTTTCAAGATTCCATTGCATATCACTTAATTCATCTCAGTTTCATCCCCTGTGGATGAGAAAACTTCAACAGTTTCATCATCACCACTCAAGATCACTACTTTGTAAGTTTCATCAGTTGAAACTTCAATTCCTAACATTTCCTCAGCTCCTAAAGTAATTCCTACTCAGAATGTTAACCCTTGTCCATCCACTTCTCCTATTACTATGACTATGCCTTCTCACACCACAACTCAAACCACTTCTCTGATATCCATAGGCATCAGTATACCCCCCATTGATGATATGAGGGAATAATTCAATGAGGATTTTGTGGTATCCCTGGGAGAATATCGGTACAATAAAGGTGATAGATTAGTGGTGAAGAAGGGTAGGAAGAGGAATAGGGATTAGAGTGATATGGACATGTCTGTTTCAAATGAGTTGGTGTGGACCCAACGATCAAGTGACCCACAGGAATATTCCACTGATGTTGCATCTGTCTTAGGGGATTTTACAGGAGCCAGTTCTGATGCTGTGAACACTCTAAACCAGGAATTTGACAAATATAAAGCAGAAATTGTTAGACTGAAAGAGGAGCTAGTGCAACTTAGAAGGAAACATGAGAATAGTTATGATGAACTTCAAGAGAGGAATGTTTCCTTCAAGGAAGAACTGAAAACAAAAAGGACTGTTAATGTCACTTTGGTTCAGAAGGTTGCATTGTTAGAAAGATAGTGTGAAGATGCAACTACAAGTGCAGCTTTGTCTTCATATTTTAAGTTTTCCCGTGAAGAATTTAAAGAGATTACCATTCGAACCCACAAGGCACATTATGATTCGGTTTGTGAGTTATTTAAAACTTTAGATAATATATTTGAAACTCACATGGTTTTTGGCAAGATGTCTGTTGTTCTGGAAGACTTAGTTGAGAAGAGATAGCAAGCCTCGAAGGCTTATGATGAAGTGGTAGACTGGAAAAGGTACATGAAAGATAAGCCAAATAATGTCACTTTTCTCACTAACTTCTAGTTTAAGAGGATCAGGACTATCTTGAGAGCCTAGGAAGACCTAGATGAGACAGTGGTTGAAGCCATAAAGAAAGCACAGGCCATTTGTAGCAAAAGATGGTATGCAGTTGAAAAACTTATGGATGATTTGTCCTTTCCTGCAATGGTGTTGATTGAAAAGGCATGTCCTCCTGGATTGATGATTAAGCAAGTGGAGCAGAGATGGGATGAGGGAGAGGGAAAGATCAAGAAACTTAGCCACGTCAGTATCCACGATGTAGATCAGTTGATGAGACAGCCATTTGCGATGGAGAAAAAGATCCACATCTTTATCCGATTTTGGGATAAACTAGCTGAGAATGAAATTGAGGATCATAAGTGCAATCCCCAGCTTGGCATTAAATCAGCTAGTTACCCTGATATCAAGGAATTGCTCTGTATTTGGAAGATGTGGAGAGATTTCTTGGGATATTATCTTTGTTTAGGCTTTTGATCCCCTTTAGATGGAGATCCATTTTTTTGTAACAATTATTTAAGAGGGTGATATTGAATGTATGATAGACTTTTTTTAACTTTTGGACTTTTGGAAGAAGGAATATTGATACAGGAGATTGAGAGAACACCTCTGGTTGTTCATATGGTTTATGTAATTTTTTACTGGACTTCAAATCAATACAGTACTATCATTTCTTATCTCTTGTCTTTTTCTGAATGAATTTATTCAAACAGAAGTTTCAATCTTCTTTGTTTCAAATGGACAGATAACGTTGTTAATTATTTACAATTATTAAATGTGTTTATTTAACTCAGATTTATCTATGTTATTTATTTATGCATTGATAAAGTTTCATACAATTTATTTTATGAATTGTCTTTATCTATTTCTGTGAATAATTGAACAGCAATATTCAACAGCATAATATGTTTGTTTTTCAACTTACATGTGCTATGCAGGTTAATTCAGAATGACAGAATCTTAAGTCACTAACTAATTGATTTTCATTAATTAGTTGTGAATTAAGTGATGAGCTTCTAATTTGATTTACAATTTTGTTGATTGAATGAAGAGTACTTATCTACTTACACATCTGGTTCACCTATAGATCAACCCAATGTCCTTTTCAAAGTAGTTTAGATCTAGATCAGGTTCCCTTTCCTAGTTAGGTTCTAAGTTTTCTTGTTCTTTATATTATCTGCTTTGTTTCCTAAATTGGGAAATAAATCCCCTATGGATCAAATTCAATCATAAGCCAGTAGAGGCTACAAAAGTATCCATGGGAGATTACCATCCCAAGCGAATCGAGCATAGAAAAATACCTACGTGGGATTGTTTGAAGCCTTTGGCTGGGTTTTCTTTGTTTGTTGCAAGCCTTAGACACCCTAATCAGCCACATACACAGTTAGGGTTTCAACAACCTGGTAATGAGAAGTATAAATATTTAAATGCGTTTCCAACAATAAATGTCCTTTCTCTTGGGCCGACCATGTTCAAGTAACTACAAGTAGGTTTTGTACATCCATTTAGCATACACATGTTTCAAGATTTCATATCATAATTACCCATCTAAGTTTTCTTCTGTAATCTCTCCTAAAAATGATGATAATAATAATAATTGTACTCATGTACTACTTATACCTATGGAACTTTTAATTTTTTCATCACATAGCCCATCGATTTACCTATCAAGAAGACTACAAACAACATTTTTTTCCTATTTATATTATTTTACACTACAAAGAATGTCTATAGGATTCTCCAACATTTCCAAGGGTATCCCAACATGTAAAATCCCAAAGCACTTTCCCCATGCTGCTTCATTGTTGGTTTTAATCATCTCCTTCATGTCTTGCACATTTCCATGTGTTACCTACATTAATTTGAACAAGAAACTAAGCATGCAAGCATTCAAAATACAACAAGTTTATGAAATCATACCTTGGGGACAGAACTGGATCTTGTGTTCATCTAGACCAATGTTTTCAATTTTGAATTTGTCTACTTCCCCAATACTGTTCTCATCTGCATTCAAAATATCAAACTATTAGTAGTAGTTAATCTTACACCAAATTTTGTTGACACCATTTAAATTTATTGGCCACCAATATGGATCTCCACCAATATTTCATGAAAGATAGACCATAAGTTGAAAAAAGAATCATGTAAAGAAGGAATGGCAAGAACCGTAAATAAACTCACTTTGTATTGCTCTAAACGATGACATTTAGAGCACCTTATAGAAATATTATATTTAAACCATTTTATTATGTCACCACAGGTGATATATATGAATCGATCATGAGTATTAATTCATTTAGATATGAACAAAAAATTTCAATCTTCTAAAGTTTGTAATAGTTTTTATTAAATTTAATGGAATTTAGACTAAGGTTTGGTAATATTTAAAACATTTAATTATTATTATTATTATTATTATTTATTTTATTTTTTTTAGATTACTTTTGGTCTGTGTAGATGACGTTTCTCTAGGTTATTGTGCCCCAAGACCCAGCGACGAGGATGATATCATCAATTGCATCATTATCCCCAACCTTTTCTGCTTTCGGATCCTTGTAAATAATACCTTCTTTATCATAAATCTGTCATCCATGATTCAAATAGCATGGGGCGGGGATGACAATTAATATTTTAGGTTTCCACGCTCGGCTAGTTCCGGAAAACTAAATCTGTCAACCATGGTTCAGATAACAAGCTGGCAGTGATGACAATTAGGGTTACCAAGCTCAACGTTTGTAGGTTTCCAGTAATAGATTGCATCAAGATTTATGGGTATTGTTTTGGTACCATGGATATTGTCGAGCTTGAATGTTGATATATATAGAGAAATAAATGCTTTTTTCACTAAATAACGAATATTACTGTCTTCGCAACATTCTTTGTATCGGAGTGAGCAATTACCAGGATATAGCACTACTCAATATGGCTTGCTTGCTCTTGCAGACAGGCACTTCATTAGAGGAAATTTCAACTCAAAATGAGCCTCTTAATAAAAATTTTAAAATAATATTTATTGATTTTGGAGGAAGAAAAGAAAAAAACTACTTTTTTGTTTGTATTTTCGACATATCTCCCTGTGATTTTACTCAAATTTCAATTGGGAGAGCTCGTTGGATGCGAAATTAAATTCCGCATCCAAAAATTAACCACTCAACATACTTTTGACATACCTCACTACCTCAAAAATAATAAATATCTAAAAAAAATGAGACGATGATGTCATCATCACGTTTTTCAGGTATTTCTTGTTTTTGGGGTAGCGGAGTCCGTCAAAAGTATGTCGAGTGGGTACTCATTGGATGCAGATTTTATTTTTGCATCCAACAAGCTATCTAATCAAAATTTGAGTAAAAGCATAGGGATATATGTCGAAATACGAACAAAAAAGTAGTATTTTTTATGATACCTATCCCCAAATTTATATTAATTTTTTTTTTAAGACCTATACGGTATTTCAAATTTAAATAAATTTCATTAGATAACACATGGTGACATGGAATTTGAATTATGGTTAAAATGCCCATTTTGAGTTGAAATTTCCTCTAATGGTTATAGACAAAAATTTGTATAACGCAGAAGTGGACGAGTTTATCTATCACAAATTACTGCATCTGGTGCTCGTCTGCCATCAGAATTAAGTAATTAATTAATTTGCATCCCTTAATATCCCTTAGTGGAAAATATTGGTTCTCATGATGTGTGATTTCATCCTCAAAATCGTTTTTCATAGGAGGCAGTGAAGGATCCAAAACCTGGGAGGTATACGACACAAGAACGCCAAGAAAGTGGTGATGCGTGCATCGATAAGGTTTAACATCCCATATCCATTAAATCTCCATTAATTTATGTTTTTATTGATTTTAGTTTGAATTTTATGGGGATTTCTATAGGGCTCTCCATCCGCCATCATTGAAATCCCATGTTCGGCCTACTGTGAGACCAACAGAGGTTGTCTGCTGTAGCAATTCTGAAACTTTGGATTTGGTGGAACTATGCACTGAAAATAGCATGAAACAATATGTGTTGAATCCATTCACATAAAATACTGACCCACTAAGCATGAACTGATTTCCTTTCTTCTCCACCATATTCTAGTCCCCCTCATCTCTTTCTCACACCTTCAAACAAGAATTAATATCTTACTATGACCTATCTACGTATGTATATTCGTGTCAAGTAATGCGCTACTTATGTACAGGTTCATGAAAACCATGAATATAGTAATAGCAGAGAGGGAACCCTATCTTCTTCTTATTAATATTCATCGTCATATTCGATCTTTGATCACCTTCCTCCACTAATGCTATGGGATTATCAGCTCCCAACGTTATTTGTAGAAATAGGGAAGCAGTAACCATCTCCATTAATTTATGGTTTTATTGCTTTTAGTTTGAATTTTCCTGGACTTAAATAAAAAATTTCTTCCAGTATGTTGTTGAATTTTTCAAATAATTTCAGAGTATGTAAATGTCAACGACCCGTGAACAGTTGGTTATATTAAAAGGATTCTCATTTCTTTGGCGTCCATTATAGATCATAGGATTCTGTAATGGCTGTCGATTATCAAGCATTTTCTCTGGTTGAAAAATACTTAGTCCTTTTATATCCCAAGTTCCTCATCTAAATTTATTTTAGCCCATAGTGCAGCGAATTCCCCGTTTGTCTTGAACTTTTACATACGATGCAGTAAAACTAAAATTTATGGCAAAAAGACCATTTGAAACCCTATATTATTTATGGGAAAAAATGTTGAGTAAAAATCAACTAAACAAAAAATTACAATATCTTTCTTCAAGAATAGAATATAAATAACATAAAATATTACCACATAACAACATATATTAAATTTAAGCTTCTATCAATTTCAGTCAAAACCCTCGATAACATATAACAGATAAATACCGTTGAAATTGAAGGTGAATCTGCATGTCCTGGAGAACCATGTGAGACACCCATCCCAATAATAATTGTTGATTTTATGGATATCTTAACTATCCTATGAGAAAGCAAACAATGAGGGTCCTACTCAACAACTTCAAAGCAATCGGTGTCGTCCTTCCTGTCATTGTGCAACCTGGTGAAATTACAATCTTAATTAATGACAAATTAAATTTGTGTGCTCCAATGAGAATAATGATGCCTTTGACAAAATAAAAACGAGTTTTTGCTAATCCCGGTGAGAAATTGAAAATATAAAATATGGTGTTTCCCTTACCTGACATGCTTGAACTAGGAAAGACTGGTCAACTACCAAAATAAAAACTTCATGACTAATTCAAGTCACTGCACAACTTAGCGTAAAGATAAAAAGAATTGAGGATTGTTCGTTACTCGGGTACAACATCACAATAAAATCACTCAAATTATTATAGAAACTATTGCTTGACATCCTTCTTTTACTGCATCGCATCATACATCAATTAACAAGATAAAGAATAAGTTGATAATAATAAGGCATGATTTTAGCAGTACTGTAGTTCTAGGAGTCTCACCGATAATTGTAGCATCCAGTCGACTTCAGTTCGAGGCTTGAGTTTCATAGATATTTCTATTCATTTAGTTTAAAGTTCTTATAAATATCAAGTTAGAGGAGCGGTTGATTTCCTAGTCTTCACTCACTTAAGTTTTTGAAATCAGTGGGGCTCGGCCAATAGTGTCATAGAAGGCGAATTCTATTAGAATTTGACATAGCTACTGCTAAGAATCTTCTTGATTTTGACAATTTTTCTTTAAAATTAAAATCAAATCAACGGAATCGTGTTCAACTTTGGGAAAATAAATTAATTATAAATATCTAAAAGCTTAGGGATAATGTTTGCATAAAATAGATTCCATCCAAATTTGCCAAGAATTCTTTTCTACGATTTTCTTAATATGTCAAGCATCAACCATAATTGTTCCAATTAGCTAATTCTTAATTCAACTATTGATATCCGTCTGTATGGACTATGACAAGCTAGACCCACGAGTGTCTTAATGCACACTGAGGTATTCTCATCCATATGCACTATGGACCTCCTATGTTTTGTTTTCAATTTTCTTGTGTAATAACCATATTTTATAGAAATTGATCAAATCAAATGAAACTTGTGATTGAACAAATGTGGGTGTTGGCTCACATTCCTTCACCGACACATGATATGGGTTATGGTACTGTAAACTTCTTAATTCTAATTTTTCTTCCCGTTTTAACTAAAACTTTGTTGAAAATTTGCGATCACTCAGATCTTTAAGGATCATCCGCTTACGAATAACACTAAAAATATTTAAGGCAGATTAAAGAAAAGAATCAAAGGGGGTCTCCTCATATCAAACGCCTGCTATGAGAAACCCAAGGTCGAATTATCAATTGCAATTAATATCAACCAAAGTTCAATCAGAGAAATGGAATATTTTGCATTAACTACGTTGTAAATGGAGTGATTTGGAGCACATGATATTGATGAGGTAGCGTAGGTAGTAGTAATCTTACCAGATAGTGGAGGAAACTTTATAATTTTTACATTTTGTTTAAAGCCAAAACATTGAAAAATATTTTTAAATCATTTTAAAAATAGATGAGGTAGCGTAGGTAGTAGTAAGCTTACCAGATAGTGGAGGAAACTCTATATATTTTTACATTTTGTTTTAATCCAATACATAAAAAATTTATTTTAAAATCATTTTAAAAATAATTTTAAAAACTTTATATTTTTTATATTTTGTTTTAGGTGAAACAAAGAGTACATGAATTTTGTATGTATGAATTAAAAAGATCACTTGGACCATGAAATACAATATCACTTTAAAATATGGTCAAAGAAAACCTTTTGCAGGGTAAACCAAGTTAAAGACTTGAAATGACCTGAAAATAATAATTTGTAAATGCAAAAGAGGAAGAATTAGCAAGGCTGGTGTAACATTAATGAAAGGCTAAAAGTATCTCAGGATAATCACAAGGCATCACCAGGCTGAAAGATTTGACATAAAGAGAATTAACATGGAATTGTTTTAACAAGGAAAAATGCGTTGCCAGATTGGCAAGTGGCAGGCTCATTTAACGGACAGATAGCTCACATGCAAAACACTTGGCATTTCATTATGTTAAATCCATACAACCTATTTTAGATTAATTTATTTTATAAAGAAAGATAATAATGATTCTAAATGTCAAGAAGATCTTAATTTTATAAAGCAAGATAATAAAGATTGTAATTTTATAAAGAAAGATAATAATGATTGTAAATATCAAACATTTATTCACAATTGTAAATAGGTGCAAGAGATGCAATACTTCACAATTCTTCGAAAATACATTTTCTCCCTATGTTGTGATCGTAACCAGTAGAGAATGACTCCACAGATGGAGAGGCGAGACAAGATAAAAAAAAATGGAAAAAATAGAGTTGCATTTCTAAGGAATTGGAGTTTTGTTCCCGGGGAAGAACCATCGTCATACATTGGAAATCGTGTGATATTGTCATCCACTTTTGACGCATTGGTGGTTATGGCACACCTTTTGATTCTGGTGAATTTTATATTAACTTTTGTTGTCATCCCAATGCTGGTTTGTTATACTTTGGTTTAATTATTAGATAATATAGTGGGGATTGCATGTTGACCTTATTTCTATAAATTTCATGCATGCTATGTGAGGATGTAATTTATTCTTTATTTTCAATATTTATGGATTATAGTATCTCAACGGAATTGTACAAGTGGGTCGACCCCACAACATTTCGCACTACCAACAAAAAAATATATCGTCTCATTTCGCACTACCAACAAAAAAATATATCGTGTATGTTTTTATTATGGGCTAGGAATATCTACCTAGAATTCGAAAAAATTACAAATAATGTTTAATATACTGAAATGACACTCACATGTTTTTTACATGTCTATTTGCAAGGTGTTCCCTTCATTAATTTTTTTTTTGTTATAATTATACTTAATACATATATAAGGAGGTCACTAATAATATGTTTAAGTATATTTTTATGGAAACAAAGTTATGAAAATACTTTATATTTATACTTTTACACAGAAATATGTCACTACTTTACATTTATATAAAATCAACCTCATTTATTTAAAATCTAAAATCAAGGTATGTTTAGATTACATAATCCGTACATTTATATAATCAAGGTATGTTGAGATTACATAATCCATAAGAGTGGCATGTTAAAACTTTTGTAGATGGTCAAATACACTAGTTGTTTTTTTCTTATAGCATTGGTGTTATAGAAATAGCTACTAACAAGTGCAGTGACATTGCCACCTCGTGGCTCTTGTTTTGATTTAGACCACCTTACAGAAATATAACCATTTTACAAAATAAAAGGAATAAAATGTCTGCAAAATAATATAATATATTTGAAGTAAATAGATAGAAAAGGTATCACCAACTTAAAAGTGTCACTTCAATGCAAAATATGTTCAAAGAAAATCATAAATAACCCACTATATGTGAAATGCAAGATTTTCCAGATGAAATTTTATTAATGATGAGAATATACATTGAAGATCTCTTTTTTATTAAATGGCTGAACATTGAACTATAAAGATATAATCTCTGGTTCACCCCCCCCGCCCAACACACACACACACACACACATATATATATACCAAAAAAGTACTAATTCTACAAATAGGAATGGAAAGCAACAAATAAGTTGCCAAAATTATGCTTGTAAGATTAATAAATTTTACATTTATTCTTATTCATGATCATGAGTGTTACTAGTTAACAAATGTATATCTTGCAAACGAATGTTGAATCTATTATATTTGGTTTTATTCACAACCCTATAAAAATGAGGTATGTGATCGAATAGTTGAAACAGGTATAGATCGCCTGCTAGTAAAACATTACTTTTTGGAAATCCACCATGGAACTTGTTTGTGCCAGAAATTGTTTCCAAGGCCAGAGAAACAAGCCAACACACACTCAAGATAAAATTCAATTAAACAGATAAGGTTTAGGGTTTCTGTAGTGTTTTAATGGTTGTAAGCTTTAGGAACTATCAGGGAATACATTCAGAAACAAAATAACAACTAAATCATAAACAAAAGATGATAAAGATGCCTGATATATCAACAAGATCCCACAGAAAGAGTATGTTGAGGTTCATACCTAACAGACAAGAATTACCAGCAAATATACATTAACCAGCAATGAATACATCTATTAAGAAACTAAACAAGTTCAAAAATGAAGCCAACACAGAAAAAACTGAAGGATAAAAGTCATATACATCTGGTTCTCTGATCGATGTTCCATGCAATTTCATATGAGCTCCAGTCCCATAAGAACTCACATCAAAACCATGTTTCTTTAACAGAGCATGTGCTTCCATACTACGGTTTTGGTTGAATGCACATACCATTGCATGTCGGAGTTTCATCTTTCTTCCTGAGTTATATCATCCTTTGTGTTTTTAATCATGTGTGCCTCATCACAAATGAGTAAATTAGGACCACTCTTTTAATTGATCGACTGCGGATACTTTGAACCGCTCTTCATACTGTTTGAGTAACGACCTGAGAGTTAAGGGTGTCTTTCAGGGTCAAATTAAACTCCAGGTGTCAAGCTGAAGAAGCCCTAGTTTTCTGGGTGACCATGAAAACCTCCACTCGGCTTTACAACTGTAATCTCCATGTTTTTAGGCTGGCACCATCATTTCATTAAATCCTCAGCTTTAAGAAAGAGATAATAAGTAACTCTCCTCAAATTAAACTTGATTTAACCAGCCATCTGTCATGATAAACTGCTTTATGATTCACGATGACCACACCCTTCCTCATGATATGAAACCACCTGTTCCTATAACAATTCCTGAGTGCACACGTATCAAACACCTCACAGCATGTGATTAGTCACCCATCTCTTGAAATCGTGCCAAAATTTTGCTAGAAAACTAGAAAAAATGAAGGTCGCGATATTCTTGTAGCACGCCTTCATTATTTTTTTACCCCAGCGCTACAAGAATATGTTTAGTGCTATTTTCTTGTTGTTTTTCAGCTTTTCGTCATTTTGAATGTAGTTTAAAAGTTGTTTGAACTATGACTATGCAAGATCATGCTCAAAATGCTATTTGGGACCACATCATTTGATAATATGACCTTTTTAAAACCTTTTAAGACCTAAGGGAGGAAAAACAAAATAACTCTAAAAGCAAAAAACTTAAAAAATTGAAGTCAATACCCAAAAACTCCTATGGTGATTGAAAAGATAAAGTCAAATAAATAAGAAAACTTGATCAAAAAGGTAATCGAACATGAAAAGGTAAGAAACAAATTCCTAACATAACATCTGGCTCCAGCTGCGGGATGAAGTCCTCCCTGAGAGGCTTCAAGAACCTGTAGACCAGTGCCTTCTGTCTGTTAACTTATCTACCTGTCTGCAAAACTTCCATTGGGCTATGGAGTCTTTATTAATGCTTCACTCACACCGGTATGTACAATGAAAATCAAATCTCTTTCTCTGAGGAACCTTCCATCTACTGAAACAAATTGAAATCTCATTTCCAATGTAACCAAGAAAAAATTTGATCAACCCACCAAAACTTGTTTCCAACTTCAAATATATATATAATCAGAAATATTGGAAAACATGAAGAGCATAGATTTAACAACTTATACCCACCTTTATCAAATAGTGTCTCTAAAATAACATATTTACAACCTGGTATTGACTTTAAATAATCTGTTATTGGATCATAAAAACGTCCATAAGTTACTTCTTCCTGCTCTGGCTGTCCAAAACAATATTTTGTTCCATGAATATCAATCAGGCATTGGTGATAAAAGACATCAGGATCGGCCTAAATTTGCTCTGTGAATTTTTGAATAGTATCACCAATAATGTCAACACTTTGAACCTCCTTTTCCACACTATCCTCAAATAAATGACTATCAGGCATTGGCTTTTGTTGTTCAAGAGTAATAAACTGAATGCATTCTTGAATCTGCTGATCATATTTTGACATATCACACACCTCATAGATTTCTGGGTCTTTCTTTTCAATTTCATCATCGTATTTATTAAAAATTAGACCATCTTCATAATGATTTTGAACAACAGATTTATCATAACCATGAACGTAAGCAACTTCTGAAAAATTTTGAACAGCCTCGCCTTCATCAATTTTAGTATCAAAACCAAAAGGAATATAGTCTAATTCATCACAGAATTCTTGACTTGGAACCCTAATCTCTTCATCATAGCAAGGAGTATTCTGAGGAATTTCTAATGATGATGCTAAAGGTTCATCTTTTCCTTCAATACAAAGCTGATCTTTAACACAACACTGATTTTCAAAAGTTTGTTGAACTAGAGATTGATCTTCAAAAGGATTAGCATTCAAACTACTATGAAGACTGTTGAAATCATTATGAGAATGTTTCAAACTATCTTTACTGATCTCATCACTTGGACAATCCTCAAACTGACCTAAAACAACAACCTGGTTATCACAATGATCATAGCATTCTTCCTTGACAGCAGTATCTAAAAATGTTACCTTCTCATCTTCAACAAATTTTGAAACTTCAACTTCTTCATGACATGTTTTGAACTCTTGACTGTACTCATCATCATGGTTTTTTGAATCAGAAAATGTATTATACACCTCAGTCTTCTGACAACAATCTTTTAAAAAGAGTTCAGCTGGGAATAGATACTTACAATGTTTCCGAAAACATGTGTGGAATTCTTTTAGTGAGGAGATGCTAGCAGCGGGAAGAGAAAAATACCAATCTCGTGCATCTTGCTCAAGTGAATACATGAACATCTTCATGAGCACATCTTCATGCTGGATATTTAACTGGGCCATACATTGATGAAATTTGATGAGGTGATCTGATGGACTATCTTCTTTTCTTTCTCTAAACCGTGGAAGACAATCTCCCCAAACATCCATAATAGGTACTGGATTTGGAAAACCTGGAATATCAGAAAAATTTAAAGGTGCAAACCTTCGAGCCACAATAGCTTCCATGGACATTGGCCTCTGCATCTTGAAATAGTGGAGTCGCCAATTAATTTTTCGAGACAGATTTGGTTTCTTCTTCTCAGAAAGAGAAAGGGGTGACAATAGTTTAAATTAATTAGGGCTGCATAAAGCTGGGGATGACTGAAATCTTCTAATTCTTCCAACTCCTCTAGTAGCCACTGTGTCAAACTTGGTGAAAAATAGCCTTGAAAGTGCTGGTTTAAGTCCACCTCTTAAACCAGTAAAACTGATAAGTATCCCAGGGAAGATATGCTTCAGCTTCGTCCCCGAAAACGGCGCCAAATATGTTTGTGCCAGAAATTGTTTCTAAGGCCAGAGAAACAAGCCAACACACACTCAAGATAAAATTCAATTAAACAGATAAGGTTTAGGGTTTCTATAGTGTTTTAATGGTTGTAAGCTTTAGGAACTATCAGGGAATACATTCAGAAACAAAATAACAACTAAATCATAAACAAAAGATGATAAAGATGCCTGATATATCAACAAGATCCCATAGAAAGAGTATGCTGAGGTTCATACCTAACAGACAAGCATTACCAGCAAATATACATTAACCGGCAATGAATACATCTATTAAGAAACTAAACAAGTTCAAAAATGAAACCAACACAGAAAAAACTGAAGGATAAAAGTCATATACATCTGGTTCTCTGATCGATGTCCCACGCAATTTCATATGAGCTCCAGTCCCATAAGAACTCACATCAAAACCATGTTTCTTTAACAGAGCATGTGCTTCCATACTACGGTTTTGGTTGAATGCACATACCATTGCATGTCGGAGTTTCATCTTTCTGCCTGAGTTATATCAGCCTTTGTGTTTTTAATCATGTGTGCCTCATCACAAATGAGTAAATCAGGACCACTCTTTTAATTGATTGACTGCAGATACTTTGAACCGCTCTTCATACTGTTTGAGTAACGACCTGAGAGTTACAGGTGTCTTTCAGGGTCAAATTAAACTCCAGGTGTCAAGCTGAAGAAGCCCTAGTTTTCTGGGTGACCATGAAAACCTCCACTTGGCTTTTCAACTGTAATCTCCATGTTTTTAGGCCAGCACCATCATTTCATTAACTCCTCAACTTTAAGAAAGAGATAATAAGTAACTCTCCTCAGATTAAACTTGATTTAACCAGCCATCTGTCGTGATAAACTGCTTTATGATTCACGATGACCATGCCCTTCCTCATGATATGAAACCACCTGTTCTTATAACAATTCCTGAGTGTGCACGTATCAAACACCTCACAGCATGTGATTAGTCACTCATCGCTTGAAATCGTGCCAAAATTTTGCTAGAAAACTAGAAAAAATGAAGGTCGCGATATTCTTGTAGCGCGGCTTCATTATTTTTTTACCCCAGCTCTACAAGAATATGTTTAGTGCTATTTTCTCGATGTTTTTCATCTTTTCGTCATTTTGAATGTAGTTTAAAAAGTTGTTTGAACTATGACTATGCAAGATCATGCTCAAAATGCTATTTGGGACCACATCATTTGATAATATGACCTTTTTAAAACCTTTTAAGACCTAAGGGAGGAAAAACAAAATAACTCTAAAAGCAAAAAACTTAAAAAATTGAAGTCAATACCCAAAAACTCCTATGGTGATTGAAAAGATAAAGTCAAAGAAATAGAAAACTTGATCAAAAAGGTAATCGAACATGAAAAGG
The DNA here is from genome assembly GCA_001517045.1 of Pseudotsuga menziesii. NCBI lineage: Eukaryota > Viridiplantae > Streptophyta > Pinopsida > Pinales > Pinaceae > Pseudotsuga > Pseudotsuga menziesii. Next base: position 257,032 of record LPNX010865536.1, read on the forward strand.
TAAGAAACAAATTCCTGACATAACAGAACTTAAAAGAACAGTTTTAACTCGATTTGAAGAGATGTATCTTGGTATTAGGTGTTATAACATAAATTAGTTATGTAAAAATATTTTTAATGCCACTTTTTTACACTAAAGAAAGTATGTAAGGAATTTCACTCAACTATTAGCGTGAATATGCCCCAAAACCATGCAGATTTGCTAAGTTACAGGGTAACGACTACCAAAAATATGAAAAGCTTATTTTGAATGCATTCTTCATGATAAATCATAAACTATTCCTTTTTAAATACAAATTTAAATATTTGAAGCTACAATAAAACAAAAGCCTAAATAAATATACCCGAAAAATAAAATGTAACATAAAGTCTCAAATTACTAGATTGTATTTACATGTACGTTATTTACATCACACATTAGAGAATTGGAAAATAAATAAATTTATGATAATATCATAAATTATTCCTTTTTAATTACAAATTTAAATATTTAAAGCTACAATAAAAACAAAAACCCTCACTACAATAGAAAATTAAAATGTAAAAGTCTCAAATTACTAGACTTTATTTACATCACACATGTCTATAATTGGAAAATAAATAAATTAGGCATTTTCCTCATAGAAATAAATTAGGCATTTTCCTCACTGAAATAAATTAGGCATTTTCTTCACAGACGTTGTATTTTTTTTAAGCAGTATTAGCATTGTATGCGTAACCATTTGGCTCTGAAAAAGCATTTGCAAATCATTTTTTATGATGAAAACAAGAGAACTAAAAATGAAGTCAGGCATGAGATCAACGTCACTTCCATTATATATAATTTTGCAGTCATTAGATGTCCAACTCTTAGTTAATGTATATTCTTACCCAATAGTAGAAAAAGCATAATGCATTTTTTTGAAAGAATTGTCTATTAGGTTTTATTCTATGCAAACTAAGAATTTTTAAGACTGAATTCTTGTTGAATAAGACTGAAAATATTAAAATGGGGAAGATCAGATCAACAAACATGATAGTATCACTTGAGGGATACCATCATTTTTCATCCTTTCAAATTCATATCAGAAAAATATTAGAGTTCCTAAAAATCTAAATACTGGCATAAAACGATAAATCAGTGAAGGATATTAGACATAATGAAAATGATTCTACACCACTTTATATAGAAAATAGATATTGATACTCATTGTTTATATACGTGGTATAAAGGACGTTTTTATCAAATCTTCTGGGATCATTTTCTCTCTAAACAATTACATTTGTTGCATGAATTAATAGTGGTTGTTGCAGTTAGCGCATGACCGACAAAGCACCAATCTCCTTGCATTTCCCCGCCATGATCACACTCCATGTTATACTACAATCTGTCAGTATGTATTATTTTTAAAAACTGTATTTTTGTTTCAGCATTAGGATGGAAAATGGTGAAAGAAAAATATAGTTTTTTCAAATAATACATTAAACATAAAATGTTATGTAACATAAAATATTTCATGAACACTATTAGTGAAAGGACCCAATCCCATTGCTTATCAAAAAGAGCAGTGTACTGTAGTGTGTTGATCATTGAGTATTCATATATGATGATTAGATTATTATTGTTCTTAATGATTATTTGTTGTAGACTAAAAGAGTGGCTTGATGGTTTCTTCCAAAAAACTTTACATACAAAACAATCCAAGGTTAAACCCTATGGAAACTATATTTTATCAGGGTATCTCTATGAATAATAGCTTGGTGAGTGCCACTAATTTTTGGGTGTTAGCTCTTAGGGCTTCCACTATTTTTTTTACCTTACCAAAAACCACCAAACAAGAAAACCCGACTCGAACTAAGGCCCTATAAATTCATGCCTAGAAGGGAAAGCCCCATTTTGTGTCATCGCAGTTCAAAATCAGATTTTGAGAGAAATATATTTCTCTATATTATTACAATGAATTGTACAGGTACATATACATCGATGGATCAACTCCCGGATCCTACAATCAAGATGCAAATCCTACAATCAAGCTACAGATCCTAAAATCAAGCTATCAGATAGGAAAGAGCCATATACAAGATAGGAAATAATCACACGAGAGAATTAGAAAGAATCAGTCCATATCGCAACACTCCCCCTCATGTTGGTGCATAGATGTCACACATGCCCAACTTGCCCAAAAAATTTGAGAACACTCAACTTAAAAATGCTTTGGTGAGAATATCGGCCAACTGATCCTCTGATCGAATCTTAGGCAACTCCACAATATCCTTATCCAAATTCTTCTTAATGAAGAATCTATCTACCTCCACATGTTTTGTTCGATCATGTTGAACCGGATTATGAGAAATATCACATGCTGCTTTATTGTCACAATATAGTCGAATTGGTTGCCTAGGCGGATACCCCAAATCTCTAAGGACAAGTCTTAGCTACAATGCTTCACGTACTCCAAGTGACATACCTCTAAATTCATCCTCTGCACTTGATCGAGAAACAACATTATGTTTTTTGCTTCTCCATGTAACAAGGTTACCTCCTACAAAGGTGAAATAAACTAAAGTAGAACGCCTGTCATCAACTGCTCCATCCTAGCTAGCATCAGTATATGCATCCACTCTTTGACAATTTTAATTTTTAGTGAATAAAATTCCTTTTCTAGGAGTAGACTTCAGCTACCTCAGAATGTGCATAACTGCATTCATATGTTGCTCGCTAGGATTATGCATAAGCTGGATAACAACACTCAAGGCATAGGCAAGGTCCGGCCTTGTGTGTGCTAAGTACATCAATATTCCTACGAGTCTCTGACCAGTATCTCCCCTTATCAACTGGTACCTGATCAGACTCGACACATAACTTCAATCCTTCTTCCACTGGTGTATCAACGGGTTGACATGCTGACATACCAGTTTCTTGTAACAATTCTAAGGCATTTTCCTTTGAGACAAAAAAATCCCTTTATCAAATCGAGACACTTCAATCTCAAGGAAATATTTCAAGGGGCCAAGGTCTTTCATTTCGAATTCTCTGGACAAGTAACCTTGTAGAGCCTTCCTTTCTTCGGGGTCATTTCCTGTAACCACCATGTAATCCATATATACAATAAGTGCAGTTATATTACCCTGTCGTTTCTTCAAGAATAAAGTGTGGTCTGAGTTGGTCTGACGGTAACCAAAGGCTTTCATATATTTTGTGAACCTTCTGAACCATACTCTCGGAGACTGTTTCAACCCATACAGTGACTTCTTTAATCTGTACACCTTCCGACTATTCATTCCTAGTATCATGCATCCTGGTGGGATTTCCATGTAAAATTATTCAGACAACTCACCATGTAGAAAGGCATTCTTCACATCAAACTGTTGTAATGTCCAACCCAATTTTGCAGCAAGAGACAACAAGACTCAAACTGTATTGATTTTAGCTATAGGTGAAAATGTCTCTGTATAATCAATCCCATAGGTTTGGGTGTATCCTTTTTCCACCAATCTCGCCTTAAAGCATTCAATTGCACCATCTACTTTGTACTTCATAGTATAAACCCACCGGCATCCAACTGGTTTCTTTCCTGGTGAACGGTCAACAAGTTCTCAAGTTTAATTCACCTGTAATGATTTCATCTCCTCATTCATAGCGACTTTCCACCTTGGGTTAGCTAAGGCTTCCTGCACATTGTTAGGAATAGATACAGTAGATAATTGATTTACAAATGACTGATTTGATTCTAACAAATGATGGTTAGAAACATAATGACTCATGGGGTATGGGTGTATCCATGGAGGTGGGTAACAATTTTTGGCAATGGATTTTTGGCGAAATGCAAAACGCACACCCTCGATCAAGATTTTAATACCTTGATCGAGGGTTTAACAAGTGCTCGACCGAGGTTCTTTTAAACCATCGATCGAGCTCTTGTTAAACCCTCAATCAAGGTGTTGATACCTCGATCAAGGATTTACCAAGAGCTTGATCGAGGGTTAGCTAAACCCTCGATCGAGGTAGTGACCTCAATCGAGCTATGGACCTCGATCAAGCTTCCTATTTTTAAAACATTATAAAAAAGGTCGCGTGCACCCGTGGCCACAATCCAGTCCACCACAAAAATCCCTCGATCGAGCACATACCTCATCCTCAACCGTGTGTCTGCATCCCCGTCCCCAAACACGTTGTTTGTGCAGCCGTGCCCCCGGAGACCTTGACCAACTAACCACGCAAGCCACGCCCCCTTTCACCAGAATGTTGGAGGAGAGAGGTAACCCTCAAAGCTTATTTTTTGAAATAGAAATGGAATTTTAATTTTTTAATTAAGTTTTAAAATGTTAGGTTAAAAGTGAAAAAAATCATCATTATAGATGTTTTTAGGTTTTTATGTTTTTCCTAGTATGTTTGCAATGTGTGCCGAGAAGCAGAAATGTTGCCGGTAGCGTTTAAAATATTTATAAATTTGAAATTTGTTTTTTATTTAATATTTAATTTTTTGTTTTATATATATTTTGTAAATTGGTAGCGTTTATGCTACCGGTTTAATTTTTAAATGAGATCCCGGCAAGTAGAAATGTTGCCCGAATTTTTTCAATCCCCCGAGAATACACGAAGGATTGAAAAAAATCCAAACCCTAGACGCGAGACAATCATGAACCTTAAACCAACGTAGGCATTTATCTAAACAACGCATATATTTTGCTTTAAATATTNTTTTGATTTTAATTTATTGAAAAATGTACTTATGTATTTTAGTTTTTTTTTAAGCTCAAACAAAAGTTTGGATTTTATTTTATTTTTTTCTAAGGAAAGAAACATTTATAAATAAGTGTGTAAATTTGAAAACAAAATTCAAATTAAAAATTTAATAGAATTTTATGATTTTAATTTTTTAAATAATATCAAATTAAAAAATTAATGGAAATCCATAATTTAAGATAAAATTATATTTTTGATATTTTGTAGAAAAAATATATAGATTTATATTCAACATTTTGAAAATTATAAATTATAAATTTAGAATATTTTAAAATAATAGTAAATATATTACTAATAAAATATATAAATTTATACATTAAATTATGGAAAACTGGAATTGTAATTTAATTTTTAAAAAATAGATGAAAATATTTACATAATTATAATTTTAAAAATTAGTTTAAAATACCAAGTATTTTTAACTCATTTCCACCCCATCGAAAACTCACAAAGCATTCCCTATAACCCGAAAAACCTTTAGTGACTAGAATTCAACTCGTATTTTAGGAAGCTTCACCCAAATAAGGAGTACTCCTTTATCAGTACTAACATTTGTGTTTTCATCTAATTTTCAAATGCTGCACAACATGGCGTCGACCCTCCCGAGGAAGCACCATGGGAGGATGATATCACACATATCACACTAACTGAAATTACCACGCAGCATGCGTGTTTGCAGGAAAACATCAAGACCATTCCTAATAACTCTCCCTCATCATGTTCAATGGAGATGATGTTAGAGGCAGTAGACAATCTACTGAAGGTCTACAAGTCCATTGGACCATTGAGTTCTCTTTGGGCCTCTGCATGTCAGAGAAGAAGGGTCATTGTGAAGGGTCCAAATGACTAGGCTGAGATGCAATAGCTGGTCGTGATGTGAAGGGAGCATTATTTGATATCCCTCCTAACCGTGCCTCTGGTCAACCACTTAGACTCAAGGAGTTTAAGCTAGGGGTTGCAACGCCTTATGTATATGACAGGTTCATTAGAGCATGGGGCATGTTTCCCCACCATGACCAGGTCCCACTGTACTTTTCAAAACATATCTATGCAGAGTTTGTCCTGGATATGCACCCAGATTACACTAGCACACCATCGAGCTTCTATGCTGATGGTGGGGGATGCAGTCATGCGCATCATGGGGCTAGAAAAGACCCTGCAACTCAGCCAGAGCCAGATCCATTGGTAGTTCACCCTGCCAGGACTATGTTTAGGGTCGATGATGTAGCTACATCATCTCAACTAGTCACTAAGGAGCATGGTGCATTGGCAAAGGTGACACTCATGACAATGCATTCTGGCATGATGGTTGTACAGGAAGAGAGATGCAGAGCACCCACTGCACCCGCAGAGCCTGAGTTACAGTGGGTGGACGATGATGTTCTCAACCTTCTTGATCACAACTCATTGTTGCAGTATGCTATCATGGTCCATGATGCATATTTTAGACTGCATCAGAGATGCAGGCCTCGACCAATGGGAAAAGTATATCTTTATTATCATCATTTGATTGTTGTCATTTGATTGCTATGATTGTCAGGTATGTATTTTTTTAACTAATACTTTGCTTTGTGTTAGACCTCCATGTAGGATTCCGATTTCATGGAGGTTCTTTTTGGCAGTGATGCATTTGTTCGAGGTCTCATTGCAGTTCTGTTTGCCCACGTTGATGAGGTATTTGTTAACTGTCATCCTAAATTTGAATTTCTAAATTCAAGTCAATTGTTGAACATGCAATATTTTGGTTTGTTCCAACTTTCCTCATTTATATTGTTCATATTGTAAAGTATAGAGGCAAGGGCATTGTACATGATTGTACACAACCTCGCTCAAGTCCTACTCATGACACGCCAATTGACGAGGTACTAGTTATCACCTGTTCGAACTGTTTGCATATTTATGTTCAGATTATAATTTACATGTTCAAATTGTAATTCTCAAGTCCAAATTGTAATTCATTAATATAACTATTTTCATGTCATGGAAACAGACACAGACATGAGTAGCTACAGATGAGGGCGTTGAAGCCGCCGTGATGTTTACAGATGAGTGGACTGCCACTCATCGACCGGGTCTAGATGAAGGATCGTCTTGGTATATACCCAGCCTCCCAGACCTAACACTCAACTTGAGCAAGGTGAGTTCATAGATCTATGTTTCATATATATATTTAATTTTTTTCTCACATTCTGTACATGTAATTTAAATATGTGTTATGTAACTGACTTGCAGAGTTCATGGTTTTAACTTCTGCAGTTCTTAGATCTAGGCAATTTTCTGTTTGATGTGCATGACCAAGAGAAGGGGCGTAATGCAGTTGGCGGTAGTTTCCATGATCGTCGATCTCTCGATCAATGGTGTAGGAGTGATTTGTAGACTGTTATTTGTGAACGTTATTATTTTGCACTTTATTATTTTGTAGACTGTTATTTGTGGACTTTATGATTATCGATATATATATATGGACTTTTTTTGAACATGATGGTTTGTTAAATGTTTTAATTATTTGCAGTTATAATTTAAAGTTATTTATGTTTTACTTGATCTTAATGTTATTTTTAACAATCATTCATTTTTTTTACAGTCTTACAAAAATTGTACAATTTTCTAATTTAATAAATTACAAGTTTACAAAATTTACAATATTTACAAGTTTACGTGTTTGCAAAATTGTCAATCGAACACAACTTACAATTTTTAACATAACTTACAATTATAATGTTGCAAAATTTACAACTTTAAAATGTAAGATCTACTAGGTGCAAATTACAACTATAATGTAAAATTTGATTCCATATTTCAGAAGAAATTTAGATTTGCTATGTATTTCAAAAGCATGGAAACTATGTCAATGTATCAACTTATATGTCATGGCATATAACTTTCATTCATCCAGCCAATGGGTTATAGGAATGCACGTCTCCATAATACGATCATGTTCAGCTACTGACATCTTCCATCTCTTTGGTTCACCTCTCTTCACCTTGATTTCAATGAGATGTATTCGAGCTGCCACCACCAAATGACTGTACTGAAAAGATATATATTCAAGCATGAAATCTCTGTAAATAATATAGTCACCTTGTCTTCTCACTTTTTCAAAAAAGTGGCCCATCACAACTAGGTAACCAACTTGGTACGTGAACTATCCATTGACATAGGGTCGCACCAACCTACTTTTGATTTTTGTACATCACATCAAAAAGTATGCCACATGCTCAAAATTTCTCGGTGGTGCAATTACAACAAATACATCACCTGCATCAAGATTTTCAAATATTAAACAATATANCATGATCTAGTGAAACCACTGCCTCCTCAGTGTGCATCTCTTGCCACGTTGGAATCGGATGTGACCCCTTTGGAATAAGAGGGACATATTTCCATTGTTTGACATATGCATCGTTCACACAATGATCAACCCCCAGTCCATTGGCGTCAATTCAGAACTCACAGAAGCATGCATACTTCCTCGTTTCAATGGAAAATATGTTTCCCATGTCTTTACTACAAACTAAATGTAGTTCTCTCATACTAGGTATGGTCTCACAATACCATGGCATGGATCTATTCACATCTCCAAGGGAAACATCCCAAAAAAACATGCATCAAATAACAAACATCACACACACACATATATATACAAACACATTTATTAAATTCCAATTAATTTGTTGGTTTTTCCTACCTGCACACCGACCTTGCTTGTTCATGACCTTGGTGACCCAAATTTTGTGTGCACCAATCAACTACTTCTGCTGACCACTTGAGTTGACATGCACTATGACTCATTTGTTACCTCCGAAGTGCTCGTTTCACGCATGCACCTATGCCATCATGTTCACTGTTTCCATGCCCTATTTCAAAAAATATCCAGGAGTGTCAAATTATCGTCTCTTTGTGAACTTCCAATTTGAACTTCCCTGCAAACCCATCTGACCAAATCCAGTGTTCTGTAAATCACACCCCATTCTTTTTGAATGAATCATAAATCAACCCAAAGTAGTTTTGAACAAACAATGTGTCATGCTCACGATCATCACTAACATAAAAATGATATTCCTTGATCACATCGCGTGACTGAGGAGTGCTATCCCTACCATCAATGCTCGCCCAGGAGCATGTCTATACAATACATGTATGAATATGGACACCTGGTCGGAGTGATAATATTCACTTTGCATCTCTCTCTGAGGAGAAAATGGGTAATTCTCGGCAAAGTATACCATCGATAGGATTGTGCCTGGCTCAAAAACCTCATGAGAATGCTTAAATTCTAAAGCTTCCCACCTAGACCTGTGGGAGTGTATAATTTATTTGTAATTTGACTTTGAAACTTGTCCATGAATTCTGAAATAGGAATATCATCCTCGATAAAGTTGATCCTCTTAGATGGAACATGTGAAGAAGATGATGGATTCATGGAGACATACGCATTTCTCTTCCACTTAACTGTGATACCTAACAATCCAGGGTGTGTTGGATTGAAAGGAAACTTCCTATGGAACAATGCCAAATCACCACATTCATGGCATCTTCTCCCACCTACAAATATTTTATTGAAAAACACATTTTCAAGATTCCTATTGCATAGCATCATAGAAATAAAATCCCACACTATGTGAGGAGCTAGTTCACCATCCCAATGTTTTTTGCAAAAATCCACAAATGTGTCGTAGTATAACTAGAATTCAACGTGGTATTGACAACAACAAGTGTCCTGAATCGTATTCATCCTAATATACCACAGTTTCAACTTATTGAACATGGTAAATGAGATATGGACACCGGGATTTGATTCTTTGAATTCCTCGAACAAAGCAACTCCTATCATATCCATAACATGCTTTCAATGCTCCTTATAAATTCCTTTGCCAAAACATTGTCGTAGGACATGTTTTCAATCTGGTATAGCACGAGAATGGTTGTCCCAATACTCTATCACCTTGTCTCTGATGCCCTCTTCCATTTTGTCTTTATATGCTTCTTTGCATATAAGATCCAGTCAAGCAGCTTCATCATTTTCATCTATATTTACCATGAATTTAGTGTATTTGTGCAGTGTTTTTCTTGAAACGTGGAGCAGCTTTGACATTGTTGCGACCATTCGATTTCTTGAGGTGCTTTGTGCCACAATATCAGTTGTAATTTCCCTACGAGCAGTGCTGATATCAGTTTTTCTTGACTTTCCAAATGCAGATAGTGCAGTTGTTACATTTTTTGTTACATTCTCACATGCATTTTTATTTTTAACATCCTTAAAAACCAACAAATTTGTGGCACGTTTCAATTTTTGTGTTTTATCAATCCATGTAGGATTTGAGCTCATGTAATCACTGATTGTTGTTCAAAGCACAACTTGATTGTGTTACTAACATGCTCTCTGATTGTCCGATCAGGGGTCGGGTTCCTGAACTCTTTCTGAGTGGCATCATCCAAACCTCTTAAGCAATTAGCAGCCATTCCAGCATCATTGAAGCTCCCAATTACTCTTGAGAAATCAAAGGGTGCATGATCTTGTGATGGCTGGCCAGGATCTAGCAATAAACAAATAGAAACTCAAAAATAAATTTACAAGCTCAAGATTAAATACAAATAAATGTAAGCTCAATAATAAAATTTTATTTTACTTATCATATTGCCATTGTTAGTTAAAAAATTAGCAACTAAATTATACAAGCTTGAATAACATTTTATTTTAAGTTTATCATATTGCCATTGTTTGTTAACAAATTAACAAATAAATGCAAACAATGGTGGTTGTAGTAGTAACTGGAGATGAATATGGACCCCGGCTTAAATCAACTTCCTAATGGTTAAAAGGTAGTCACTTGGCCACCAAGGCTGTCTCAAGCTTGAGTATTGGGGTAGTACCCCTCACTTCACTGTGCAAGTAAAACTGCTAATCACTTTGCCACAAATGACAACTCTTTGGTTTTCCTCATAGGTGGGGATCTAGTCAATCCGGTAGGGGTCGTTGCCCTTTTCGCTTAGCAGGTCCTCTCATTGGCCAGCTACTTCATGGTTCTTGTGGTACTCCTCATAATGAGTTTTAGGGAAAATCCCAAGTACTTCCCATAGTTGTTGCAAATGAGACTTATGTCCCAATCCAGATGTTATTAAGTAAATTAGGTTATTAATTCATTATAGGAATTTTGGGGCCTAAAATGGGCCCCCTAAGGAAAATAATAAAATAATAGTTAAAATAATAAAATAATAGTTAAAATAATAAAATAATATTGATTAATTTTGGAGGAAGAAAGAAAAAAACTACTTTTTGTGTTCGTATTTTCGACATATCTCCCTGTGTTTTTACTCAAATTTCGATTGAGAGAGCTCGTTGGATGCAGAATTTGATTCCGCATCCAACGAGTACCCACATTGCATACTTTTGACGAACCCCGCTACCCCAAAAACAAGAAATACCTGAAAAAACGTGGTGATGATGTCATCATCACGTTTTTTCAGGTATTTTTTGTTTTTGGGGTAGCGAGGTCCATCAAAAGTATGCAATGTGGGTACTCGTTGGATGGGGAATCAAATTCCGCATCCAACGAGCTCTCCTGATCGAAATTTGAGTAAAAACACAATGAGATATGTCGAAAATACGAACAAAAAAAATAGTTTTTTTTAATGACAAATATGTCAATTCAACCATTATGGTTGACTTATTTTATTGAAATTCTATTGGTTCTTGAATTCCAACTCACAAAAACTTATTTTGGCACGTTTCCTTATAAGGCCCATTTTAGACCCCAAATTTCCTCTAATGATGATTCCTAGTCATTTGTACAAGATTGCAATCTAATGTAATTGTAATTGTAAAATTGTAAAGTAATTGTAATTGTAATGTGATTGTAATTGTAATTGTAATGTAATTATCATCATTATCATATACTAGAATACAATTATGTTCAAGTTTATATTAATACCCTTGATTCACTTTGTTGATGTTATAGTCTCATAGGTCTATTTGGTTTCAACTAGGATGTTGAAATCTTATCAGTTTATACAATTAGAATCATTTTTTCTTATATATTTTTCAGAATGCACCTAAGATCTACTTTGAGAGTTAAAGTCTTCGAGCATGCCTTCCTTACAAAAACAAACAATGAACACATTGTATGTGGAAGAATGAGGGCATATATTGTTGTTGAAGACCTCATAGAAGGGATTCCTAGTGCCATCCAACTTTTTTTCCATATACATAAACCATCTACTTGTATAAATTAGGTCAAATATGCCCCAAGCAAACCCACACCAACTCAAAATAGTGTTCTATGCTTTTCCTTGCTTGACCTTGTAGGTCTTAATCAATGGTGACCTCTTATATCTTAATATGTCCTATTTTTAAATGTTTACCATAGATACAGATTTTCATAATTAATAAGGTGTCCATATTGAATTCTCCTTTGTTATATTTCCTTCCTATTCTTATTGTCTCCTTGATATAAAGCATATATTTTTGAAAAGAATGACCTTAGGAATTAGTCCTACACATTGAACATGAAGGAAGGAGAATATGTTACTAAATTTATGATGCACATTCAAGACGTGGAAGGATAAAATGATTGTTATTAGACTCAATATGGAGGAAAATTACATTTTTGGACTAATGATCAACATATTGACAAGTGTTTCAATCTTCTTCTACTAGAGTTAATATGTTACATAAGGAACTTGATTTTTGTTTAGATTAACTACGCAATATCTTATTGATATGGTATATGCATTTATTTGAGAACATTTTTAAATCATCCATGCATATTAATGTGCTTCTATGAGATTGTATTGTGAAGTAGAATCCAATAGAGCATCAACCTTGGTCTTCATGATATGGATGTTGATATGGAAGAGTTGTGTCATGTCCTTCTCTTCCTTATGACGAAGGCTACTTAGATTCACCTCCTTCTGCACTAGAGTACAACAAATACTCTTATATACATGTCTAATATTATATCTACCTCTTTGATTGAATATGTTATGTAATGTAATTTGTAAAATTGTAATTTGAACACTATGAAAATGTTCATATACATGTGAATATGAAATTAAAATTGTACTCGTTTAAAATTAAAATTATAATTGTTTAATGTAATTAGAGATCATTATTATTATTTAACTTAACATGCAAAATTGTAATTTGAACACTATGAAAATGTTCATATACATGAATATGAAATTAAATCAATATTAAAATTGTAATGTAATTGTAAAATTGTAATGTAATGTAATGATGTAATTATTGTAATGTAATGTAATTGTAAATGCAATGTAATAATGTAATGATTGTAATTTAATGTAATTGTAATTGTAGTGCATTCTTGTAATTGTAATTGTAATGTAATTATCATCATTATCATAGTGTAATGTAAAATTGTAATTTGAACACTATGAAAATGTTCATATACATGAATATGAAATTAAATCAATACTAAAATTGTAATGTAATTGTAAAATTGCACTAAAATTGCAATGTAATGTAATGATGTAATTATTGTAACATAATGTAATGTAATTGTAAATGTAATGTAATAATGTAATGATTGTAATTTAATGTAATTGTAAAATTGTAATTGTAATTGTAATGTGATCTTGTAATTGTAATTGTAATGCAATTATGACCATTATCATAGTGTAATGTAAAATTGTAATTTAAACACTATGAAAATGTTCATATACATGAATATGAAATTAGAATTGAATATTAAAATCGATGATGACTAGTGCAATCAACTCCCATTGAGAACAATCTTTGTAATTTTTTACATAAAAATTATATATATGTGAGTCTATATTATGCACTATCAAATTATAAAATTATATGAAATTATATGAATATGTAAATTTACTAAATTATACAATTTAATTACAATTATAAATACATATATATTCAGACATGCACATACAATGTACATATACCTTTATTAATTAATTACAAAATTATAATAAATTCTAAACTTGATTTAAAACAAGTACATGTATATATATATAAATTATGGTCAAATTCCGGTAGAGCAAACGGTCGAGAGGGGTTTCGTTTGCTTGGCGTCCCAAGATAAAAACCCGCTACTCCTGGAAGGCAACATTTAAATCCAACCATGTTAAGGGTTGGTGCGGCCAGGATGGGTGTGATCCCCGGGTGATTTTGATGGCTTAGATGCCCCTGGATCGTGGTTTCTCAAACCAAAGGTTCACCCAACAAGTCATAGGGAACTTAACCAACAAAAAAAAATTATGAACTAGAGTTCACTATGAAATTAAATATATGAATATGCAATTTATAAAATTATATGAATATGAAATTATACAATTTACATACAATAATGAATACATATATATGAATTCAAACATACACATACAATTTATATAAGTTTATGAATTATTTATAAAATTACAATTACAAAATTATATTTATATTCTAAACAATTTAACACACACACACAGATATATATATATATATATAAATTATGAACTAGAACACTATGAAATTAAATATATTATGTAATATGAAATTATAGGAAAATATGAATGAAATTATATGAAAATATGAATGAAATTATATGAACTATATCACTAGGAAAAAAAAATTATAGTTATGAATATGAAATTGCATAACTTTCAAATTAAATACCAATATTGTTAGCAATGGCATTTGATTCTCCCATATAGCTTGATTTGCAACTTCTTCTCCTCTCAAGATTGCTCTTTTTTTCCTCTTTATTTCTCTATCTTTCTCTCTTATTTCTTCGGTGTTGATTTGATTCCTACTATATATTTTACTTCGACGCTTTTTGCTTCCCATTGTGATCGAAATCAACAATCCAAATTCACACCTACAACAATATGTAAACACAATACACAATACACAATGCTAAATTTGCATTAAAACACAAGCATTGTTTCAAATTGGTTAGCCAATTGTGAATGATAAAATTACTAAGATGTTTATGTCTTATGTTTATATAGATTTCATTTAGGAATTCGGGTGGGAAATGGTGTTAAGAAGGTAGTTGAAATGACATTAATGCCATTAATGCTTAACTTCATTTCGGACCACTTTTGTAAGATTTTTTAACAAAGGCTAGACCTCGATCGAGGTATTAGCTCGATCGAGCTATTTATAATTGTCTCGATCGAGGGTTTAACAAACCCTTGATCAAGGGTTTAATAAACCCTCGATCGATATTTGGTTAAAACCTCAATCAAGGTATTTTAAAACCTCAATCAAGCTCCAGAGCTCGATCGAGGGCCTGAAAAACAGAAATTCAGCCCTCTTACAAGAAAATAAATGTTTCTCTGTGTCTTCTAGGGGTGTAAACGCTGCCATTCATGGCACACAACTGAGAGGAGTTCATACCGATAGATTCATCACTGAATCCTCTATCCATTGAGGTATCATGCATGCGTTTTGACATTCATATGTTTTTTTTTTTTTAATTCAGTCTAAAACTTACACTTAGAAAACTTGACAACAACTTTGAAGTAGCTCAAAGAAAAATCTGCAGGGTAAAAAATACACATACAAAAATTTCAGAAAAATACATAGCCCACACATCGACGCGTCATCTTCAAAAGGGTATTTTTGGTTTTGCAATTTTTTAAAATAGTGAAAAAAAAGTTGGGATGGACACACATGTGTATAAAATGATGCTGAAATCAAATGTGGTCACTTTCGAAAAATAATAAATAATTGTATATTGCAAAATAAATTAACAAAAAAATATGCAGACCACAATACATTTTGTGTAGATCATGCTCGTAAATATTTTTTTTAAATTATTAATGTAAGATTAAATTATTGGGGACGGACACGAGCCACTTATTAACTTCTTCAATTTTTAAAGGTCACACAGTTCATTAAATGCAAAATTTCACACATTAAATGACATCGGAATATTTAAAAAAAAATATCGTTGGGAAGGAAACATAATATTCTACAATTTTTTTTTTTACTACAAGTCGAAATTCACATGGAACATATGCATTTTGATGGCTTCTATCTAGCACATGAGTAAAAAATCAGGTTTTCATCGCCAAATTTGGTCAAAAAGTGTTACCCACCTTGATGGAATCACCCGTATTTAACTTTAATAGAAAGTTTGGGTTCATATGTGGGTTTAGGGATACCTCTAGTGTGATGCTGTGGTAGCTATCTTCTAGATGGTTCAGGAGCATCCTCAACAAGCGATTGGTTTGGTATATTAGCTTCCTATGGTGTCAGAGACTCCGACAAAGGTGGAGCCACAACTTCATTTTTTGGGTTTTCATTACTACTTGAATCCATAGTCAAACCACCCACATCCAATTTTCCCACTTCTTGATTCAGCACATCAGAGATTTCCCCTACTTCCAAGATGGCCAAATTTTCTTCTGGGATGTGAACAACCACATCTTCAGAGATGTGATCATCACAGTCTAGCGTCTGAATTTCCTTCTGGTACTCCCCCTAAAGTTTAGGCTCAAAGGAAAAATACATCAAGTCTTCATGAAAAGTTACATCTAATGTAATAAAAATTCATTGGGTTGGAGGATGATAGCATCGGTACCCCTTTTGATAAGCAGCATATCTGATAAAGACAGATCGCAGCGCTCGAGGAGACAACTTGTTGCGTTGATACTTATGGAGGTGTACAAAATCTACACAACCAAAGATGTGAGGAGATAAATTTGGGATGGCCAGAGCAAAAACTGCTTCAGCAAGAGACTGGGATGGTGTCTAGAAATCAATAGTTCTGGAGGGTACCCGGTTGATCACATACGCTGAAGAGGTAAGTGCTTCTCCCAAATAGGATAGTAGCATATGGGCTTCTATCAACGAGGCATGGACAACCTCCAACAAGTGGCAGTTTTTTCTCTCAGTCATGCCATTCTGCTAAGGTGTATTGGAACAAGTAGTTTGATGAATAGTTCTGTGTGCTTTTAGATACTGTTGAAGTTCAGAACTCAAATATTCACCTCCATTGTCACTACGGAGAACCTGAACCTATGCATTGTACTAAGTACGAAACATTTTATAAAAATTTTGAAATAAAAAATTCACTTCACCTTTAGACTTCATCAAGCACACCCATGTCATCCTGGTATAGTCATCAATAAAAGTAACAAACCAACGTGATCCACCAAAGGTAGTGACTTTGGAAGGACCCCAAACATCAGAATGTATGACCATAAAAGGAACTGGACTTTTATTCAAAATTAATGGAAACGAAGAATGATGGCTTTTTGCAAGTTCACAAACATCACAACGGAAACTAGAAACATCAAATTTTTCAAATAAACTAGGAAATAATTTCTTCAAGTAACCAAAGGAAGCATGCCCCAAACGTTGATGCCATAACCAGATTTCAGATTTCTTCTTCTCCCCCTCAGAGCCATCCACTGTTAAATATTGACACAACTTGTCCAAAATCTTTGACACTAAGTCCAAGTAATACAGCTTCCCTTTCCTAACACCATAACCAATCGTTTTCCTCATTCGGATGTCCTTCAACACACAAAAATTAGGCCAAAAAATTACAACACAAAGTAAGGTAGTGGTGATTTGGGAACTGACAACAGATTATAATCCAAAGATGGAACAACTAAAATAGAATCTAGATTCAAAGTATCAGTGACAGGTAAAGACCCTTCTTTAATAACTAGGGACGAAGAGCCATTGGTAGTGGTAACAAATTTTTGTGAGGATAGTTTAAGGGGTGAGACTTGTCTAGAATCAAACGTCATATGATCCATAGC
The DNA here is from genome assembly GCA_001517045.1 of Pseudotsuga menziesii. Taxonomy (NCBI): domain Eukaryota; kingdom Viridiplantae; phylum Streptophyta; class Pinopsida; order Pinales; family Pinaceae; genus Pseudotsuga; species Pseudotsuga menziesii. The sequence goes on from LPNX010865536.1 coordinate 274,495, forward strand.
ACCAGAATAAATTGTCCATGCACTATTAGAAACAAGTGTACAAATATTTAAAACCTTACGACCATTACCTGCCACTACTACTAATGTCAAGATCTAACCAGCAACACCATCCAATGTCTTTGTTTCGACAACCGCGGCACTGGAGGTCCTCTTGGAATTCTTCTTTCATGAATCGTGGCTATGATCCCACCATTATGGATACCCCACAAGTTCAAAGCAGTGGATCTTGGTATGACCAGTTATATTGCAATGAGTGCATTTCTAGGTGGATTTATCAGCACCATCAGTGTCCTTAGGCTGTCTTTGAGAAGGTCGGTTTTGATTAGACCGATTTCGAGTCACCATGGTTGAAGCTTCATATTTTTTGGGTTCTCCATTCATCGTTGCGATCCGAACAGATTCATGATGGACCAAAGCATAACATGCTTCCAATTCGGGGATAGGATCCTTTCTCAAAATTTCACCACAGATTTGTTCGAATTCACCATCTAATCCAACAAGAAAAATATGCACCCTTTATTGTTGAACTAATTTTTGGTAAGATTCAACATCGTTCTCACTCTCCGAGATCAACTTATCACAATGATCCAACTTACAAAATATCTCGATTAATTCTCCATAATACACCGAGAGTGCTATGCCATTCTGTTTCGTAGAGAAGGCCCTCTGATTCAAGAAAAACACCTGCAATTCATCTACTCCATCATAAAAAGCTTTAGAAAGATATTTGCAAATATCTCGAGCAGTGGGTAAGTGAATATATCGCTTCATGATTTCTGGGGACATAGACATCAACAACCATATCTTGACCTTTTGATTGTCTGCATACCACTTCTGATCATATCCATCATCCTTCTCGGTAGGTGGCTATGAATTACCACGAATGAAAGAGATTTCTCCTTCTCAGTAATATGCATCTCCACGATTTGATACCACAAACCATAGTTTGTTTCATCGAGTACAATCCATGCCTTGAACGATGAACCTTCATATTGAATAATAATGGGAGCAGATTTGTTCCTAGATCCAGATTTGTTCCCAGATGTTTCAGAATATGAGTCGGCCATGGTTCAATGAAGAGTACTAACGATTTAAGCTTCGAAGCTCTGATACCAAGTTCAAAATCATATTTCGAGAGAAATATATTTTTGTATATTATTACAATGAATTGTATAGGTACAGATACATAGATGGATCAACTCCCATATCCTACAATCAAGCTGCAAATCCTACAATCAAGCTACAGATCCTAAAATCAAGCTATCAGATAGGAAAGAGTCATCTACAAGATAGGAAAGAATCACACAAGAGAATTGGAAAGAATCAGTCCATATCACAACAATCGTCGTGGCCACCAGGTTCGTCGAGTATCTAGGCGGAGAATGAAAATAATCTTTTAGTTATAGAACCTAGGAGATTTGAAACGAAATAGAAAAAACATAAGAAAATAACATAAGTAGTCTTTTACCATGAATTTGCATGGAGACACTTCCACTTAATTACATCCCAAGCTCACGATTCCAGAAATGGGGTTAGCGTCATCCTGTAGACAATGCCTTTGCTTAGCACCTCTCGAATGAATATTAAGTCAACATTGATAAGAATAAAAATAAACCTGCAGAAAATAATTTTGTCTTACCATGGTTGCATGGAATGGACTGATCACTTCTTCACCATAGCCCAATTTTTTTTTTAAATTGCAAATAAGACCACTGAGAATAGTCTCAAGGAAAAGCAAAGTACAGAGATTCAATTTCCTCTTAAACCCACCTACTACCTACTGTAAAGTCCTAGAGGAGAGACACAGGAAAATTTCACAATGCTACAGGGTTCTGAGACCCATGCTCTCAATGTGCCAAAAGTTTAGGATCTTGAATTGGCACCATTGTGAAAAAACCCTTAAATTAATGTACTACCAGTCTTCACGTGATTAAGGAGTGAGATCGATCGCCATGTGGAAGGATCGACTATGTTGAAATTCATCGCCAACCACTTATGTAAAGTGCATAATCCCTTGGATAGAGGACTCCTCATGAGCATCAATACCGATAGAAGGAAGAAGATCAATCGATCCATAAGTCTTAATTTATGTAGACAATTAATGCAAAACCATATGGTTTTAGCCTAAAGTACATGATAATAAAATTTAACTATGCAATCCATATTCTATAACCTATATGGATGTTAATACAATTTAATAATGTGAATCCTAGCATGGGTTGAACCCTTATGGAGTAATAAATAACAAGGAACCATATGGAGATCCTAACAATTTAATATTATGAATCCTATCATGGGTTGAACCCTTATGTAGTAATGACAAGGAATCATGCAGAGATCTGAATAATTTAATATTGTGAATATTACCATGGGTTGAACCCTTATGGAGTAATGACAAGGAACCATATGGAAATCCTTTGAGGTGCTACTCACCCAAGCACAAATACCCTTTTTTTATTATTTTAAATAAATGATAAAGTTAGGAATGCATAGGGAGCACTAACATATAAATAGCTACATTTATAATTTCAAAGATAAATAAGTTTCTTAATTAAGTTGATAGCTAGTGAACATAATTAAGAGATTATAATATAGATTCATGACAATGGTGAAAAAAGAAAAAAATAATGTGTATGGTTAGGAATGTAATTATTTGTATGGTTAGGATGATCATGGTCTTGTATGGTTAGGAAAGTCCCTTACAACCCAAGTCTTTATTTTTCTCCATTAGCCATGTCTAGGGTGCTTACATCCATACATGGTGCTTAAAAAGTCCTAATGGCATACAATTTTCCACTTAAAAATAAATATAGCATAGGAGGTCATGAGTCACTGTTCAAGGTGTTTTTCTTATCCTTTGATACCTAAAATATTCCTTTACAAAATCATACCCACGTTTCCTCTTTTTTATAATGTCTAGGGACCTAAACCCTATGCCTAGCATTAAACCTCATAATGAAAAATGCATCTCAATAGCTTGTAGGATATAGACACTCTTTGGAGATCATGGCTAATGGTTCAAGGTGTCATTTATCCTTGTATTCCTATAAACTTGTTTTAGTGGTCACGACTTTGGTTTCCATCCCTAAACATGTCAAGAACCTAAGGTCCATACCTAATGATGTGGTCCTTCTAAAGGAGATAACATCCCCACTTGTAGGGAAAGAATTATGCTAGAGTTCAAGTGTGGTGCTTCAATGCATCCTTTAGGAATTATATGCCTCAAAAATTCCTTTATGATATAATACATGGGATTCATCACTTGATCATCTTTAGGGCCCCAAGAATTATACTTAGTACTGAAAACCACATAATTCCATACATATACCGACACAAAGGCCATGTGTGTTAGTTTGAGGTTTCCTTCTTTTCCTTAGATTCCTAGGATATTCATTTATGTAATAAGGCCCAATTTTCTTACCCAAACCATCTCAATGTACTCAAGAGCAATACCTATAGCTCAAAAATTTATAATGAAATCCATGTCACCACTCTAATGCAAGTGAATCCATCAAGAGGTCATGTGTGGTAGTTAAAGGCATTTTTCTTGGATGTATATGACTAGAAGATTCCCTTAGGAAATTATACTTTATTTTCTTAATGATGTCATGGGATTTGAGTCTCGTTATTAGTGTTTAAAATCCCCTAATGACATGAATATTCACACTTAAATGTCAATGGTTCTTTAAGGCATTGTCCATGACTATGGATGCCTCAATGTTTTCTTTAGGGCCAAAGGCATGGTACTCTTCCATAGAAAGTATTCTTAATTCCATATTACACGTGCATATTTCTCAGTACCACATAATTCCACAAACATCACTAGTCATAGGCCAATGATACGTCAAAATGCAATTTGTTGATGGTGGAGGAAACCTTCTTATCCCTACATGGTTAAAGGATTCCTTTATTGCTTGAGTTGCAAGTCTCCTCCATTAACATGTCCAAGTCCCTAAGACCACAAGACCTAAATACATAGCACCATGGATACCCATGGAACATCATGTGTGATTCTTTGAGGAATTATGAATGGCTCTAGATTCCTCAATGGTTTCTTTAGATCCAAAGTCATGGTCTTTGTCCCAATAATTCCATTCTAAAGGCTGTAGGAAACCTTCACAATTCTCAAAACCAAATGATGGCACCAACATAGTGAATTAGAGGCCAATGATACCCTCAATAGGCCATGTGTGTTTGGTGCAGAAAACCTACTTAGTTTTTTATGTTTAGAAAATTCCTTTAGATCCTCGAGATTAGGTTTCCTCCATTAACCATGTCCATTTCCCCAAGGATACAAGACCTAGATACATAGTTCCATAGATACCACTCAAATGCCATGCATGTTTCTTTGAGGAAGTGTTGATTTCTTTGAATTCCTCAATGGCTTCTTTAAGTCCAAAGGCATGGGCTTCTTCCCTGAAAAATCACTCTCAAGGCCTCAAGACACCTACATATTTCTCAAAAAAAATTAATGTCATTGACATCCTCAATCACGGGATAATGAGACACTAAAAAGGCCATGTGTGGTTGGTGGATACCACCTCCTTTACCTTATATGACTAGAATTTTTATTTAGGGATTAAGGATTAGGTGTCCTCTGTTGACAATGTCTAATGCCCCAAGGTAAAAAAACCTAGATGTAGAGTGCCATAGATACCCCTACTAAATCATGAATGATGTCCTTATACATTGTTTAGGGCTCTAATGCCCCAATAATTAATTTATGAACAAACGCATGGTCTTGTTCCCTATAATACCATTCACAAGGCCTTGACACACGTAGATATTACTCAAAACTGTCTAATTACATAAAATACTCAATGATAATCCAATGCTACCTTCATGAAGCGATGTGTGGTTGGTTGATGTATCCTTCTTGTCCATGGATGGATAGAAGATTCCTTTAGCCTCAGGTTTAGATATTCTCCCTTGACCATGTCCAATGCTCCAAGTCCCAATGAATTGGATGCATAGAACCATGGATACTCTATGAAGCCATGTGTGGTGCTTTGTGACATTAAATATTGGTTTTGGATGCCTAAATGGTTTCCAGGTTAAAGGAATGGTCCTATTCTATAGAATTTCATTCCTAAGGACCCAAAATATGTGTGTATTTCTCAAAACCACCTAATGGAATCAACATTCCCAAACATATACCATTGATACCCTTAAGAGGCCATGTGTGATTTGTGGAGGTAAACTTCTTAGCCATGGATGGCTAAAAGCTCCATTTAGGTCCTTATGTCCAGGTCTCTTCCACTAAGCTTGTTGAGGCCCTAATGCCACAAGACCTAGATACATAGTGTCATGGATACCCCTAAAAAGTCATGTATGGTTCTTTGACACATTGTTCATGGATATAAATTCCTTGATTATTTATTTAGGAACAAAATCATGGTATTTCTCCATAGAAATTCGTTCCCAACACCCTAAGAGTACATGTACATAATTCTCAAAACCACCTAATGATACTAGCATCCTCAATCATAGGCCAGTGATACACTCAAAAGGCCATGTGTTGTTGGTAAAGACAATCTTATTATCCCTATATTTCTAAAGTTTCTTTTATGGATTGAGATTAATTCCTTCTCCCATGACAATGTCCAATCCCCCAAATCCTCAATACTTTGATACATAATGCCATGGATACCATTACAAAGTAACTCATGGTTCTTTTAGGATTTTTTAATCGGTTTGGATGCCTCAATAGTTTCTTTACGGATAAAGGCATGCTCTTTACACTAGAATTTCATTATGAAGGCATTGAGACATGCACATATTTATCAAACACACCTAATTGAATCACAGGCTAATGATACCCTCTAGAGGCCATGTGTGGTTGGTGGAGGAAACCAACTTAGACTTGGATGGATCTTATATAGTTATCCCTTTCATTATCCTATGTAGGGTCTTGCTAAGTCTGAGTAGTGCGACCTTTGTTGAGAATATGTTTTCTTACTTTCCAGGTCGATGCTCAAGTGAAGGTGTTTTTTAATTATGTAAAGAACAAAGACGCCCCTAATTTCTCTTGACAGGTTGAGTAATTGCATATTGAGAAACGTTCTATATGGGGATTTTATTGGCATAGATTTCCACGGTCCAAAAATATATATGGCTTAGGAGTGATGTTGTATCTATCGAACGAACACTATTTTTGTATAAAAGTATGCAATGTTCAAGGAACAAATAATATTGTCGAGCTCTTCACATTTAGACTTTTGGTGAGGAACGCTACAGAGTTAGGAGTACACTATATCCAAGTCTTCATCAACTCATTGTTTATTGTTAAATGGATGATGGATGAGAATATATTTTGAATCTTTATATCTAGGATTTGGTAATCATTCTTAAAAAAATGTTCGAATATTCGATTGGTTCTCTATTTTCCATGTCTTTAGGAAGCACGACTATTCACCAACTCCCTTTTTAAGGAAATATTTTCATTAATCCTTAGTTTTATCTATCTATTTGAATACCGTGGTGGGGAAACAACTAAGACTTGTCAAGATGTATGGGTTTAACAATTTTTTTGGGAGATTCTATCACAATTTACCTCAAATCAGTCATATACCTCTCATTATCTAAGGAATCCTTCTATAACAGTGATTCATTATTTTGGCCCTAACAATTCCTTCTATAGAAATGATTTATTATTTTAGGCCCCATGCATAGCTCATGAGACATGAGCACTAAACAAATGGATACCATGCAATTTCAGAGTTTCTAACTTCAAACGATGATTTTAGCTAGAAATTCCAATTATAGTACATATGAGGTGATCTTGGGCCTTCTACATGGCCCATTGGCCACAAGGAAGGCATATTTTAGGGCCTACATCCTTAGTTTCTAGTACAAAACATGAAAAAGAACTTGAGAACAATATCCATCGCACAAATGATAGTAATGCCCCCTGTTTGACACATGTAGACCAAAGGGTCTCTTTGTAATGATTATGTGGTGGTATTGGAACTTATGCATCGTCTATGAGTCATAAATATATTTTTGTAAATATATTCTTCCTTCTCAAACCATGTCTACGTCTTTGATTCCCATCCCTTAACCTCAAAACGTATGGGATAGTGGACCAAGGCCAACATATATCAATTGGGTGATGAGTCAATGTCTAAGAACAAGAGGGCTTGAATATTAGGGAGAAAGCATAATTAAGCCATACATTAATATGTCGTAATTAGTCTATAACAATTTTTTGGGGTAATTAACAATAATTAGTGAGAGCCTTTATACATGATGCACCCTCACAAACATTAAATTATATTGGCCACGCATAATGTGTAACCATTAAATATTGAAGGAAATACCATAAAATGAAACCAAAGATGAAAAGAACAAGTGATACACTCTTCTATTGAATTAATAACCCAACAACACATCACATATTCAACTATATTCCCATCACAATATCAAGAGGGCCATAACTTGACAGCGACTTAATCTACAGTTACAACAAAAAATTCCCCACAAATAAAAGTTTAATCAAGGATTAGGGTGCATTACAACCTCAAACCTAATATCTTATTGGAGTATGAAAACCCTTCAAAGTTTAAACCTCAAAGCTCAAAGTTTATTCTAGCTGCAAAAAATTCGTGATCTCCTTGCATAATACCTAGTCATCCATGGAAAGGAAAAGAGAAAAATAAAAACCTCACATATGAAGTGGTCTCTTGATTTCTTCCTCCGAATTGATCTTCAACTAAGCTTGTAAGGGATCTCCCACTAATCCAACCATGCCTTTGTAGATGAAATCTCTTTTCCTTTTATAGAGCTCTTTTTTAACCATCTTACAATAAAATAATATTAGGTAACTTCTAGATCCATAATTCTCAACAATAAACAATATTAAATTACAAAACAATGTCTAGAAACCTACTTCAAGCTATGCACTACTCATGAAGATGAAAGGATGCACATAATGAATTTTGAGTGGGTCTTGTTACTCCCCATTTTGCAAGGGTGTCCATATGTGATTTTTTATCACATTTTCAGGAGGTGGTGGATGGAGATTTGGATAGCCTAGTACTGATATTTGTGGATGCCTTTTCATGTGGAACATTCTTGATCCTTGGCACATATATGGGATAATAACACTTTTGGTATCATCTTTGGTTGGGTTCTCTCATTTCTTCTCTCATGGCATGTCACGTACCCCAAATTGCAATAACATTTTATGCTTAAAGAAGACATTATATGTTATTTTTATTGTAAAGTTTGTGATGATTGACCAAGTGGGGTCAAGGATGAGTGTAATTAATTATGCTCAATATTTTATTAGTTAATGAATAAAATTTGAGACAAACAAATTAAGGAGGTTGTTGAATGAGTGTCTACTGAATGCTAGGTGGAATAGATTGGGGTGAGAGAAAACTGACACATGGCAGCATCCCCAACCACTTCTAGTTGTTGTAGGGGGAAACTTCCCTAATTTTTGGGTCATGTTCCCCAAGAAAGTGGAACAAGAGCAAGTGGCTCATTAAGTGAAAAACTGACCAAAAATACCTAGGCATGCATATATTTACCCATCGAAATCAGTGGGAGGCGGTTCAATTTTGACTTGTGAATTTTTCGAAGGGAAAAATGTGCACAAGAGATTCTATGAGGGGAAAGGAAGAAGTGGTTTGAGTGTGAAGGTTGTTTTTCAGAACTAGTGCAGCTTCTTAGCTGAGTTCTTTACTGTAGAAGGTAGAAGTATTACTGCTAAATACTTTTGTAGAGTTGCAGGGATTTTATATCCCATACTTTCACCCAGTACTTTCAACCAAGAGGACCAATGGATAGGTTCGGGGGTCCTAAGACAAGAAGCTAAGTTATCTTCAGGAATTGGTTGGGTGAAACAGGCTTCTTAGGTTGTTTGTCTCCTCTACAAGTTTCCAGATTCCAAAGTGTTATTTTATTTATCTTTATGCAAGTAAAAGTTCTGAGATGAAAGTAGTCAAGACTTGTTTTACTTCTTAAATACTTGCAGCTGCAAATAGATAGTCAAAGTATGCATTTTTATTCAGAAAACTAATTGTATTTGTTTAACTGATTAAAAAGAACCTAGAATTAGATCATATGGGTTAATGAAATAAATAAGTAAAAAAAAACCCTTAGTGTATTTTTCCACTCACCAAATGATGAAGTACTCTAGTACAGAAGGTTGTTTAGAAAAATGATTTCATAAGAACAAGATGATTTGAATCTTCTTAATTTTTGGATGTTTTACTGTTATTTTATCTTTTCAAGAACTCCTTCTTTTATTTCAAAAACCTCTAAGAAGATCTCATAGAGCCTCTATGGTAAGTTTTTTTTGTTACATAGTCTTTAAACTATGTATAAGTTATTACAATATTAATGGTTGCAAGACAACTATTCATTTATACTAAGCAAACCATTATTTATTCTAATATTTTAGTTTCCTAAAGCATAAACAATTATTCTAGCTATAATACAAAAAGTAATGCAAAGTTAAATCCTAAATAGTTTCTTTATAACCACAACTTAGCAAGTTTCATAAAGGCAGACATTAGACTGAAACTATAATGCCTACAATATTATAGTATATAATTTAAGTATTTAATAATCAAGATTGTAAATAATCAATATGATATTATTATTGTGGGTAAGATTTTAAACCATTTTTTTTATAAACCCTCTTCTTTAATAAGTTAGAAGATAAAAACAGATGAGAAGACAACCTAGTTATCAAATCGGTTTATGTTAAAAAAAAATAACAAAGCCCTAATCTAAATACCATAATAAGAATAAGAACATGGGTTAATCATTTTTACAGTATCACATTAATAAATTTCTTAACCCTATCATTTAACATATTTTCTTTATATCCATTTTACGGAACCTATTCTGTAAAAAGGATAGCTTCCAGATCTTTCTTTTAAAAAAAATGAAAACATTAAAATCTAGTTATTATGTATACCAATATCGAAGAAAATATGAAGATAACCTTTTATTTAAAACTTAATTACCAAACTATCTTTTAAATATTAAACCCTAAATTAATCTTTTACAAAACAATTTACTCAAATAAGAATTGCAACATTTTTTTTCAAACGACTTTTACCATTTTCGCATACAATATATTTATTTACATCTAAATATAGTTCCAACATAAATTCTTTTTACCAAGCATAGTGCTTTAAGAAACTATTTCACAAGAGGGAAACATTTGCGAAACATACTTTTACGCTCAGGCCATAAGCCTTGATTCTTTAAAATTAATCTTAAACAGAGATTTAACATTACAGCCACCACTTGTTTCAAACCAAATTTCCTCAACAAATGTTTGAAGCCACGAACGATTCATAGGGGCAGAGAAAACCAGGACAAGTAAGCTTTCAAATAAAGTAAATACAGTTTTAGCAATTAAATTTAAAAACCATTAAACAATAATATTTTTGTTTACCCAAACCAATTTTTTTACAAGATTTGTAGCCCATTGGTAAAACCCCAAAGTAATAACTAAAAATGGCCTCACGAGCTCCATAACTACACCAAACAAAACAACAAGCTTCTACATGAACCATTGGTATCACTGCAAGCACTCCAACGACGAAGGGCACCCTAGGGATGGGATCGAGGCTTGCCGAGCCTATGCAGTTCAAACCCTTCAGCTCTAGCAAATGTTTCAATTTATTACTGTGCATTATGGATAACTTTCACCTACCATTCAAACAAACCACAGCATCTTTTTGTTAGTATATAACTTAGTATTTTTTTTACATAAAAGAAATGGAAAATTCTTGGAGGAATGGATACGACTTACCAGTGTGATTCATTGAGCTTGCAAAATCATTACTGGCAAAGAACCCAAGTAGTAAATCCTACTAACACCACAGCAACAAGAGTGAGCACCATTTAAAACATGGGCTTGAAGAACCAGGGTTCAAGTCTGAGTGACTTTCATTGCAAAATACCCAACAAGGCCAAGGGCCTTTCGGCCACTCTCCCTTGCCAAAAATGAATAACAAATGAAGCCAAGTAGTTTTTAGGGTAAAGAATTTTATTGCAAGTGCATTGGGTTTGACACTGAAACCCTTCATCAAGCAAGCAACCACCACGTGGTTTCCACTAACCATGAAATCATTTTCGTTTCGATATAGTTTTGAACCAACGATGTGGTAAAGTAATACCATTACTTTAGTAATAACAAACAACTAATTTTATATATGTTGGATTTTAGCTACGTTAAAACAAATAATATACATTGGATATTTATGTCTAGGTTTATATTTGATGCATTGAGAATGTAAGCCTAGGTTAGTATACAATATTATGCATAAATTTTAGTTTTGTCAACCTTGCAATGCATGTAGATATAGCTTTGTGACCATAGTTAAACTTTTAACAAGTCTTTGGTTGCTTGTTAAAGTTTAGTTAGGTTATATTTGACATTCATGCATCACCATAGCTATTTGTCAACCCTACCATATGTGTAATAACAATACTATTGTATGGTTAAAACAATAAACAATACATGTTGAAATTTTTTACTAGGTTATAATTGGTATGTTATACATATGGTAATAAGTAAACAATCCATATCTATGCATGTTATAGTTTTGTTAGATTATATTTAATATTTATGCAGCGATAATATGCTCATTAACCTTGACACATGTGTAAAAGAAATACCATTACCTTGTTAACACTAAACAAAGCATTCGTATGCATGGTGAATTTCTAGCTAGGATAAAGTTATTACTTTATACTTTGGTTATACCTAGGTTAGGTTTGTTTAATTTGTAATTAATATCTAACTGCTAATAAAAAAATAGTAATGATAAATTTTAGAACTTAGGAAAGTTCTAGAATTTGCATACTTATAAATCACTTGGAAGGTATTAGGGATTCTAGTACAAAATTTTAAATAAAAGAATGTTTGGATAATCATATACACTCAATCATATAATTCAAGTGATTTAGAACAAATAATCATGTTTTCAACTCAATTGTTACCTAGGAAGAGAAATCTTTGCTTCAGGCATAGGAACTCTTCCACTTCAAAAATCTAGACAATAAATAGAGTCTAAGGTTTTTCTTCCTAACTTACTCTTTTAGTCTTCTGAACTTTAGTTCATACCTCATAACTTGGATGTAGAAATTACCTGTAAAAGACCTGTACATGCATCGAATCTGCATTAGCTTGAGAAAGCTAAGTAATCCACGGGAAAACCTCAAGCCCCTTCCGTAGGACAAAAGAAGTTGCAACTATTGGCATCATACACTTACTATAACATAAACAGTTTATCTAATTTCATTAAGTCCTAGCTCATTAACTTACAAGACTGAAAAATCAACACAGTTTGAATGTTATTGTTAGCAGGTGTTTATAAGTATATAAGTATTTATGAAATCTTTAGTTTCGGTTAGTTAAAGAATACTATCTTCTAAGTTCCTCTTAGTGTACTGTCCTATAAACTATCTATTAAATAAACTTGTGGTAGTTCTTATACTAGTGTATTTAGGCTTTGTCTTTAACATCAAATGTCACAAAGAAAAGTTCTAAATTTTTATGAATTTGTGGGATGTTACATGTGGTATCAAGGCACATGTTCACACACTAGGCCTGAAGTGGCTCAACTCACGTAAACAAAAAGTAGCTAGAAAGTATGCATACTCATTTATAATTGTAAATGTTATTGTACATAAGAAATTTCTGAACTAGAATTGTAGGTATGGAAGGACTTGAAGAATATGCAGAAGAAGGGTCCCCATTAAATGAACAAAGTAATTCTAGAAAAGAACCTGTTAAAGAAGAAATAACAAATAATTCATCTGAATTGTTGCAAACCATAAAGGATTTAAAAACTGAAATAGAAACTGTTAAGAAAGAAAATGAGAGAATCTTAAGAGCTTAGGAGGAGCTACACCAAATACTGCTGGAAAAGTTTCAGAATGAAGGAAAAAATAAATAGATAGAATTTGATCATACGTCCTACCAACATAAAAGTAAAAGATCAAAACACTCTAAAATTGAAAGCAGTTCTTCTTCTGAAATTTACAGTAATTCACATAGGAAGAATCATCAGTATTCTAGTGAATACAGTGAAGATAATTATCATTCTAGGAAGAGGAAATATAAACCTTATGAAGATATTTCTGGAGAGTTTAAAAAGATTAAACCACCAAATTTTAATGGTGAAACAGATAAAGGAGAGGAAGTCGAAGCATGGATGTCTGGAATGAAAAAGTACTTTCAAATATATAATTTACTCAAATCAGTTAAAGGCCACAATGGAAATATATAATTTAATTAGAAAAGACAACATCTTGTGGCAGGACATAAAACGATTAAAGGTCATAAAAGAAAAGAATATAAACTGGAGCACTTTTAAAATATACTTTAAAAATAAATTTATGTCGAAGCAATATTACGAAGAGAGAGATAAATAATTCTATGATCTGAAGTTGGGAACTATGAATATGAAGGAGTTAAATAGTAAACTTTTAAGTTTTCTACGTTATGTGCCTCATATTGTGGATGAAACACCCAAGGTGCAGCTTTTTTTGAGTTGTTTACCTTTTCACATTAAGGACAGAATTGAATACGATAACCCTAAAACCCTTGAAGAGGCCATGTGAAAAGCAAATTTCTGCTATGACCAGAACCAGAAAAGAGAGAACATGCCAAACTGAAAAACAAAAAGGTCTAGTAATTTTGACCCATGAAAGAAAAATTTCACACCTCATTGGAATTTTGAGCATAATAACTTACACAATCTTCCTAACAAAATTTTTCAAGAAAATAATTTAAAAAGTAACTCACAGCAAAACCCTACTGGAAAAAGAAATAAAGAATTTTCAAATAATCACAGTAATTACGTTAAAAATAGAGAACGTAAAGAACCGATAAAATGTTGGGAATTCCAGGGACCTCACTATGCATCAGTCTATCATAACATAAAGAAGACCGTCAACAACATTCATATTGTGCAGGAAGAAATGACGATTGGTGATGTAGCGAGAGGGATGCCCAGAATCAATGCAGCACTGGAAAACAGATAGGATGAATATCAGACTTCCATGGTGGGAGTAGAAGGTATGCTGAACCATAAACCTATTTCTATTTTAATTTCCCAAGGGATATCCTGAGTTATGTCTCTCCTAGTTTAGTAGAGAAAAGTAAACTATCAGTAGAGAAATTTGCAAAATCATGGTTGGTTCAATTAGCTACAGGAGCAAAAAGGAAAGGAATTGATTTTGTGAAAAATTGCATATTATTTATGAATCAGTTTGAAACTTTTGTAAAGACTGAATGTAATTTTGTTAGGCTCCTATGATGTGTTAATTAGACAGGATTGGTGGGAACAACATCGAGTAGTGTTAAATTGTTTTGATAAAACTTTTACCTATTTAAATAACGAAGTAGAAACGGTAACAGTAAAAGAATTTCCTAGGAAAACAACAATCAAAAAATGCAATACTCCCATCTCATGGAGTAACTCATTGAAAGATTAATGCTATGACCTGATTTATTAAATGAAATGGATTTAATCGTGAAGCAGGTACAAGGAAATTTGAAGGTTGCACAAGATAGACATAAGAGTCAAGCAAATATTAAACGAACTCAAAAAGAGTTCCAGGTGGGTGAACATGTTTTTATAAAGGTAAAACCTAAAAAGAGTTCTTTAAAGTTAGGAATTTATGCTAAGTTAACACCCAGGTACTGCAACCCCTTCGAAATATTATCCAGAATTGGACAATTGGCATACCAACTGGCCTTACCACCGAATCTTAAGGTTCATAATGTTTTTCATATCTCTATTTTAAAAAGATATGTACATGATGCTACTCATGTTATAAATTGGAATGATGTGCAGGTGGAACCCGAAGGAGATTTTCTAGTGGAATCGGATTGTATCCTCAACAAGAGGGAGATCTTTCTTTGGAATCACACCATTGTGCAGGTGAAGGTGCAATGGAAGCACCTTAGTCCAGAAGAAGCAACCTAGGAATTGGAGAGTCATATGCGGGAAGCATATCCAATTCTGTTCCATGGAAGATCTGAAGATGATGAATCAAGTAACATCGAGGACGATTTTAGACTTAAGGGGGGGGTGTATGTCACGTACCCGAAATTTCAATAACATTTTATGCTTAAAGAAGACATTATATGTTATTTTTATTGTAAAGCTTGTGATTATTGACCAATTGGTGTCAAGGATGAGTGTAATTAATTATGTTGAATATTTTATTAGTTAATAAATAAAAGATGAGACAAATAGCTTAAGGAGGCTGTTGAATGAGTGTCTACTGGACACTAGGTGGAATAGACTGGGGTGAGAGAAAACTGAAACATGGCAGCATCCTCAACCACTTCTAGTTGTTGGAGGGGGAAACTTCCCTAATTTCATGGTCATGTTCCCAAAGAAAGTGGAACAAGTGTAGGTGGCTCATTAAGTGAAAAACTGGCCAAAAAGACCTAGGCATGCATATATTTACCAATCAAATGTGGTGATAGGTGGTTCAATTTTGACTTGTGAATTTTATGAAGGGAAAAATGTGCACAAGAGATTCGATGAGGGAAAAGGCAGAAGTCGTTTGAGTGTGAAGGTTGTTTTTCAAAACTAGTGTAGCTTGTTAGATGAGTTCTTTACTGCAGAAGGCAGATGTATTACTGCTAAATACTTCTATGGAGTTGCAGGGGTTTTATATCCCATACTTTCACCCAGTGCTTTCAACCAAGTGGACCAATGTACAGGCTTGGGGGTCCTAAGATAAGCAACTAAGCTATCTTCAGGAATTGGTTGGGTGGAATGGGCTTCTTAGGATGTTTGTCTCCTCTACAAGTTTCCAAGTTTCAAAGTGTTATTTTATTTATCTTTATGCAAGTAAAAGTTCTGAAATGAAAGTAGTCAATACTTTTTTTACTTCTTAAATACTTGCAGCTGCAAATAGACAGTCCAAGTATGCATTTTTATTCAAAAAACTACTTGTATTTGTTTAACTGATTAAAAAAAACCTAGAATTAGATCAGATGGGTTAACGAAATAAATTTAAAAAAAAAACCCTTACTGTATTTTTCCACTCACCAAATGATGAAGTACTTTAGTACAGAAAGTGGTTTAGAAGAATAATTTCATAGGAACACGATGATTTGAATCTGCTTAATTTTTGGATATTTTACTTTTATTTTATCTTTTCTAGAACTCCTTCTTTTATTTCAAAAACCTCTAAGAAGATCTCATAGAGTCTCTATGGTAAGTTTTTTTTGTTACGTAGTCTTTAAACTATGTATAAGTTATTACAATATTAACGAGTGCAATACAACTATTAATTTATACTAAGCAAACCATTATTTATTCTAATCTTTTAGTTTCCTAAAGCATAAACAATTATTCTAGATATAACACAAAAAGTAATGCAAAGTTAAATCCTAAATAGTTTCTTTGTAACCACAACTCAGCAAGTTTCATTAAGGCCAACATTATACTGAAACTATAATACCTATATTATTATAGTATATAATTTAAAGTATTTAATAATCAAGATTGTAAATGATCAATATGATATTATTATTGTGGGTAAGATTGTAAACCATTTTTTTTATAAACCATCTTCTTTAATAACTTAGAAGATAAAAATAGATGAGAAGATAACCTAGTTATTAAATCTGTTTATGTTAAAAAAAAATAACAAACCCTAATTTCTAAATACCAAAAACATCTTAATAGGAACAAGAACCTAGGTTAATCATTTTTACAGTAGCACATTAATAAAAAAATTAACCCTATCCTTTAACATATTTTCTTTATATCCATTTTACTGAACTTATTCTGTAAAAATGATAGCTTCCAGCTCTTTCTTCTTTCTTTAAAAAAAAAGGAAAACATTAAAATCTAGTTATTATTTATACCAATATGGAAGAAAATATTAAGATAGCCTTTTATTTAAAACTTAATTACCAAAGTATCTTTTAAATACTAAACCCTAAACCCTAAATTAATCTTTTACAAAACAATTTACTCAAATAAGAATCGCAACAATTTTTTTCCAAACATCTTTTACCATTTTCGCATCTATAGATTTATTTAAATATAAATATAGTTCCAACATAAATTATTTTTACCAAGGTTAGTGGTTTAATCAACTATTTCACAAGAGGAAACATTTGCGTGAAAACAAACTTTTACGCTCAAGCTGTAAGCCTTGATTCTTTAAAAATAATCTTAAACAGAGATTTAACATTACATCCACCACTTGTTTCAAACCAAATTTCCTCAACAAATTTTTGAAGCCACAAACGAGTCATAGTGGCCGAGCAAACTGGGCCGAGTAAGCTTTCAAATGAAGTAAATACCGTTTTAGCAATTAAATTTAAAAACCCTTAAACAGTAATATTTTTGTTTACCCAAACTCTTTTTTTTATAAGAGCTGTAGCTCATTGGTAAAACCCCATGGTTATAACTAAAAATGGCCTTATGACCTCCATAACTAAACCAAACAAAACAACAAGCTTCTACAAGAACCATTGGTATCACTGCAAACACTCCAACGACAAAGGGCATCCCAGGGATGGGACCGAGGCTTACTGAGCCTATGGATTTCAAACCCTTCAGCTCTAGCAAACGTTTTCAACTTATTACTGTGCATTATCGAGAAATTTCACCTGCCATTCAAACAAACCACAGCATATTTTTGTTAGTATATAACTTAGTATTTTTTTTACATAAAAGAAATGAAAAACGCTTGGAGGAATAGATACGACTTACCAGTGTGATTAGTTGAGCTTACAGAATCAGTATTAGCAAAGAACCCAACCAGTAAATCCTGCTAATGCCACAACAACAAGAGTGAGCACCGTTTAAAACGTGAGCTTGAAAAACCAGGGTTCAAGTCTAAGTGACTTTCATTGGAAAAGACCCATGAAGGCCAAGGGCATGTCTACCACTCTCCCTTGCCAAAAATGAACAACAAATTAAGCCAAGTAGTTTTTAGGGTAAACATTTTATTGCAAGTGCATTGGGGTTGACACCAAAACCCTTATTCAAGCAAGCAACCACCACGTGGTTTCCACTAACCATGAAATTCTTTTGGTTTGGATATAGTTTTGAACCTGCGCTTTAAACCCTATGATGTTGTAAAGTAATACCATTACCTTAGTAATAACAAACAACTCATTTTATATATGTTGGATTTTAGCTACGTTAATACAAATAATATACATTGGATATTTATGCCTAGGTTTATATTTGATGCATTGAGAATGTAAGCCTAGGTTAGTATATAATATTCTGCATAAATTTTATGCGTTTTAACCTTGCAATGCATGTAGATATAGCTTTGTGACCATAGTTAAACTTTTAACAAGTCTTTGGTTGCTTGTTAAAGTTTAGTTAGGTTATATTTGGCATCCATGCATCAGCATAGATGTTTGTCAACCCTGCAATATGTGTAATAACAATACTATTGTATGGTTAAAACAATAAACAATATATGTTGAAATTTTTTACTAGGTTATAATTGGTATGTTATACATATGGTAATAAGTAAACAATCCATATCTATGCATGTTATAGTTTTGTTAGATTATATTTGATATTTATGCAGTGATAATATGCTCGTTAACCTTGCCACATGTGTAAAAGCAATGCCATTACCTCCTTAACACTAAACAAATCATTCGTATGCATGGTGAAGCTCTACCTAGGATAAAGTTATTACTTTAAACTTTGGTTATACCTAGGTTAGGTTTGTTTAATTTGTAATTAATATCTAACTGCTAATAAAAAATAGTAATGATCAATTTTAGAACCTAGGAAAGTTCTAGAATTTGCATAGTTATAAATCACTTGGAAGGTATTAGGGATTCTAGTACAAAATTTTAAATAAAAGCATGTTTGGATAATCATATATACAATCAATCATATAATTCAAATGGTTTAGAAAAAATAATCATGTTTTCAACTCAAATTGTTTCCTAGGAAGAGAAGTCTTTGCTTTAGGCATAGGAACTCTTCCACATTGAAAATCTAGACAATAAATAGAGTCTAAGGTTTTTCTTCCTAACTTAGTCTTTTAGTCTTTTGAACTTTCAATTCGTACCTCGTAACCTGGAAGTAGAAATTACCTGTAAAAGACATGTACATGCATTGAATCTGCATTAGCTTGAGAAAGCTAAGTAAGCCGTGGCCAAACCTCAAGCCCCTTCAATAGGAAAAAAGAGCAACTATTAGCATCATACACTTACTAGAACATAAACAGTTTATCTAATTTCATTAATTCCTAGCTCATTAACTTACAAGACTGAAAAATCAACACAATTTGAATGTTATTGTTAGCAGGTGTTTATAAGTATATAAGTATTTCTGAAATCTTTAGTTTCGGTTAGTTAAAGAATACTATCTTCTAAGTTACTCTTAGTGTATTGTCCTGTAAACTATCTATTAAATAAACTTGTGGTAGTTGTTATACTAGTGTATTTAGGCTTTGTCTTTAACATCAAATGTGACAAAGAAAAGTTTTAATTTTTTGTGAATTTGTGGGATGTTACATGGCATGTGTGGTGGAATTCTAGTGCCTTATGGAAGTGGTCATCCCCTTCCTCATGGGTTGGTTATGTATTTTCACACTTCTTCCTTAGTTAGATGTCTAGAATATTCCTTTAGATGTTGCAATGGTTTCTTTAGGGCCAAAGGCCCAATATTTCCCTTAGAATGGCATTCCCAAGGCATCGAGAACATAAATATTTTTCAAACCCACATAATGGAATTGCCATCCTTAATCATAGGCCAATGAGGTCATGTTTTGTTGGTCTCACAAAACCATATGTAGTTGGTGGGAGAAACCTTTTTAGCCTTGGATGGATAAAAAAATTCTTAAGGCCCAAGGTTCAGGTTTCTTCCATTGCCCATGTTTAAGACCTCAAGGCCCCAAGGCCTAGATATAAATCTCAATGGATACCCTTGCAAAGTCACGCATGGTTATTTGAGGGATTGTACATGACTCTAGATTCCTCAATGGTTTAGTTAGGGCCAAATACATGTTATTCTTCTCTATAGCATCATTCCTGAGGTCCTAAGATGTCTACATAGTTCTCAAAATCAGATAATGGTGTTAATATCCTCAATCATATGAAAATGACACCCTTAAGGGGCCATGTGTGGTTGGTTGACGTAATATTTCTAGCCTTGGATAGCTATAAGATTCCTTTGTGTCCAGAGGTTCAAGTCTCCTCCCTTAACCATGTCCAAGGCCCCAAGGCCCCAAGACATGGATGCATATGCCATGGATATCCATGAAAGGTCATGCATAGTGATCTAGGTATTTTTCATCACTCTAGATGCCCCAAATGTTTCTTTAGAGACACATACATGGTTTTTTTACCTAAAATGTCATTCTCGAGGCCCTGATACATGTAGATACTACTCAAAACCACATAGTAAAAATGACATAATAAATCTTAGACCAAATGATACCCTCAAGAGGCCATGTATTTTTAGTAGAGAAAATATTCTTAGCCTTATATGGATAGAAGAATCATTTAGAGATTGAGATTGAGGTAACCTCCACTAACCATGTGTAAGGACCCAAGGACACAAGACCTATATACATAGTTCCATATATAATCATATAAAGTAATAAATTGTGGTTTTAGGTAGTTCTCATGGCTCTAGATTCCTCAAGATTCGTTTAAGGCTAAAAAAATGGTCTTCTTCCATGGAACATAATTCCCAATGGATTAAGACATGTGCATACTACTTAACACCACAAAATGGTAACAACATCTTCAATAATCAAATAATTATACAGATTAGGAGGTTTTGTGTGGTTGGTGGAGGAAAATTCTTATCCTTATATGGCTATAATATTCCTTTAGGGGAAAAGGTTCAGGTATCCTCCACTAACCATGTTGAAGGACCCAAGGTCACAAGACATAGATACATATTACAATGGGTACCCTTATGAAGTCATGCATAGTGCCTTTTGGAATAATAACATGGATTATAACCTTGTCCATGTCCAAGGCCCTAGTACCCATACCTAGTGCTAAAAAACTACTAATGGCACACATATCTCAATTTGAGGGAAAACATACCATCTGAAGGTATTATACATTGCGACATTATTATTGGATTTGCGTGCCTAGAGCTTCCTTTAGGGGATAAGTCTTTTACGTGGATTTTACTTCCTCCTTTGAGAATGTTGAGGCCCCTAAACTCATATCTAATTCTCAAAACCTCCTAAATGTGTTGACACCCTTTCTTTGAGGCCAAGGATATCTTAGGTCAGCCATTTTTGTTTCTTTAAAATGTTGTCCATGGCTCTGGATACCTCAAATCTTCCTTTATGGAATAAGGCATGTGATTCCTTCCTTAATTAAGAAAAAAAACCTCAAGGCTCGTAACTACTATTCAAAACCATCTAATGACATAGGAATCCCTACTCAAACAATAAAGATACTCTAAAAAATCCATTTTTGTTTACTCAAGTTGTTCTTCTTGACCATGGATTCTTAAAAGTTACTTTCAGGGATCAAGGCTCAATTTTTCTCCCTCAAGCATGTCTAGGGCACCCAAGAACCATACCAGGTTCTCAAGAAGTTCTAATGGCACTAATATCCCCACGTAGATAAACAATATGCTCTTGGGAGGTCATGTGTGGTGGTTGTAGCCATTGTTCTTAGCCAAAGATGCCTAAAATTTCCTTTAGGACCTAAGTCCCACTCTTTTCTCCCCATCCATGTCCAAGGTGTTGACACCTATAATTAGTCTTAAAATTATCTTTGTGCCACAAAAAACCCCACTTAGAGGCCAACGATACCGTGGAAAGGTCTATTGTAGTTTTTCAACATGTCATTCTTGGTTATAAATACCTAGAAGATTCCTTTAGGTCCTAAGCCCTAGTTTCTTTTTCTTAACCATGTTTAGGGCAGCAAGACCTATAACTAATGCTCAAAAAATTATTAACAATTCCCATATTCTAACTATAAGGACAAATATCCCATCGAGAGGCGATCGTTGGTGGTTGAAGACATCATTGTTAGACCTTTAGGTGTAAAAGTTTCCTATATATCCCAATGCATGAGCTTCCTACACCAACCATGGTTAATACCTCAACATCTAAACCTAGTACTCAAAAAATCCTAATAATGTCCATGTCTCCACTCGGTGGCAAGGTATACCATCAAAATATCATGTGTCATGTTTCAATGCAATGTTATTGACCCTACCTACATATATCCCAACTTGTAGGAAAACAATACTCTCAAGAGATCGACTGCGGCGGTTCAAGGTGTTGTTCTTGAAGCAGGCTACCTAAAAGATTGTTTCAAATACTAAGTCTTAGGTTCCTCTCTTATCCATTCCTATGGTCCTATGACCAATCCTTGGTGCTAAAAACATTCTAATTGTGCCATATTACAACTTAAAGGACAAATATCCTACATAGAGGCCATGTGTGGTAGGTTAAGGGTTTATTCATGGCCCTTGAATTTCAAAGGCTACATTTAAGGACTAAGGCTAATGTTTCATCACTCTATCTTGGTTTAGGCCTCAATAGTTACACATATTTCTCAAAATACCGTAATGGTTCCAATATGCTATATTGAAGGTGAAGGATCCCCTTGAGAGGCCATTTGTGTTTATACAAGTCATTGTCATTAGCATTGGAAGCACAAAATATCCCTTTGGGGCCTAAGGCCTAGGTTTCCTCCATCCACCACGTTCAAGGCCTTGTGAACAATACCTTGAGATCAAAAATTCATAATGGTGTCCACATCACCATTTTTTAGGTCAAATATCCCCTTGAGAGGTCATGTGTTTTAACTCAAGGAATCATTCCTGGGACTATATTCCATTAATATGCATTTAATGGACTAGGATCAGGCATTTCCTACCAACCATGTTCAAATCCCCAAGACACATACTTGGTCCAAGTATATGCTCGACAGGTTGATGTGTGGTTGATCAAGGCATTGTTTTTTAACCTAAATGAATATAACTTTACTTTACAGAATAAGGCCCAAATTTCCTTACTTAATCATTTTCAAGAAATAGAAACTAATGCCTAATATCAAAAATGTTCTAATGGCACTTGTATCCCCACTTAAAGGCAAGGATAACCTTGAGAGGTATTAGTTGGTGGTTTGAGGTATTGATGATGGCCATGAGTACCTATAATGTTTATTTCGAGTCATGCCCCCACATTTCCTCCCCAAACCGTTGTCAAATTACTTGAAATCCATACCTACTACTCAAAATATTCCAGTGGGTCCCTTAGCCCCACTGAAAATAAAACAATACCCATGGAAGGTGCTATGTTGTAGCTTGAGTTGTTGCTCTAAGCCTTAGATGACAAGAAGCTCCATATATTGCTTACCTTTTAGGATCTATCCCTCAACCTTGCTATCAACTCTAAGACCTATACATATTATTGAACAACTTATTAATGTCATCAACATCCCACTATTAGGTGAAGGCTATCTATCAGAGGTCATTTTGTCATGGGTTGAGCTGTTGTTCTTGACCCTTTATGCATAAAAGTTTATTTTAGGGTGTAAAGCCAATATTTTATTTGTAGACTGTGTTTATAATCCTGAGACCAATATCTACTATTCAAAGCCTTCTAATGTAATTAATATCCCCACTACAAGGTGAAAGATTCCCTCAATAGGTCATGTGTGGTGATTTAAGCCATTGATGTGGACCTTGGGTGTATAGAATGTGCCTTTAGGGCCTAAGGCATAAGTTTCCTCCACTGACCATGTCAAAGGTCGATCGAGACCCACGTATATTGCTTAGTTCCTCCTAATGAAATTGGTATCTCAACTCATATGCCAAGGATACCTCAAATGGTCTTGTATAGTCATTTGAAGTGTCTTTCTTGACCATAGATTCCTAGATAGTTTCTTTAGGATCTAAAGTTCAATTTTGCTCCCTTATTCATGTCTAGGGCCCCAAGACCCATGCTTAGTCCTTACAACCTTGCAAATTCCGCCCATATCCCTAATCTAAGGCCAAGGATCCCCTTGAGAAATCATGCCTTGTGGTTGGATGTGTTTACATCTCTATTAGCCTTGAATCCCTAAAAGCATCATTTAGTACCTAAGGCTTGATTTCCTCCCTTAGCCATTTAAATGACTCCTAGTCCTATGTGTGCTTATCAAAATTTCACAATAGTATTGATATCCACACACATACGCTAAGAATACCCTCACAAATCCATGTATAGTGGTTTGAGATGTTTTTATTGGCCATATATGTTTAGATTATTCCTATAAGACTTAAGTTAGAAGTTCCCTCCCTCAACCATGCGTGGGCCCTCGGAGCCTACCTAATGCTCAAATCTTCCTAATGGAACTAATACCCATAAAAAAAATTGATAACTAATTATTACTATTAATAATAATAAAATTATCATTCAAACAATTAAATTTCAATTTAGAACATTTTTATCACCATCTTTATAATCTTAATAAATTAAAATTGATTATCTTTCATCATCTTTCAATACTAATTGTGTAAAATACATATATTTATTTATTTGAAGTGACAATAATATAAAAAGTAAACAATTAAATCAACTATTTTAAAAAGTATATATATATTTTAAATTGTTATACGTACAAAGTGATATTAAAAAATTTATTTGCTTGAATAAGATAAATAAATCATTGAAGAGGGTTATTTAGAAAAATAATTATATGTGAATTTATTTTATGGTTGGTGCAAACCCTCGTACCTTTTTTTTTGCAAGTGTCAATGTGCCAAAAGACTTATCATCACTTTATTGTACTTGTGAAAGTATCATAAATCACTTCTCTAATTAACATACATGATGCAGCATGCAATTTCCAATAACATTAACAAATATTTTACCACTTTAACACCACATAATGTAAGTGGTGCTAATATCCTCATATTAACATCATATATTATAATTGGTGCTAACTTGTGGTGCTAAAGATGGACTTAAGCCAATGATTAAATCCCAATAATGATACTAATGCCATCAACAAATTTAATAAGCTCCACCTAGAAAAAATCAATTGAATAATTAAATTTCAATTTAAATAATTTTTATTGCTACTTTATGATATTAATAATTAAAATTTGTTATTTTTATTGTTTGTTAATATTAAGAGCCCTAAGAATTTATTTCTTAAATAGTATTAAAAATGAATAATTGAATTGAATTGAATCATCTCAATTTATTTATTTAAATAGTATAAAAATAAAATATTAATTTTTTGGGATTGTGGTGCAAAAACTCATAAATTAGCCTTGATAATTTATTTGAATGAAAAAATTATAAATAGTTAAATTAAATTATTTAATTTTTTATTTATTGGTGAAATGATTGTGTTTATGGGTGAAAATCCTAGCAAATAAATCCTACATGTACATGTCCATGTGACAAATAATTGTTAACACCACCTTATGGTACTTGCCAACATGGCATTTCTCTTAATATACATAAGCAAAAACATACTTTTCAATAAACATTAATACCATTTTAACACCACAAATTAGATGTGGTGCAAATATCACCACCTTAACACCATAAAATTCAAGTGGTGCTAATACCACCAACTTAGTACCAGAAAATTGTAAGTGATGTTAATAGCACCACTTTAATACCATAAACTATAAGTGGTATTAACTTGTGGTGCTAAAAAATAGATTTTCTTATTGTGATAAGATCTGATCCATTTTTTATGGATCTAGTTTGGTTGTTATTTACCTATATATATATATATATATATAACTTTTATTCAATAATATAATTGAGTTTCTTGTATGGGAGCCTTCCTTCATGTGGTTATTTCAAGGCCAAAAATTAATTCAAAACATATACTTAGTAATAGGTATGCAGATATAGAACCCATTTTGTTTAGGGCTCCTATAATCATGATACCATTTTGCAATGTTTACCGCTCGTGTAATCATGATATTCGCTGTGATTATTTTATAGCAGAACCTGTGATCTTAGGATCTGCAGTGGGGTGGGGTTATAGACAAATTTATAAACCGAGCGTTTATTTGAAGAAACGCCACATGGCAGATTACTTCTGGACAAATTTGGAAACAAAATTTCCATTTCAAAAAAACATACAGTCGACCTAACTTATAAACAGGACATTCGATCATACTACAAATTTCGGCATCCCATGCCCCCAGTTTTCCAATCGGCGCCCAGCCACAACCGAGAGCAGTTTATGAATTTCATCCAAACAAACTCTGCATAATGCCCAATCTAAAATATCTACAAAATATGCTACAGACTATCTTTGAGCGCAGGATCTTCTGAAAGATGTTTATAGATCTCCAAGGGGGCTGTAGGTTTCAGAAATGGTATCCAGCCTTGGCTTCCATGGAGACTGCCTAGGGGCACATTGAATTGAGGGAGCTGCCACTAAACTTTCGCTCACGATGCTGACGTTCTTGGCCGAAAGAAATGAAGCGAGTTCTTCTTTTCTGATTCGAAGCTTCACACGCACGGTCGATCTGTGAGTGGTACTGTAGGAAGATGAAACAATCCTGACGCCGCCTCTTATAGAAACCTTATCAATTGCAGCATCATCTGCTCCTCCTTGTTTCATTGAGTCTGTGGCTGTGGCTCTGCTTGCAACAAGCGGTGTCTGTAACCTGGAACTGGATCTTGATTTTGCAAAGTGCCCGCTATTGTGATTGTAATTGATGAGCTCATTCGGTGGGAATGGGAAAGGAATGAGATAATAGAGATGACCAGCTACAAGTTTTGTCCTTTCTGGAAGAGGAAGACCAAAGGCGGTTGTCTCGAATATCCCATGATTTGGATAATCGATGAGTATTTCTTTAACAGAAACAGGACAGTTCCGCAGCTTTATCACTGTTCCGTCGGCCTTCATTATCTTTATCCGTCGACCGTGACGGTAAAAGAGTCCTCGCAGTAGCATGAACAATTGAACCATTCTTCTCTAGTGTATTGTATTCGAACTCTGGTACCCTGTTCTTCGTATGCATTATGCGTTTATATAGATGAGGTAAACATAATTTGAGTTGAATTCCATCACTAGTTAGCATAACTCGTAGGCTTACGATTTCAATTAACTCAACGATTGACAATAAAACATGTACGGGCCAACAATTTAATTTGGTGGTTTTGTCGCACTTTATGAAACTATCCACATGATCCACCCCAGTCCCCAAATATATTAACGTAGCGTTGAGTCCACCTCCATGTGCGCATCCTTATCACTTTTGGTATGCCAGACGGGCCGAATCTTTTCATAAGCGCTTTTTCACACAGGGAAAATTTATCTTTTGCTGGCGTGGCATAAGGAGGAATAATTTCTTTGGAACCCCTTTCACATTAGGATCAATCAGGTCTTTGTGGTTGGCACAAGGAATCTAATTTAAAACCCTCTTTCACATTTAAATAGATTTTGGTGACGAGGTATGAGAATCTTTTCTCATAGCCCTCTTCACATTAGTGTACAGTCTATTTTGGTGACGTGGAGTTGCCTTTCTTACTGCATAACGTAAAACGGCGCTCACCTGCATTATGAAGGAAGTTTCCATTCCATATACAATATGTTGGTAGCTACCGACACCGAGATGTCATTGACATTCCCATGACACAAGGAAGATGCTTTGCAGTTCAGCATGGCCGTGGACTGTTGCTAACTCGCTACATCGTGGCAAAGATACTTCTCGATGAGCGGGAGGACCTTTACGCCTTCCCTTTATGGTCTTAGCGCGGGAAATCTTGACTTCGTCCGACATTATTAAGCTAACGCTCAGACGATTTCGCGCGGAGCCTTGGACTACTCCCGATGTCGCGTTAGACTACTCCCGAATCCCGATGTCCGTCACCCTCCGGGACGTCTAAGCAGCCGTTTACCAGACCCGTTCTCGGCAACCTGACCGTTTCCCAGACCCTTTCTCCGCACGGCGCAACACGACTGGCCTGTTCCCGTCTGCTGGCAAACGTAAACCTGTCCCCCGTTTCTATCCACCGCAAGGCAAACGCGTTGGTGCCCATCATAAGTGGATGCCACCGCCGGTTCAGCTACATCGACCATTCCATTTGCTGTACAAATTTTAATTTCATTAAAGTTCAACAGCCATTCTGGCTGTTATAGTTCAAAATTAAAATTTAAACTCGCTGTTATAGTTCGAAATTCAAATTAAAACTGGGGCCAGAATCAAAATTCATAACAAAACGCAGACCCTGAAATCCTATGCCTCTGGCCTTTTCCTTCGACACCTTCGTTGTCTGAGAATGCAATGGAAGATGGATTATATCGAGTGCGAGAGTGCGAATCGAGTGCAGGAAAGGTAATGGCTTGTTAGTAGATTTGACGCGGGCCCTCGAATCATTTTCATTGGAGATTATGCATTCAAATATGTGATGTTTTCTTGAAGCCATTCACTACACACACTCTACGTATGTATCCAGCATTTTGATATTATACTTCCAGCCACGGATTCATCCATTCAAGAATTGAAACCTTTCAATTTGAATACTGCATTGCACCAAGTTTCTTTGCTTCACTCTGGCAGGTTGAGCATGCAAACACAGAGACGAAAAGGCCGCGCTGATATCTTCCCTCAATCCTTTTTGGGACCGAGGCTACCCGATTGCATGTATCTAGATCAACGGGAATGGCCAAGATAATAGGGTGTAGAAGATAGGTAGGGATAGACTTGAAATAATGGAGAATTTATTCTTCAGCTAGTTGAACTACAGTTCACTTAATGCAGATCCTAAATCTGCGGTGTTTGTTGTAACCGTTTTGGTGTTTGATTTCTGTTATATAAACGGATAGAGTATTACTCTCCGTATGTGTTCCGTTTTCCTCAATTTGCTCTGTTTCAACTTGGTATCAGAGCCTGTTGTTTGGAGAGCCTGCGCTAGTGTGATCTTTGATTGGGCTGTGAAAGCCGTAAGGAGCCGCTGAGTGAGAACCCAGGAGCGTGAAGGAGCCGCTGCTGTGAGTGTGAAGCCGCCGAAGGTGAAGCCATGAGCTGCTGCGGGCAAGCATGACAGTTGAAGAACCGATCGCCTGAGAGCCCTTGTGGCCTGGCCTTGAGGCTGAGTGAGAGCCCTTGTGGCCTGGCCTTCGAGGAGGTGTAAGGAGAAGCCGTGGAGATCAACGTGAAGGATCACCGTGGGAGATATCGATCCCCAGCCTACTGCGGTGTTGGAGTTAATTCTACAAAAAACCCTGTGTACGGGAGCCAAATCGAGGGCCAAATCCAGCGTTTAAACCCAGATATGTTTGTAGATCCACGTTTGGATTGAACTCGCTGTCGGTTTGTAGACCCACAATTTGATTGAACTCGTTCTGTATATTTTCCATTGCTGTGTTGGATCTATTACCAGAACGTTTTGTTTACCCATTACTATATGTAGATTATATTGCTGGATTGGAATTATTGCCAAAACATTTTTACCCAAAAAAAAAAATCGCTGTATTGAGAGAAAGCGTGGAGAGCCTAGGATCTGTTGTTTTGAAGAGCTCACGATTTGGAGAGCCGGTGAAATCGCTGCCTGGACCTGAACCGGAGACCTTCAGTGTGTCAGACAAAAGGAGTTACTGAGATGTCAAATCCATTGGCAGAGACCTATCTCAATGAGGCCAACAAATTGGATGGCTCGAATTTCATAAACCAGAAATTCAAAATGCAGACCCTGATGGAAGGCTATGGTGTCTGGACAATCACCAATGGAGATGAAGCGAAACCTGTAGCAGCTGCGGGTGGAACACCAGCACAAATTCAAGACTGGGATAAGCGCGAGAACAAAGCCAAGGTACTATTACGAATGTCTGTTAAAGATAGTATTATTCCACATATCAGAGAAGCTAAAACTTCTGCTGAAACATGGACAGCACTTAAAGATCTGTATGAAACTAGCAATACAAACCGTCTGCTTTTCTTAAAAACTAAATTGCTAGGAATTAAGATGGATGCAAATGAGTCTGTTCGTTCTTTCTTGGGTCGTCTCAAAGAAGTGAAAGATAAGCTAGGAGACATAGGAGAAAAGGTCTCCAACACTGATCTCGTAACAATTACATTGAATGGTATGCTAGAGGACTACCATATGTTTATAACATGTCTCGTAGCAAGAGAGAAACCTCCTACTTTTGAAGAGCTGACAGGTATTTTGCTGCAAGAAGAAGAGAGGCGTGGGAACTTTAAGCCTCAAGATTCAGGTTTGGCATTGTGGTCAAATAAGAGATCTCCGAGAGGGAGATCAGGAGAAAGAGGCAGAGGAGGCAGGTCATCACAGAGTAGAGCTCCTCAAAGACCGAATCAAGGTATCCCATGTAATAGGAATAAGTCAAAAAGTTGTTTTTATTGTGGTCGACCTGGACATCTTATTAAAGACTGTTATAAGAAAAAGAATGATGAGGCTAGGAATAGACAACCTAGAAAACATTCAGGTCATTTTGCTGAAGACTCTTCACCACATGATCTAAAACTGTTTATGGCTAGAGATGAAATTGCTGATAAGATTTCTGAAACGCCAAACTTTGACTCAAGGGATCTTAGACTGTTTGTGTCTAATGATGCTTTATCTGCTGAAATTGATGATATTGATGCTTGGTTTGTGGACTCCGGAGCATTAGTGCATATGACTTGTAATAAGAAGTGGTATACTAACTATAAAGAAACACAGAATGGTGCTAGTATATATCTTGGTGATGACCGTGC
>LPNX010865536.1:312238-354344 GCA_001517045.1 Pseudotsuga menziesii
TTCGGAGCATCATTGCATATGACTTGTAATAAGAAGTGGTATACTAACTATAAAGAAACACAGAATGGTGCTAGTATATATCTTGGTGATGACCGTGCTTATCAGATCAAGGGATACGGAGATATTCCAGTGACATTGCCAACTGGTAGTGTTCGTCACATTCGCAATGTGGTGTATGTGCCAGGGATAAAGAAAAATCTGATATCTGTGTCTACTATTACAGATCAGAATTTGAAGGTTGAATTCTTCAAAAACTACTGCATAGTGAAGGACTTACTGGACCAACACAAAACTCTTGCAAAGGGAGTCAGAGTAGGAGGCCTATACAAGCTTAATGTTACTAGTAAAGAGCATTACGCATTAACTTCTGCAATCATGCCAACAGAGAGTCTTTGGCATCAAAGGTATGGTCACATCAATCATCAAGATTTATTGTTATTATTGAAGCATAATATGGTTGAAGGACTTCCCATGTTAAAAAATATGAACATTCCTTGTGAAGGATGTGCATTAGGAAAGATGCACAGAAATGAATTTCCTTCTAATCCTGATAAGAAAAAAAGAGATGTGTTAGATCTTGTGCATAGTGATGTTTGCGGGCCTATGTAGACTAGATCCTTAGGAGGGCATTTTATTTTCTGCTATTTAGTGATGATTGCACAAGATACACATGGGTTTACTTTCTTAGAAGAAAGAGTGATGTTTTTGAGTACTTTAAGGAGTTCCGAAACATGGTTGAAAAACAGGCAACAAAATCCATTAAAATCCTTCGTTCAGATCAAGGGGGAGAGTATAAATCAGGGGACTTCAACAAATATTGCAAAGATAATGGAATAGTACAGCAGTTTACAGTACCCAGCACTCCACAGCAGAATGGAGTTGCTGAAAGGAAAAATAGAACCCTAGTAGAGTTTGCACGCAGTATGATGAAAGGTAAGAATCTCTCAAATACCTTCTGGGGTGAAGCCATAAATACTGTTGTTTACCTAAAGAATAGAAGTCCAACTAGGAGTCTTGATAATATTACTCCTTTTGAAGCTTTGTATGGTTTCAAACCAGTAGTTCAGAATTTGAAAGTTTTTGGGTGTACGGCTTTTGCACATATTCCAAAGGAAAATAGGAAGAAACTGGATGCTAAAGCCATTAAATGTATCTTCATAGGTTACTGTTCTCAATTCAAAGCATATAAATTGTTTGATCCTTCTACTCACAAGGTATTTGCAAGTAGAGATGTACTCTTCCATGAACAGGAAACAGAAATTTCAGAGAACGGCAACCAAAGCCATGAGGAATGGCATAAAGTTCTTGATGAACCAGTTCTTGATGAAGGGGTTACACAAGAACAACAAACTGTATTACAACAGCCAAACATTCAGGAACAGCAGCAACAGCAACATCAAGAGGGATTCAGTGATACAAACAGTCCAAGCTCAACTAGTGATGAAGACAAAAGTTCACACAGTGAAGAGGAAGGTAATCAACAGCTAAGAAGATCTTCAAGACAGGTTCAAGCTCCTGAAAGGTACAAAGACTATGCCCTTAAGAGTAGCATTTCGAATATCATAGAACCCATTAGTTTTGATGAAGCCAATGCACATGATGAATGGAGAAATGAAATGGAGGAGGAATATGAATCAATAATGCAAAACAATACCTGGGAATTGACTGAATTGCCTAAACATAAAAAGCCAATAGGATGCAAATGGATATACAAACCCAAGTTTAAATCAGATGGTAGCATAGACAAATATAAGGCTATATTGGTGGCAAAGGGATACTCACAAACAGAAGGTATTGACTATACTGAAACATTTGCACCTGTAGCTAAATTGAATACCATCAGATTATTAATTGCCTTAGCTACAAAGTATAATTGGAAGCTAAACCAATTAGATGTTAAATCTGCCTTCTTGAATGGTGAGTTAAAAGAGGAGGTGTACCTTACTCAACCTGAAGGGTTTGTGGAAACAGGGCAAGAACACTTAGTGTGTAAATTAAAGAAAGCATTGTATGGAATAAAACAGGCACCTAGGTCATGGTATGAGAAGATAGACTCTTTCTTTCTTCAAAAGGGATTTATGAGGAGCAAGAGTGATCCAAATCTATATATCAAATGTGATGAGCAGGGGTATATAGTATTGATTTATGTATATGTTTATGACTTAATAATTACAGGAAATGCAAAGAATCTGATTGATGAAATCAAGGAGCAGCTGTCACAAGTTTTTGATATGAAAGATCTGGGTGAGCTTCATTACTGTCTAGGTCTTGAAGTTTGGAGGAATGCAGGTCAAACATTTGTTTGTCAAAGTAAGTATGTCAGAGATGTACTTCAGAGATTTAAAATGGATCAGTGTAAATCATCTACTCTTCCCATGCAGCAGAATGTGAAACTCTTTTGTGATGATGGTTCAAAGGAGGTGAATGCTACAATGTACAGACAGATGGTGGGTAGTTTGAATTATCTCACCACAACTAGACCTGACATTGCATATTATGTGAGTGTGCTAAGTCAATTTATGGCAAAACCTCAAGAAAGCCATTGGAATGCAGCAAAGACGGTACTCAGGTATCTAAAAGGAACACTTGACTTTGGTATTAAATACACTGATGCTTCTGTTGTTGATTTGACAGGTTATTCAGATTCTGATTGGGATGGGAATCCGGATGATCGAAGATCAACCACTAGATATGAATTTAGCATAGGATCCGGAATTGTTTCATGGAGCAGTAAAAAGAAGCCTAATGTATCTATCTCCTCTACTGAAGCAGAATACAAGGCCCTGTGTGCAGCAACCTGTGAAGTTGTTTGGATGAGAAGACTTCTTCAAGATGTCGGAAAAGAACAAAAGGAACCTACAGTAATCAAATGTGATAACCAAAGTACAATCAAGTTGGCAAATAATCCGATCTTTCATGCAAAGTCAAAGCATGTTGATGCTCAGTATCATTTTGTCAAAGAGAAGCTGCAATCCAATGAAATAGATCTCATATATTGTAATACTTGTGAAAATACTGCTGACATTTTCACAAAGCCTCTCGAAAAAGTCAAATTTGAATTGTTTAGGGAAATTTTAGGTGTAGCTGTTAATCCATTCTCCATTAAGGGGAAGACTTGAAATAATGGAGAATTTATTCTTCAGCTAGTTGAACTGTAGTTCACTTAATGCAGATCCTAAATCTGCGGTGTTTGTTGTAACCATTTTGGTGTTTGATTTCTGTTATATAAACGGATAGAGTATTACTCTCCGTATGTGTTCTGTTTTCCTCAATTTGCTCTATTTCAACTATGGGAGAGCATAAATGCTACCATAATTATTCACTTTATCTTGCAGTTTTCCCGAGCCATACCACCCAGTAAGGCGTAGCATATAAAGAGTAGGGATTAATGGAAATATAGACGTAGAATAGTTAAAAAATAGAGACTCTTTGAGAAAAGATATGAACCAATACGCAGAGGTTCCAATGTTGGAAAAATTTTGTGTATGTTAATATTGTAACTAGCTTTCAATAAAAATCTTGTGTATGTCAATATTAATAAAAATAACGTTACTAAAGTGATATTATTTTTTATTTTGTCTTACAAAATCTCTCCCATAATATTCATTATCACTATTATATTTTTTTGCTGCCTTACAAGATCTTCCCATAATATTCACTATTACTACTATTTTTTGCAGACATGTTACAAACGTTACACATCTCCTTACAAGATCTCTCCCATAATATTCACTACGAGCGTAGATCCAAATCCTAGGCTCTATCAAGCGCCGTGCAAACCTCTTCTTAGGTATCCATTGATTTGATTCAAACCAAAAGACACATCTTTTTATTTAAGGTCCACATATAATTTTATTATTATTAATATTTAATATTATTTATGGGCTACATATAATATTTTTTATTTTGTTAGGAATGAACATTGCACCATTTCCCCAGACATGGTTTTAAAACCATATGCAATGCCCTCCTACAATCATGGGTTGTTTAGGAGGCCTTGCACATGGTCTTGAACCATTTGCAAGGCCCTCCTAAACCATGTACAATAAAACCATGGGTCGTTTAGGAGGCCTTGCACATGGTTTAAAAAACATGTGCAAAGCCTCCTAAACCATGTACAATAGAACCATGGGTTGTTTAGAATTCCTTGCACATGGATTCAACATTTTTTTGTGGATAATTCAATTTTGTGTTTTTTTTCTTGACCCACATTTTTTTTACTGATAATTAAATTTTTATTTTTTTATTGTTTTGTTAGGTAGGAAGATTACAACATCTCCCCCATATTAAATTGTTTTTGTGGCCGACATTTATTTTGGCCTATTAGAAAAATTATTTTTTATTAATAAAAATAACTTTATGAAAGTGTTATATTTTTTATTTTGTGTTACAAAATCTATCCCATAATATTCACTATCACTATTATTTTTTGCATACATGTTACAAACATTACATCACCTTACAAGATCTCTCCCATAATATTCACTATCACTATTATTTTTTGAGGACATGTTACAAACCTTACTAGCTTTACATCATGTTGCAAGATCTCCCCCATACTGTGTTGTAGAGGGCCTCTCGACGCAATCACTATTATTTTTTGCCGACATGTTACAAACGTTACTAACCTTACATCACGTTACAAGATCTCCCCCATACTGGGCTGTAGTAGGGCCTCTCGAGGCAAAAATAAATTTTGTAATAGCCCAAAATAAATGTCAGTCAAAAAAACAAATCTAATATGGGGGAGATGTTGTAATCTTCCTACCTAACAAAACAATAAAAAAGTAAAAATTTAATTATCCCTAAAAAAATATGTGGGTCAAGAAAAAAACACAAAATTGAATTATCCGCAAAAAAATGTTGGCCTTGCACATGGTTTTAAAACCATGTGCAAGGCCTCCTAAACAACCCATGGTTGTAGGAGGGCCTTGCATATGGTTTTAAAACCATGTGTGGAGAAATGATGCAACGTTCATTCCTAACAAAATAAAAATAAAAAATAAAAAATATTATATGTCGCCATAAATAATATTAAATATTAATAATAAAAATATTATATGTGAACCTTAAATAAAAATACGTGTCTTTTGGCTTGAATCAAATCAATGGATACCTAAGAAGAGGTTTGCATCTCCAGATATTCCATCCGTTCTCCGGGCTTGATAGAGCCTATAGGATTTGGATCTACGCTAGTATAACGGAATTGAATTTAGACTTGACTACAAAGGTTGTTTAAAAAGTTGTTTTCATTATTTGTATTTTATTTTTTGCTTTATAATTTTTCAAAAGATTGAAACTAAAGACAAAATGATTTTGAAGAAATTACAATTTCATTATTTAAATATGAAAAATTATTTAATTTATTTTAAATAATGTATATATGAATTTTTTATTTTAAATTAAATTTATATTAATTTTAATAAAAATTTTAAACACGTATTACTTATATATTTTATTTTAATAAGATTTTGAAAATAATATATTTTTAATTTTTTAAATTATATCAAAATAATAACCTTTATACAAATTTAATATATTTATTGATTCATTTAAATGTCAAGTGAATTTGAAATAAATAAAAAAATTAAATCATTTTTTTTAAATTAGTTAAAATAAATTTTAACTAGATTTTACATATATACATAATATTAAAAATAGAATTAAGAGAACAAATATCTTGTAACAATTCAAAATAGAAGAAATTAACTTTTCTATAGAAACTTTAATTAACACTATAATATTTTAAAAAATAATAATAAATATTATTTATATTTTTAATAATTTAATATCAAATATCAACTAACCACTAAAATAATAAAAAAATTATATCATAATTAATACTTGTTATAAAAGTTTGACCTTTCAAAAGAACTCATAAAAAACATTAAAGTCATCCCAAAGAGCATTTTTGTTCATTACATTGTCACTACCAAAATAACCATTATCAAACAAAGTTATTTGTTATTCCTTAAACAACTTATGCTTTATAACTGAATTAAAAAAAAATATGTGGATAATGTAGCTATATGAAAATTGAAACCGTGTAGCTAATATTTTTAATTCTCATTTTTTTAAAAATATATTCCTGAATTGAAAATAATATGTATGCAATTTATAAAGAGCATTATAGTTCATTACATTGTCACTACCAAAATAATATTTATTAAACAAAATTATTTGTTGTTTCTTAAACAACTTATGCTTTATATATATTAAAAAAAAGAGTTTAGTTTTTTATGTGGATAATGTAGCTATATGTTGGTCTATATCTTAACAAAACAGAAATTTCTTAATGTAAATTCTGAGAAAATGAGGTAAATCTTTTGCTTTTACTATATCTAAAGAAGCCAACTATGTTAGTCTCTTAGAGAGTGCATGATCACATAATTGTAAACACTAGTATCATTTCATCTATTCATATAAGAAACTGTAATTCAATTTGATTAACATACTAGTACAAGGATAATGGTAAGAACTTATACTTCAAATATAAAATCACATTTTCTTTGCACTTAAGAACCAAACACTCTAATACGAATATGCATAAGAGGAGCAAGTGAAACTATTTAAAGTGATAAAAATACTTTGGAAGCTAATGGAGAGCTCTGGTAGGGGGTTGGGGATGGCTAGGGTTTCAACATTGCTTGGCCCCTGCGACCGGGGCTGATGGTATAGGTTATTATTCGCAGATCTGAGGTGATGGGAGGGGTTTGTCGTCATAGGAGTTTTGAGGTGGGTGGGCGGTGACAGGTGGAGAGGTGGATGTGCAGGTCGAAGGTGGTCTCATCTTAGGGTGTCTTGGTTTCAATGTTTTGAAGGTGGTGGTGATCCGAGTTTTTACCAAGGTGGGCGCGGTGATCGAAGGCGGGTTGGTGAAGTCTCCTTCTTGGCAGTTGGGGGCGGTATACTGTTTTTACTATCTAGCTGTGGAGGTTTTTACTGGCGATAAAAATGGGGATGGAAGATGCGGTGGATTATTCTGTGGATCTGGTGCCGAAGGGGGTTTTCCATTATCCAATGGGAGGTTTTATTTTTGGCGACACGGGGGCTCAAAACTGCTGGGGCGGTGGATATCTTCTAGTTTCTTTGCACTTTGAAATGGTGGGGTCTTTCTCTCCGTCATCCTACTTCTCCGATCTCCCAACTTCTTTTCCTGCGGAACCCGTCGTGCTCCCGGAGCCTAAGGTAGGGGTCATTTTGGCTAGTAACAACCCTGCTATGGGGGATGTTTTCTCTTTGGGTGGTGTATTTTCTAGTTCAAGAGATGCGGATGGCACGGCGGAGGCAGAGGGTTTTATTGCTGGGTTTCTGGGTTTGGATGGGGCTGGTTCAGATGTAGCCACAGATCAGGGTGTTGGCGGTGTCGTTCCTACGGTGGTCTCGGAAGGGTGAGAGGATCCTTCTCGGGCGTTTGTATCTCAGGGGCAGAGGGAGCCGAGTGTCGGTTCTGAACCTTTGGGGGAAAAGGGTGTGGACCGTGTAGCTAGTAGGCATCGAAAGGCGATTGTCAAGAAGCAAAGGGTGGCATGCTCCTATGCTCTGGGGGAGGACATCAGGTGGTCTCAAATTGTGCAGATGGCTTCTTTGATTGTGGTTGGGAAAATCACTGGGAATAACGTTTCTATACCTGTGATAGAGAATTGGGTGAAAGAATTCTAGGCAGACCCTTTGGGGGAGGTTCCTGAACTGGAAGGTTTAACGAGGGGATAGTTCGCTCTTAATTCCTCACAGCAGGAGCATGTTAGATGGGTTCTTGAGAGGAACTAGGCCATTGAACAATGTCTTGTTTTAATAAAAAATTGGACTCCGACCTTTGATGCTTCTCATGAAAGGGTGGATGAAGTGCCTATTTGGGTTCGACTCCTGGGACTTCCGCGACAGTATTAGTTGGAGGAGCATTCCACTTGTATTGGCAACATTCTGGGGACTTTCTTGGAGGTGGATTTGTCTTATAAAACTACAAAACTGCGTAGGGTGGATCGGATTCTTGTTAACATCAACGTGAGGGAGGGTCTATATGAAGAGATTCATCTCTCATGGGGTAATAATTTTTTCAATCAAATGCCGGATTATGAAAATATCATGTTTCGATGTCGTCATTGTCATGCATATGGTCACCTGGAAGTGGAATGTAGTCTTGGGGTGCGTACGATCAATGGCCGTGGAAATCAGCAGGGTTCTCATGGGACTGGATCTAGTCGTGGGGTGTCCTCATCATCTTTGGGACCTTCTTCGTCAGGACCCTATGCGATGCACCCAGAGGTGGAGGTTCCTGAACCTATTGTGCTGGAGGATGCATTACTTCCGGTGTCTGTGGTTGATGGGGTGATTGACGAAGGTCTTCCTGATTTGGGGGCGCTTCCACCGGGTATTACTTCCTTTGCCCCTTCTCTATATTTAAATGTGTTTACAAATATTTTTAATATTTCTAGGATGGATTGGATTGGGGAAAACCTTAAGAACCTTACTATCTCGCACCTCCCTCTAGTGGCTACCACCCCTTCATCTACTGCATTTTTAGAGGAAGTTACTCCATTACCCCTTGGCCCTAGTGTCAATGGGAATCAGTCTCCACCTTCACCACCTTCTCCGTCAAAATCGGGGTATTTTCTCAGGTCGAGGAAAAAGATTCATAATTGGGGGCTGGGAAAAGACTCACATCTATGTCCCATGGGAGGGGCCGTAAATATTTCTTGGAAAAGGCTTAGTCCCACGCTCGGAAGGATATGACTGAGGGAAAATAATTATCTATTGAACAGGCACTTAGAGCAGTGCAGGCCCAGAAGAAGGGTTGTCGATGAAGATCATGTCCTTCAATTGTCGGGGTCTAGCGAGTCCCCTTAAAAGACCTGCACTGCATCGGGTGGTAGATTTAGAGCGCCCAGATGTGATGTTGTTACAAGAAAATCTTGGTGTTGGTGATGTGATTAAAGAGAAGCTACAGATTTGGTTCTTGGGTTGGAAATTTGTGACCTTGGATGTTTGGGGTCGTTCGGGGGGTCTTGCTATGGGATGGAATACTCGTGTGGTAAAATCCCTAAATATTTGGGGCATGGATTCGGTTTTGGGGATGAATTTGCAAGGTCTGGATCAAGGGGATCCTCTTGATTTCTTCAACATTTATGGTCCTTATATTAATCGTATTCCTTTCCGGGACAATTTTTTTAATATGGATTTGTTTCGCGGCAATTTGGTAATTATTGGAGGTGATTTAAATTTTTCTTTGGGACAGGCTGAGGTTTGGAGGCCCTTTGCTCGTCCAGATCTACTTTGTGATTATTTCTCTCATAAGCTCATAGAGAGAAATTGGTTGGACATTGAACTTGTCAAGCTTAAGCTGACTTGGCATAACAATAGGTGTGGGGATGGTTGTGTGGCTAAGCAACTTGATCTCTTTCTGATTTTTGAGAAGACGTTCGATTGTCAACATTATATGAGGCAGTGGGTGGGATGTGTGGGTCGTTCTGATCATTTGCCTATATTCTTGGAATACAAGAATGGTCCTGTAAAACCGCCCAGTCCCCTAAAATTCAACAAGACTTGGTTAAAGGATGAATCATTTCGGCAGTTGATTTATACTAACTGGGTCCCGTTTAATCTAGACAACAGACTGTCTGTGGCTTTTTAGTTTGCGGAGAATTTAGCTCAGGTGAAGGGGCTCATTAAAAGCTGGGCTGTGGAAAAGCGAAGCAGTGATGATCTTGAGCTAAAGCAGATTGAACAGGAAATTTCTGTCATCATGGGTTTGGAGGGTGGGGGCATGTTGAATCAGTAATCTAAAGAAACTTTGGTTGGACTGCAAGGTCGTATGAATGTTATTCTATTGGATAAGGAGGAGACCTGGAGACTAAAGAGCAAGGCTCTTTGGCTAGAATGTGGGGATGAAAATACAAAAAAATTGCATGCCTATAGTAAGGGAAGGAAATCCTCGAATACCATCTGGTGTCTGGAGGATGAAAGAGGTAGAAGTCATGAATCATTCGAGGATATGGCACCTGGACAGGGGTTGATCATTTTCAGAATTTATTCAAGGCACCAGTTGGGTCTCAAATTATGGAGATTATGCGCATTGCACAAGTTTTTCTATGTTTTGTTGGGGAGGAAGAAAATTTATATTTAATGGAAGAAGTCTCTGAAGAGGAATTGAAAGTGGCTCTTCAGAGTTTTCAGAAGGACAAAAGTCCAAGTCCTGATGGTTGGACTATTGAATTTTTCACTGATCTTTATGAACTCTTGGGGGTTGATATTCTGAAGGTGGTGGAGAACACTCAACTTTCTAGCAGGATCCCAGCCTGCTTCAATTCGACTTTCATTGCCCTGATTCCCAAGGTGGATAATCCAAGAACACTACATGAATTCAAACCTATTTCACTTTGTAACTGCATATATAAGGTGATTTTGAAGATTATTGCTCGAAGGATGAAGGACATTTTGTCAGAACATATCTCAGGAGAACAATTCAGGTTTCTAAAAGGAAGACAGATTCATGAGGCTATTGGGGTGGCTCAAGAAGATCTTCATAGCATGAAGACCCGTAATCTTAAGGGGGCAATCCTAAAGATTGATCTTTCCAAAGCATATGATAAGGTAAGTTGGTTATATATACATATGTTACTAATTCATCTTGGCTTTGGGATTTCTTTTGTTAGGTGTATCATGATTTGTATTACTACTGTTTCTTTCTCTATCTTGATCAATGGGACTGCATCACCTTTCTTTCATGCGAAGAGAGGTTTGAGTCAGGGTTTCCCGATGTCTCCTTTACTTTTTCTGTTAGTTGCTGAAGGCCTGAGTCGATTATTGAAGAAAGCACATAGTGATGGGCATTTGAACAGCATTGCTCTTGCACAACATATGCAAATCACTCACCTTCTGTTCATGGATGATGTGCTTATTTTTTGCTCCAGTAATGTGCATGATGTGAACACTATTTCTGAAATTCTGGGCCTATTTTCCACTGCGACATGTATGGAAATAAATGATGGGAAATATACTCTGACGACTCATCGTCTGGATGATGAGGAAGTTGGTCATGCCACGCTACTTTTCCCTTTTATTCGTGCAACGTTCGATGAGGGTCTTAAATATCTAGATTTTTTTTTTGAAACCCAACAACTATCAGAAGAAGGAGTGGATGTGGCTGATTGAAAAATTGGAGAAGCGTTTGCATACTTGGATCCATCGCCGATTGTCTAGGGCAGGGCAGCTCATTCTTCTTAAAGTCGTACTGGAAGCTATTCCTATGTATTGGATGCCTCTTACGTGGATCCCTGAGGCTATTCTGGAGAAAGCGCGTCGGATCTTTCTTCATTTTCTGTGGGGTGGGTCCAAGGATGTTTCGGTATCTCCTTGGGTAAGATGGGAGAGGATCGCCAGGCCAAAATATTTGGAGGGTTAGGGTCTTAAAAATATCTTCATTTTTGCAAAAGCATTGGAAGTGAAAGGGGGTTGGCGTTTGATACATGCAGAAAATCTGTGGACCAGGGTGATGATCGAAAAATATGTCACCCTTGACTCTGTGGTTGATTGGACCAAGAAGCCACAAAAGTTTCATAAAGGTGGTTCGATCATTTGGAAAGCTGCGATTAAATATTTTTCTGTTATTGACGATAATCTGGTTTGGAAGGTGGGTGATGGCAGGAGAGTCTGAGTGGGCATGGATCCTTGGCTGGGATGCAACGACAGGTTTATACTGACTGATCCACTAGTGGATTCACTTCATCGGCATGGTGTGTACTTTCTTTATCAACTTGCTTCTCTTGTTCAGGAGAATAGATGGACTCAAGCTTGGTGACCGGCCTCTTTCTATGAACTCTCAGATAAGGAAGAGGAAGAACTGAATCAGTATCTTGGGGTTCTCAATTTATCCATGGTGTAGCTCAGGGAGGGGGAGGATGAACTCATTTGGAACATGGATCCTTATGGGAAATACACTCTAAAGGAGGGATATATAAATATCCGTTCTCAGAATAACGAACAAAGGATTGATTGGTGGTGGAAGAAGATCTAGAAATTTCATTGTCCCCCCAAAACTTGTTTTTTTATCTGGTGGTGTGTATTAGAGAATAAGGTTCCCATTTGGGAAAACCTTCATACATGGGGTTTCAATGGCCCAGGTTGGTGTGCTCTATGCCAGAATGTGGGGGGATCGACTGTACATCTATTTCTATTTTGACCATACTGTGTGGAGGTGTGGGAGGAATGTTGCAATCTGTTGGGTTTGGGTCTCGAGTGTCGGTGGGAAGGGGATTCAATCATTCATGCGTGGGAGAGATGGTGACGGTATAAAAAGATGGATGTGATGATTGAACTTCCACTGTTGGTGACTTGGGGTATTTGGTTGGCTAGAAATAATCTTGTTTTTAA
The DNA here is from genome assembly GCA_001517045.1 of Pseudotsuga menziesii. Classification (NCBI taxonomy): domain Eukaryota; kingdom Viridiplantae; phylum Streptophyta; class Pinopsida; order Pinales; family Pinaceae; genus Pseudotsuga; species Pseudotsuga menziesii. Next base: position 324,608 of record LPNX010865536.1, read on the forward strand.
TGAAAAAGAAAGTACTCCGACAATCATGGCAGGGATGGCTTGTGGGATTGCACTTGATCTTCCAAAAAATTTGAGGGTTAAAAAACAGAGAGAGATTCTGGCACTTGAGATTGATCGGTCAAATCCTTGGGGTTTCTTTGATGGGGCCTCTCAGAATAATATTTGTGGGGGAAATGCTATCCTTTATTTGGCTGAAAATCATTCCTTTGAATTGATTTCTGGGTTGGGTGAGGGTAGCAACAACCATGCTAAACTTTTAAGTTTGAAATTACTTCTCATTTTTGCAGCAGAGAAGGGGTGTAGCAACATTAAGTTTCACGGTGACTCTTTGAATGTGATCAACTAGGTTAAGAGGATTCAATCTTGCAAAGATATACAGTTATACAACATATTACTTTCTATCTAGGAAGTCATGGGTATGTTTGACTTGACTACATGCACACATGTTTATAGGGAGAACAACTGCCAAGCAGACTCAGCCTCGAAGGAGGGGCTCCAGTTGGATCCAGGAGTGTGGAAGGTTAAGGAGTGATTAGAAAATGTTGTCTTTGAATACTATCACCGTCCCTTTTTTGAAGTGGCAGCTCTATGAGATCCTAATGCTGATTAGAAGAGTGGGTCGGGCTTTGATGGTTTTTGGATTGTTTTATGTTTGTTTTAATTCTTATATGTATATGTACTATTTTGTTTATGACAATTAGATGGTTCTACATCAGATACTTTATGATGACTATATGGGCGGGTTCATATTGACATTTGCATGGAATGGGCAGGGTACTATTTTTACTATGCATATTTTGCGGACAGTTGGTTTGTTAGAAATCTGGTGGATGGGTCAGATTTTGGTTTTGGGACTCTCTTATGTATGAGATATGAACTATGGGTACAAATATGCATTGCATATCTACAAAATGTAATTTTGTCTCTCTACGGATGAAATAAAATTATGCTTTTTTTCCTTGGAAAAAAAAAATATGCATAAGCGAATCTTATTGAAATTTAAAATAGATACAACTGATACATTAGTTACAAGACTATCCTTTGAATGAGATAATGATTACCTATTAACCCTCTCTTTTAATCATAGTTAACACCCTTTATTAACAAGGTACCATACCTGTACTTGTTCTCCTAGGCGCAACCATCAAAGATGACACATGAGTCTCCTGAGAGGAGCAAACAATAAAGTTAAATATATTAATTCTGTCACAACAATATTTGAGACAAAAAATAGACTCACAAGAGATTCAAGACAAATTGGGCATGAAATGATGAAATGGTACTACAATAGGAGGTTACAGCTCGGTATAATCAATAATAGAATGAATAATACAATATAATGTCATGCAAAATGCATGAATGCCAAGTCAATTCGAATTCACAAGGAGGTCATTTGAATTGCATGGATGGGTGTAGCTTAACTGAATGTCAGCAACACTAGACACACTTAGTTAACCACTAATCTAGCCATAATTGACTCACATTGAGTCCTAACTGAATCGGAGCACAATAAATGACTGAGTCTAACTGAATGTAACTTAGACACATGTCACTGCATGTCAAATAGTAGGTGGTTGTGCATCACTAACTCCAAGTAGCTCTGATGAAGTTAACTGAAGTGATTCTAATCAACAGAGGCAGTTGGAGGTGCATTAGCTAACTCCAGTTCATCCCAATCAGCCCAAAATAGACAATTGCATGATGGAGGCTCCTTTACAACTCAGCTTAACTAATTGTTAGGTGAAACATAATCAGTTAGCAATTATGTGCACTTATGACACTTATATCACCCCAGAATTGCTCCCTATTTGAAGGAGGAATCCCAGTTAGCATTCATGATTGAAGGAGAAGGCTTAGTTGGCCTCCTTGATTGAAGGAAGGCATGGGTGTGCTCATGCTGATGTCATAGTCTGCTCATCTGATGCCGATTAAGTCAATTAAACTTAGGATAGTGGGTAAATAGGCCAAAATTGACCAAATAAGTGTGTAATTTGGGTAAATGACTCCAACACCCCCCTTAAGCTATACTCAAGAGGATTAAAATAAAATGCATGAAATGCTAGGGCCCCGGTAACAAAGGCCATAGGTCACCCTGTACAAAAAATGTAACTCTAACAATGCTCAAAATAAATCTAAGTGATGAAAGAGGGAAACCAAGTGGGAACAAAACCCCCCTCAAGATAAACACTAAAGAAGTAACTGATCACCCTGATGAACTCACCCCCAATAGTGAATGAAGGTAAGTGAACATTTTCTCTATAAATATCTTGGTGAATATATTTGCAATATGCTCATATGTAGGGAAGTATTGTAGAACTATGGTCATGTCATGCACCAACTCCCTGATGTAGTGCATGTGAATCTCTATATGTTTGGTCCTCTTCCTGGTAACTGGGTCTGTGGAGATCTTAAAAGTACTTTGATTGTCACAAAATATGACTGTGGACAAAGTACTACCAATGTCAAACTATGAAACAATTCCTTGCAACCAAACAGCTTGGATGCAAGCATTCACTTCTCCCCTAAACTTGACCTCTCCTGAAGACAATGCAATGGCGGCTTGCTTTTTTATGGACCAGCAAATGTGGCCACCACCAAACATAAATACATACCTGAAAGTAGACTTTCAATCTATAGAATCCCCTACCCAATCTGAATCTGTATAACCAACCAACTCTAGCTCAAAGTTTGCAGCATAGTGAATGTCGTAGGTCCTGGTGTCCTAAATATACTGGATGATCCTCTTGGTTGCCTTCCAATGGTGCTCATGAGTCTGCTGCATGTATCTTGATACATCATTCACGGCATAAAAAATATCAGGCCAAGAATGTGTCAAGTAAAGCAAGCTACCAATTAGCTAGCAATATATAGTGCAATCCATGGGTGGAGTGTTTTTTTCCTCTTCAAGGTTGATTCCTGAGAGGAAAGGGAATGGTTCAGCATTACATTCATCCATGTTAAAATTCACTAACAGGTCTGAAATGTATTTATACTGAGTTACCATTATCCCATCAAAATTTTGTGCAATTTCGAGCCCCAAAAACTGTTTCAGCAGGCCCAAATCGCTCATCTCAAATGCATCATGAAGGGCAGTTTTAATGAATGAAATGGAAGCAAGTGTGCTGCTAGTAATCAAGCGATCATCAACATATAAAACAATTATAATTAAATTACCATCATACTGGTGTATATACACATTCATATCAGACTTACACCTTTGGAAGTTTTGTGAAAGCATAAAGGCATCCATCTTGGCATACCATGATCTTAGGGCATGTTTCAACCCATATAATGACTTATGCAATTTGCAAACCAAAGTAGGATATCAAATGTAGCCCTCATGCTGCTTCGTGTATATCTACTCATGAATATCTCCATTTATAAAGGCACTCTCGACATCCATATGATGCACCTCCCAGTGCTTGGATGACGCAATGGCCAAAACTAGGCAGATGGAGTCCATCTTTTCCACTGGTGCAAAGGTCTCATGATAGTAAAAACCTTGGAATTGGGAGAACCCTTTTGCAACCATACTTGCCTTATACTTGCAGGTTGTTCCATCAGAAGCAACCTTTGTCTGAAATACCCACTTGCATTGAACTAATTTCCTCCCAGGTGGAAAGGAAACTAGCTCCCAAGTAGCATTTTTCTGAAGAGAATTAAACTCGTCGCCATGGCAACTTGCCATCTCGGATATTTCCAAGCATGGTAGTAAGACTTAGGATCTGAAACAATCATTAAATAACAGGTCTTGGATAGTAAATCTTCATGGAAAGAGAGTGCAATACCTGCACTTTGAAATTCAGACCGGGTTCTTCTTGGATCAGCAGGATTTCCACTGTTTTCCCCGGTGGAAGAAAGTGTCTTCTTGGCCCAAGTTGGGATATTTGCTTGCACTACAGAATCTGATTCTGAATCTGATATTTCTTGCTCACTTATATCAGATATCATTTCTGCAAAATCAGATTCATCACTCCCACTTTTATCATCCAAATTGTCATCAGAATAGGAAGAAAAATCAGCAGAATTTTCTTCAACTAGCTCTACCACTTGGAGAGGCTCATCAAACCGAACACTTCTTTCGATAACAATTTGTTTTTGTTTTTTTTATTCAGAATATTAAATCCCTTAGATTCTTCTAGATATCCAATAAACAAACATTCAACACTTTGCAGTTTCAAAGATTTCCTTTTTCTCAAACGGAATCCGGGCCCATGTAGTGGATCCAAACACCCTGAAATTTGACACATTCGACTTGTGTCCAAAATAGGATTCAAAAGGACTCTTACCTTTCACATAGGAGTGAGGTGCTGTGTTTTGAATGTATGCAGCAAAATTCATGGCCTCAATGCACAAATATTTAGCCAATCCCTTTTCTTCTAGCATGCATGTGGTCATCTTTTTGAGAGAGCGGTTTTTCCTTTCCGCTACACCATTTTGTTGAGGGGTGTAGGGAACGGAATGTTAGATATTTATCCCACTATCGGAACATATCTGTAGCAATTCAGAACTGATATATTCCCCTCCATTATCAGATCGGAAATATTTTATCTTTTTCTCAGAGGCATTCTCAACCAGTGCTTTCAATTCAATGAATTTCTCCAACACTTCAAATTTTTTCTTGATGAAGAAAACCCAAGTGTATCTAGAAAATTAATCCATGAAGGTAAGAACATACCAGGATCCATTCATGGATTTGGTTGGAATAGGTCTGCTGATATCGAAATGAATCATATCTAAAATACTCTTTGCTCGGTTTTCCTTTCCCCGATCAAACTTGTGCTAAGGGTGTTTACTGACAATACAACCCTTGCAAATTCGTTTGGTAGATTTGATGCCTGGGAGGCCTTCAACCATGGAATTTTTCTGAATATGCTGCAAGTATTTGTAGTTCAAGAGACTGAAACTCTCTTCCAAATCATACTAACCTCATTTCCATGAGTCAGAAGAGCAACGGGCTTTGCATCCGCCAAAAAATGGGAAAACTCATAGGATTTTGCATCATGATTTGCTAATCCTTTTGCAACAAGTTTACCGGATGCAATCTCATTTATTTCTACATCATTGGGGCTGAAGGTTACTATCTTGGGCACTCCACTATGAGTCATTTGATATAAAATCAGGAGGTTGGAGGCCAAGGAGGGTACATACAGAACATTGAAAAAAGTGTCATGTTCAAGATTTACTATACTGTGTCCCTTCGAAATAATGGTAGAATCATCTCCCATGTGGATGGGGATGCTTTTGTCGATGTCCTGTGAAGAAAAATAATATATGCTTTCCATCATGTGATTCGAAGCTCCATAGTCTATGAGGAGAGAATTGGGCTTCGAGGTGCTTTCCATGAGAGCATGACCTCTTTCTTAGTGGAAATCCCGATCTTGGTTATCTTTCTTTTGAATGTTCTCTGGAATATTGATGTTGTTTCTCTCGAGAAGAGAGTTCAACTCATCAATTTTCTTCTTCTTGCAAACATGTTCAGGGTGGAATCCCTTCCCGTAGTAGGAGCTATAGACTTTCTCCTTTCCTTGGTTTCTCTTATTCTTGTGTTTCTTTGAGTTGAAAGGCTCTTTTTGCTGGTTCTTTTCTTTAGGCTTTGGAGCATCAAATTTAGCCTTTGAATTCTTCTGCTTCCCTTTTCCCTTCAAATATTTTGACCCCAAAGAAAACAAAGCTTGATCTTTTGAGCATCTAAGGATCCCCATCTGAACAAGATTGGCATGCTCATTTGTAAGGGTTTTGATAAAGGAATCAAGAGAAGGAATTTTCCAGTTTGGGGTTGTTAACTTCCCTGTATGGAATGTTGAAACAAAGACCGAATAGTTTGGACCAAGTTTGGAGAGGATAGCTAGGATGAGTTGGTCATCATCCTTCTCCACCTTGCATTACTTTAGCTGGAGCACCAAATGTTTGAATTTCGTGAAAAAATCATTCATGGATTCGAAGCTGCTTGGATTCAGGGAGATCAACTCGTTCTCAAGCTGATAGATATGAAGATAATATTGCTTATCAAACAAGGTAGCGGATGATCCCAAATCTCATTCGGAGTCTTCAATCCTGAGATGTGGAAAAGAAGATCCTTAGAGATAGACAAGCACAAGAAACCATAAGCCTCATCTAGCTTATTCCAGTATTTATCTTCTCTGCAGTAACATTAGGCTCTAATTCTGTGTTCATTGTGACCCAGTAGAGCCCTCTTGAACGGAGCTGAATCTCCATATCCTCCTTCCATTGGTGGTAATTGAAGGAGGTGAGAGGATCCATAGAATGAGCCATGGAGCTACTATAGCGAATGCAGTCAAGAACTTGTAAAAACTGCAATCAACACAATAAAGTCACCGTAAGGTCGTACATCCTGCACATTTCAAGTTTTCATCACACCCAACATAATTGATCAAGAAAGCTTGACCAACAATTCCTTTACCTGGGGTATTAAGTGGTAAACCTTCAGCTTTTGGTGAAGTGCTGGAATTTGAGCTTTTGCTCAATTTGCATGCCAAATCCGGCAAAAATCATGTTTTCTTGAAGAATGAGCTACGTCCCGCCATGAGCTCTGGTACCATATTAATTCAATCAAAACAATATTTGAGACTAAATACAGACTCACAAGAGATTAAAGACAAATTGGACATGAAATGATGCAACGGTACTGCAATAGGAGGTTACAACTCTGTATAATCAATGATAGAATGAATAATACAATACAATTTCATGCATAATGCATGAATTCCAAGTCAATTCGAATTCACAAGGATGTCATTCAAATTTCATGGATGGGTGTAGCTTAACTGAATGTTAGCAACACTAGACACACTTAGTTAACCACTAATCTATCCATAATTGACTCACACTGAGTCCTAACTGAATTGGAGTGTAATAGATGACTAATTCTAATTGGATGTGACTCAGACACATGTCACTGCATGCCAAATAGTCGGTGGTAGCGCATCACTAACTCCAAGTAGCTTCGATGAAGTTAACTGAAGTGATATTGGTTAACATAGGTAGTTGGAGGCACATTAGCTAACTCCAATTCATCCCAATCAGCCCAAAATAGACAATTACATGATGGAGGTGCATTTACAACTCAACTTAATTGATTGTTAGGTGAAACAACAATCAATTAGCAATTAGGTGCACTTATGACACTCGGATCACCCTAGAATTGCTTCATGTTTGAAGGAGGAAGCCCAGTTAGCCTTCCTGATTGAAGGAGAAGGATTAGTTGAACTCCTTGATTGAAGGAAGGCGTGGGTGTGCTCATGTTGATGTCATAGTGTGCTCATTTGATGCCGATGAAGTCAATTAAACTTAGGATAGTGGGTAAATAGGCCAAAATTGACCAAATAAGAGTGTAAGTTGGGTAAATGACTCCAACAAAATATAACTTAGATTATAGAAGCAACTAACTAAAGAGTATGCACCTATACCACTAATTTACTCTACACTATCTCCCAAGACTTATATCAATGCCTTTTGCAGCCTCTGCAACCAACACTTGAAGTCATGTAAACTCAACATACACATTAGTATTATACATCAAGAACATATGTCTCATAATAAAATTAAATAGTATAAATTAAATCCATAAACAAAGCTATCCACTACAGATACTTCTATTAGCTTGGGCGACTGAAGGCATGTCTATGACTTTCCTCCCAACCATAGACTTTATTTGACGTTTGTTTTCTCGTCTAAAGCCACCCCTGAGATGGGAAATGAATCCACTAAGGTAAGGTTTGTTAACCCAAAAAAATACCCAACTTGCTCCATATGGACCACACCACCTAAAGAAATCCATTTCCTAACCCTTATCGACCCCTATACCCTTGTTTAACCTATGCTTTTCTCCTAAAGGCTCAAAAAACATCAAAAAGGGCTTAAAAGCCAACAAAAGAGCCAAAATAGCTCACAAAGGGGATAAAGCCCTCAAAAAAGGGCTAAAAACCCTAAAAGGGCCTAAAACCCCCAAAAGGAGCTAAGAAACGAGTATAAAGGGCTTAAAACCCTAAAAAGTGCTTAAAACCTCGACCAAGGGCTAAAAACCCTAAAAAGTTGAGAAAAAATATAAATAGAGGTGTAGGGGTCACTATCAACACACCTCCATTTATTCCTACCGTTACTCTGCTCGTATGAGTACCTTGAGAAACCATCATTCTCAAGCCATTCATTCCCTTCACTCCATTTTGATCCACTAGCCAAACCTCTTGCATGTTAGTTTTTGTTCCATAGTTTGTTTAGATATACATGCTGTGATTTCTAACATTTTGTTGCAGGTTCTCCATTATTTGCCTCTAACAATTTGTTGTTTTTTCTCCTTCATCCATTTGACTCTATCCTTCCATCCTATAGACGGAAGGTAGGTGCAACTGCAGGTAGCTAGGGCTTATTCCCTGCTACAGTTTGGTGACTCCATCGGGTCGATCCCACTGGATCCCTGGGGTTTTATAATTTATGTAGATCTTTGATTAGTTGCTTAGTAGTTTTCTTTCTAGTTTCTTTCATTTATGTTATTGGTTGAGCCCTCCCGAGACCGACTCGAACCTGTTCGGCCACAGTACCAACTACTGTCGGTCATTCTCAGTTCTATTTTTTATTTTTTTCTGTCCACAGTCTGATTCACCTATTCCGAGCCTAAAAGGGTGACCCCCTTATTGATTTTGGGCCTAAAAGGGCAACCCCTCACCACATTGGCCTCGACAAGAGCGACCTGCCTCTATAGGCTGATTCGTCTGTTTCGAACCTAAAAGAGCGACCTGGTCACCTATATGGCCCCAAAAGGTGTGACTTGACTCCCGAGTTTCCTATCGCTGCTGCTCGGACTGTCTGTGAGGCTCAGTCACCTCTGTCCAGCAGCCAGAAGTGATCTGTACTTTCTGTAAGTTGTTTTATATTCGACTGAGTGTAGGGTTAGCTATTTGCAAATAAAAATTTGTCCAATGCTTGGTTATATTTATGCATATTTCTTTTTATTTCAATCTTAAAAAGTTAGTGGAAATCAACCCCCTTTCCCAGCCCTTCCTCCTCTACTCAGTCATCACCCTCTGGAGTATTTTGAGATAAGAAGAAGGGTTGAGAAAGTGTAGTAATAGGCACCTATTCTTGACATTGCTCCAAACCATTAAAAACAAGTGACTTGGAAGCTAGAGGGGGTGGAGACCGTGGGGGGTCTCATGGTGTTCGCGTCCTCCTTCTTGAGAAACCTTGCACTTGAGGAGTGACCTGTGGATCTATGGGTGGAATTGTTCCCACTTTGATGAGAGCCCATCACTCTTTCTTAGCCAAAGAGGAATACAAGAACAGGGTAGACATGGTACATATTTACATTTTCTCAATTGAACAGTTGCATTTTCAATTTTGTTTTAGCTTTACTGGTTTTTACATATTACAGGTTTCCCATTGTCCAATCTACACAGAAAACCAGAAATGCCTGCTAACCATATAATTGTAGAAAACAATTTAAAACAGTACTCAAACACTTAAAATGCACACAACCACACCACTTAAGCCAACCAAACTCGGTTCATGATGTCGAGCAAACCTCTAAAATTAACCAATTTACTTAAGTCAAAAAATTTGCAGTTTGGGACATAAGTCCCCGACTTCCTTAACCGTGGGAAGTACTTGGGATATTCCCTAAAACTCATTGTGAGGAGTACCATGGGAACCTCAAAGTAGCTATCCAACGAGAGGAATTGCCAAGCAATATGGGCCAACGACCCCTTCTGATTGACTAGTAAAACCTGTGAGGAAAAATCCAAGTGTTGTCTTCTGGCAGTCTTGGTGGCCGAGTGACCACCTGCAAGCCACTAGGAAGCCATTAAACCGGGGTGTTACGGAGAGAAATTCCTATGGCTTGGGGTACCACAACAGACAGCTTTGACTCCAGAAATCAATCTTTCCCAATATGCAATAGAAATAACATGCCTAACACTAAAGGATCAGACCTCGTACCTTATTCCGGACGGTTGAAGTAGATCACCGTTGAGCTTTCCAATATTCAGCTTGAATTGATATAACACTTCCTCAACAACAAGTAAATAATACAAGCATACTATATATCATGGTGTTAGATCTATTCTAGCATATATAATCAATAATGTAAAAGCATTTGACATATTCCAATGGATACAATATTCAATCAAATACACATCATTGGATAGGAAAAGATAGTTCTTATTAATATAAATCAGAGATTACAAGATAGATACAACCTCTGACGGCATGTCTGCGAATCGGAGAAACTGAATCCCCCACTTGGGCCTCCACCACCTCAATCCTCCATCTCACGATAGCAAGCTCACTAGCAAAAGGCAAGCTTGGGAAGAACACAACAGTGCTCCAAAGGGACAAAGGGATGCAGACTCAAGCATAAATTCCGGCAACAATGGACTATAGTTTCGTTGCTTTCAATCTCTCTATATGCCTTCAATGTACCAAGGGGTTCCTTATATAGCTTCACAAGGGATAATGAAGGGTCGAATCTGAGCGATCTCAAGGCATATGGAAGGCCAGGAGTCAAATGAGTCGGATCCATGTCAAGGAAAACTCCAAAATGATTTGGACTATGCACACATCCCGATGTACGCGGATACAGGGGTCAAAATCGCGTATGTACGCGTTTATCAGGGAAAAAGCCACGTATATCATCTTTTATATAGTTTTTAGGGATGATCAAGGAAACATCAAAGGATAAAATATGGTCCATGGGGTCTAAAGAGTCTGCAGCGGGATAGGGGAAGGCCATACAAAGTGTGATTCACCTAGAGTGGTGAAATCCGCTATAACAGATGCCCCCTAATGTGTGAGGTCAGAGGGGTTATACGATGGCCGAAATACATTATAAGTCCATCCTAGAAGTGGAGTGATGAAGGATCCCAAATGGAAGACCAGCCACCCAATTAGCATAGTACAGTGAAACAACTCTGCATATAACTGCAAGTACATATAGCAGTCCCGGATACATAAGAGTACAATGGCCATGAATAGGCATAATACATGATATCACATATGTGGTCATTGCCATGTACAATATACATAGATCAGAATCTCCATGATGAAGATATACAAAGGACCATGATCTCCAAAATGGCTGAAGATATACAATAGATCAAGATCTCCATAATGGCTGGAAATGTCTGACATACACTGGAATCAAGTCACGAGAGCTGAAATCTCATGAACACTGGCACAATCAAGGAGGTAGCATATAAGAGATGCCACTAGTCTGGAAGGTCTTCTACACAAACCGCTACGAGTACATGTCCTACTATGCGAATAGAGGTGTCGAAGTCGAACATAGTAGTCCATCGTCTGATTACCTGTCATTGATGTATACCATTAACAGACGCGAGATCACCCACCGATAATGAAAATGGGAATCAAGGTACTAGAGTGCAAACTAACAAGTGTGAATAAATGTGTTGAGGTCGAACACTTGAGAGGATCCATCGATCAGGGGACATTGATGTATTCCCAAGAAACTGTCGATGGCGAGAGAACCTACCACTGATGATTGCAAGTCTCAAGGCACTCAAAAGGACTCTAAATTCCAATCCCAGAATAAATGATCTGAAGTCAATGGGATGAAATCCGCTAGAAGGAGGGCATTAAGGCATCCCCCATCATCCAACACGAGGTACTCAGCAAAGCTGTCTAATGTGAAAGGACTCGATCATAAAGTGCACAAACCAGTAACTGTACCCGGAATGGCCGACATGCAAAGTCAAGATAACTGAGGAATGGCCGACACAGGTTTCAACTTCCTTCGAACAAGAGCATAATGGCGTATGGTGACTGAATGAAGGCAGCATAGACTCGATATACAAACTAGGACATCTCTGTGACACAGGAGGCATCAACAGAGGCTCCATAGGGACTGGAAGCTTAACCAGTCGGTGGAGATAAACTCAGATAACGAGTACAGATCCTAAGTCAAACTATAACCCAACCAATGGATGTGATATACAGTGCTCTGTTCGAAGGCGACACGACTCGACAGCTACCAAAAGATAACATCTTTCCTTGTCCGGCTTTTTGGTTTTTTGATTTTTTTGGACTTTTTCAATTATTTGAAAAGCTTGAAAAAAGAATAAACTAGATTTATAGTTACAAACTAGGAGGAGACGAGTGTCATAAGGACAAACAAACTAGTTCCAAGCAGTGGAACATACCTATGCTCAATGCAAGGATACATATGTAGGATATCGACACTCGGGGGGAAATCCCATCCTGGTAAAAAAGGGATCAAGCTGCGAAGGATATAAAAAATGGCTCTTCATGGATAGACATGAGACAAGCTCGGGCTATATGGCTGAAACACAATGTCAAGGGAGCCGGCATAAAGCTCAATAAGGCAGGCAAAGCTCATGATAATGCATTCACAACTTGACATAAGGGAGTCTTGAGGGAAATAGGCCAGCATAAGATCAAGAGGAGTATGAGGCTCTTGCGAAATGTCATGGAAATACTATACAACAGACTCCCGGTCCAAAGAGAGGACTCACAGCATGGGTACCAAATGCAAAGGGGAGCTAACTAGGGTACCCATGTAAAGGAAAGCTCTACCATTCACATAGTACCACTTCTAACAGCAGCATGAAGGTTCCGTGATACCATGGAATGGGTTCGTACCTAAGGTTAAGATGGAACGGTCATAAGGCAAGGCATAAATGCAAGCGGATGTGATATCCTAACCTATATGCCAGTTCAGACATAATACCTGTGATAGGCACGAACGGTTCGAAACCTCAGAGAGAGTGTACAAAAACTAGATCCTACATGACAACCATATTAGACCAAAACAACCCGAAATAGTCAATAAAGAATCCACACTATAGGATATAGGGAGGAATGATCATGACAAAATCACCCAAAGGAAACAATACAGTGAACGATGGGACATAAAAAGGAAAGTAAGGCGTAGACCCAACGTTCACGCATCCACTACCACCCCCATGAGGGTGACCATCGGTGTAAAGACCGAGCGAAGGGAATAAAAAACCTCCATAAATGGAGTAGAGGATGGATTATGACCATTCCCAAATCTATGAGCACGGTAAGGGGCTGTGATGCCCCCAAGTCTAACACCAGGGTCCATACTAGGACCAAGGACGGGTGATAGGATACCAAGCATGCCGAAAATAAAAGGACCCGAACTCAAGAGAGCATAAATATACTCAAGTAACCACGATCCCAAAGGCCAACTAGCACACAAAGAGCACACTCCTAAGAAAATCTACAGCCAAAATACAAGTAAACCAAGGGGCGGATATGTGAGCTCCTGAATGCAGCAGGTATGTCTCGCCTAGGAGAGGCTCGAAACTCCCATACACTACAAGCGGAGGTATGTAACCAATTATAGTGGCCCTCAGCTTCAATGCAAATAGTGACTGTGCTGTCCGACCCCTACCTGGCCGGGACACCTGCATAATAACCTCTACAAGTACCCCCTCGATAACCTAGGTAAGGCAACTAAGGTCACCTCAATATAATCAAAGCTCAGGCAGACAGTCACAGGCGGGATTGACCATATGGGCAGGGTAGCAAAGCCCAAAACTCTCGAAAGAGCCCCCAGATACGAATACAATCCTGGCAATATCGTCGGTGCTACTCAGTTATGACTATGGGTCATCCCAATCAATAACCGCTCACACTGCCTCGTGCTTAACTCCCGTTTGAGAGGAGGATCCTGAGAACGATGGTTATATCAAGGATTTCACACACTCCTTGGACAGACACCTAGATGTTGTTGTTTAGTGATCTTGGAGAATTTACTTACAATGAACTATTCCAAGATCCTAAAACCTAAGCTTGTTGGTGCACCCTATAAAAGAAAAGAGTGTAATTCATTTTAATATGCGTTGATTTTAATTGGCTGTAATTACTCAAAGGGAAATGGTCGTGCAACTAATGACATTATGACTCAGCAATGAAATAAACATGCACACCATAACAAACAATGCTAAGTGCAATCTTTGTCAAATGAAAAATAGGGTATGCCACTACATGAGATGCATAAATATATATTTATTTCCGAATGCCAATGCAATCCTTCCTATATGAAAGCCTAAACACAACTCTCATCTAAGCAATCCAATGCAAGTACCTCCTCAAATCCATATATAAGATGCAACTAAGAGTGAAACTACTTTGTATTTTTCAATATAAAAGAATTAAAATTGCAATAAAAGTCATCTAAAACTCTCAGTCTCTGTAGCAAGTATAAAAGACAATCCCAGCAAGACACCAAGACAAAAAGAGTAATGCACTAATGGCAAAACAAAAAGGAAAAATTACTAAAACTACTTTCAAAGAAAAATCAATGAAAAAGCGGTCTCTGGTCACAAAAGAAGCATCCAATAGACAACATCAGACCCAAGGAAGACCCAACCACACTCACAACCCACCCAGCAACTTTCCACAACATCAAACTCACCAAAAGGGAGGATGTACGCGACTGTATAAAGAACAGCTACGTATGTACACGACTTTTGGCCAAAAACCTGAGTGTATACGCGGATTTTGGCCAAAAACCTACGTGTATACACGACTTTTGGCCAAAAACCTGCGTGTATACACGACTTTTGTCCAAAAACCTGCGTATACAGAGAAGGCAGTGGTAAAAAGCAGGCCAAGGGTCAAACCAAAAAAAGGGGAGTGTCAATGGATGAACATACAATAAAATGCAACACAGAAACAAGGAGAAACAAAGAGCAACTCAAGAATATCAAGCCCATTGTGCCCGCAAACCCCAAATAAAAACAAAGAACATCCCCAGTGGAGTTGCCAATTCTGTTACGGAGAGAAATTCCTATGGCTTGGGGTACCACAACAGACAGCTTTGACTCCAGAAATCAATCTTTCCCAATATGCAATAGAAATAACATGTCTAACACTAAAGGATCAGACCTCGTACCTTATTCCGGACGGTTGAAGTAGATCCCTGTTAAGCTTTCCAATCTTCAGCTTGAATTGATATAACACTTCCTTAACAACAAGTAAACAATACAAGCATACTATATGTCATGGTGTTAGATCTATTCTAGCATATATAATCAATAATGTAAAAGCATTTGACATATTCCAATGGATACAATATTCAATCAAATACACATCATTGGATAGGAAAAGATAGTTCTTATTAATATAAATCAGAGATTACAAGATAGATACAACCTCTGACGGCACGTCTGCGAATTGGAGAAACTGAATCCCCCACTTGGGCCTCCACCACCTCAATCCTCCATCTCACGATAGCAAGCTCACTAGCAAAAGGCAAGCTTGGGAAGAACACAACAATGCTCCAAAGGGACAAAGGGATGCAGACTCAAGCATAAATTCTGGCAACAATGGACTATAGTTTCGTTGCTTTCAATCTCTCTATATGCCTTCAATGTACCAAGGGGTTCCTTATATAGCTTCACAAGGGATAATGAAGGGTCGAATCTGAGCGATCTCAAGGCATATGGAAGGCCAGGAGTCAAATGAGTCGGATCCATGTCAAGGAAAACTCCAAAATGATTTGGACTATGCACACATCCCAATGTACGTGGATACAGGGGTCAAACTCGCGTATGTACGCGGTTATCGGGGAAAAAGCCACGTATATCATCTTTTATATAGTTTTTAGGGATGATCAAGGAAACATCAAGGGATAAAATATGGTCCATGGGGTCTAAAGAGTCTGCAGCGGGACAGGGGAAGGACATACAAAGTGTGATTCACCTAGAGTGGTGAAATCTACTATAACACGGGGTCTAGATATTCATTACTGGTTACTACCAGAAATACACCATTGATCCATCACGCTCCTTTTCTCGTCTCAGGGGGGGGTCCCTCTATTTGGACCTTTAAACTAGCACCATCGAGACCATACTCGACAACCCTCTTCACCATCAAAAGGCCACAGAGCATCTAAATCTGAATCGGATTCATACCAATCTGAGCTGCACTTGCATACTACATCGTCTAGCCCCATGGATGGCACAAACCCAGATCCTTTATCTGGAGGGGTGAGTGGCAGCAGACCCACGTCCATGCCTCACCTCATCACCAACATCTCTGTTGGTGGTCCCAGCACCACGACACATACCGTTATAAGTCAGCTTCCCATTAGTAGCGGACCCACACCAACCACCATCCTTACTACTGTACTGCCATTTACACTTAGTGGCAGTGGCCCTATCATTCCCATGATGCCCCCATTCACACCCAGGGGCAGTTTCCCAGTTGGTACCTCAATACCATCTCTCATACCTTGGGGCAGTGGCCCGTCCAACATCATCTTGACTATCCCTGTCGTAGGAAGTCAACTTCAAATGCCCCCAACCATGCAAGCACACCAAGTTTCTACAAACTCCGGCACCATCGTCAGTCCCTCCCACACTAGTCTTGGTGCTAATCTCCCATTCATGGCACACCTCAACTTGCCTAATTTGGCTAGATTAACCAATGACCCAATCTGCCACCAACCCCACTGGCCCCCTATTCCAACTAAAATCCCATTAGACATCCCAAATTTTGAAGGGAAGGCAAGGGAGTGCCCCCAAAACCATATCATGACATTTCATTTGTGATGCTCATCAAACAACATCATGGATGATTCAATCAGACTTAGGCTATTCTAGCGCACCCTCAGAAGCGTCGTAGCTAAGTGGTACGTTGAGCTTCGACAAGCCGCCTACCCAAGCTTCAACTCTTTAGCCTTCATGTTCCTGCAGTATTCCAACTCCCCATCTACTATGACGAGGGCATGGAGATACTCCTATCTTTCCACCAAAATATGACAACCCATATAACTGACCACATCGATGAGTGGCGATGACGTTGGAGCTTGTGCAAGATTCAGCTTGAATATAGGATATTCCTTGAAGTGCCCCTAGTATTAGGAAGAGGCCATCTTGAAGGCACAACAATTTGATTTAATTTATTCATAGTCATGGTACTTGTACACCATTCTTCCTAACGCTCCCTGTGTCGGTACCTACCATCGCAACACACCGGGGGCATCGCATGCTACGGATGGAATTATAGGTTCAGTTTTCCATCGCCCACAGCACCATGCAGCACCCCCCATAATGCCACTACATCCCAAAAACACCACTAGTGTTTCCCACCCTAACCAACCCCCCGACTACTCAAGGTTGATGTCTCACTCTAGAACCACAACCTCCTACGCACAATGCGCGCCACAACATCATGTCCATGCATCAAATTGGCCGGTACAATAGTATTTGGGACAAATGACTGGATTTGTAGCCCCCCAAATCTCCCAGTCTACTATTTTCCACCTACGCAAGCCATTTTAGCCCTTGCCCCAGCCCCATCAGCACCCTTGGGACAAGTTTTTTCCCAAAAAAATCATCCCAACCAACCTGTCCCCAACAACCAACAAGGGCAAGGAAGAAATAACCGAGCAAGAAATTGGGGAAACAACCAGCCGCAAGGAGGCGTCCAATAACTGAATCCTCCCAACAACATCTGAGCAAACCAACTAGCTCAAAATCCCCAACAACCCAACCCAACTAGACGAAGCACCCCATTACGGACAAATCATCCATGCAAACTATACGACGTCTATGGTCACTATATGCATGAATGTCCCTTCATGGTTCACACTAATCAGGCCATTCAGAATGAAGTTCAGCACAGTGCCAATGCAAAAGCTCAAACTCAACCTAATAAAGCACCACCAAGCCCTCCACCCATGGTCCTCTAGAAACCATTACCACTTCAAGGACTGGTAGCAACCACACCTGTGCCCCCACCCACTCCCATAGCCCTGGCCGCACCTCCACCAACAGAGACAAGTGTTCACCACTTGCTAGCCGTGACAGCCGAAAAGGTCAATTTGCAGACCAGACAAAATCAGTATGGATGCAATACTGAAACCGCTGACCCATCAACAACATCCACTTCCAACACAACCAACATACCTCTTCACTTACCCCCTTTTCCCCCATGACCCTCCATGCGGCGGGTTTCCAACAATGGCACGGTTAGGGCCACAGTGAACTATAGCATCGTTGATGACTTGGCCAAATCACTTATGGCCATGTCCGCTCTCGAAGTACTCAAAACATGCCCACCACAACGAAAAGCATTGCTGGCAACGCTCGGTGCCATAGATCCCTCCTACTCCAAATTGATGACATTTGATTTGGACAATGGAGAGCCCAGAATGCCATCAACCATTTCCTTCCAAATTTTGGTATCGATTTAGAATTTGGTAATGCATCGATGCATCATAGACAAAGGGGCATCAACTTGCGTCATGTCCACATTGGTCAGGCAGAAACTTGGATCCCCTCTCCTACAACCATCCTCCACTACTCTACATGCTTATGGTGGCCACCCCACAAAAGCTCAGGGCATCCTCCCACACGTCCCCATATCATTAGCCGGAAAAATGGTCCTAATCGACATAGAAGTGGTCAACACGTAGTTGGATTATAACCTCCTCGGGAAGGACTTACATGTATTCCATGAGATTCGTGGCATCCACTGTTTTCCACCTTATGATGTTCCCTCATGACGAGAAGATCGTGACAATGGACCAACTAACTTACCACGATCCGTAGGGGCCAATAGCACCAGCCAATGTTATCCCTACTATTGATACCACCTTTGATAGTGTGGCCACCCTCTCATTATTAGTAGTAGGCCCCGGGTTGTTCACTGACACTTCCATGACGACTTCCTTCCCCCTGGTACGACCTTCACCGGCATTAAGCGAGATTGTGGATTTGTGCATACTCTCATCTAGCAATGTTGCACCTAAACCACAACCACAGCTGCAGCCCCATCCACAACCACAACTCCAACCGCAGCCACAGCCGCAACCTCAAACATAGTCACAACATAATTACTGGGTTTCTCTCCCAATCCATACAATTCCCTTCCTTTTTCCCCCATCTGGAATTATGAGCAAGCCAGTAATGGCTACCTTAAACTTACCCAATATTACATTAGGGATCCCCATGTGGTACCTCAAACCACCTACTCAACCCCCGATGACCCAAGTCATGTTGACACCCATTCAACCCATTGCAATCAACACACGACCCCCTACCAGCCCATAGAATCCACCTTTCGCATCGACACTAGCCCTGCTCCACCCAAAGAGGGCTAGGGGAAAAAATGCTAAAGCAGCGACTGAACCTCGATAAACTCCACCATGCACTATGTGCGATGTGTAGGGTCATACAACCCAAAAATTTCTTGAGATCCTCTTCCTTTGCGCACACTTATATGCCATGGATACAACAGAAAACACTCTATTGGTTGACCTTTTAAGTCTGCCAAAGCCAAGAACAAGTCATTGAGAACAAACCATGCATGTGCCCTATGCAGTCTGTATGGAAATTATTCTCACCACTCCCAAGACTTGGACAAGTTTCAGACTGCTCTGAGTAATCTTCGAAAACACTCCCTTGAATACGAGATCACTGTTATTGAAGAAATCCACCCTCCAACTCCTTCCTCAGGCACCACGACCATTTACATGATATCCAACTCCAACGACCCCTCCACTTCTGAAACCATCAATGATCCCGCGGCCCTATCCAATCGTTGTTTCAGTAATGATGAGGAGATACTTGAGGCTTTAACCGCTCCTGAATACCCTTAGGAAAATATGCACCACCGGTTGTTCTTCATCCCCGAAGAGCCTGTGTCGTTATCTGATCAGTTTTTAGTTGAGACCAAAGATTTCATCCACAGAAAAGTCGACTGGTTCAAAAACCCCATTCAGTCATTGGATACCTTTGAAGAAAGGAACATGGCCAATATCTTGCCTACCATCAAGATCAACATCTTAACCAATCCTAAGATTGTTGAATATATCACTCTGGGGGCATCCTGCTCTTTTGAGGAATTCGCTTCCTACAAAGCACTTTTTCAAGATCTCTGGGACATCTTCGCATGGTCATACACTGAGATGTTGGGCTTGGATCCATCAATCATGGAGCACCACATTGACACATGGCCAGATGTGGTGCCTTTTCTCCAAAAATAAAGGCCCATCCACCCTTCCAAATTTGTTGCAGTCAGAGGAGAAATAGAGAAACTGGGCACAACCAGTTTCATCTATCCCATCGCATACACCACTTGGGTTTCCAACCATGTTCCCATGAACAAAAAACAGGGAACCATCCGGGTTTGCACAGACTTCCATGATTTGAATCTAGCTTGTCCCAAAGAAAACTTCCCAACACCGTTCATTGACCATATCATTGACACGTGTGCCGGACATGAGGTATTTTCCTTCATGGATAGTTTTTCCGGATATAACCAAATTCAGATCTGAAAAGAGGACCAGTACAAAACCATGTTCACCACCCCTTGGGACACATTTGCAGATCAAGTAATGCCCTTTGGTTTGAAAAATGTTGGAGCCACCTTCCAGCATGTCATGACATATTTCTTCCACGACCTCATCCACATTATACTAGTTTATTTAGATGACCTCACGGATCGGTCATGGAAGCGAGCTCAACACATAGACGACTTGTGGCAAGTCTTTTTGTGATGTTGCAAGTACAAAATCCACTTGAACCCCCTCAAGTGCATTTTTTGTGTCCCAACAGACCGTCTGCTTAGGTTCATCATGTCCCACAAAGGGATAACGGTTGACCCTCTCAAATTTCAAGCTATTCTTGATCTCCCTTCACCACGAACTCTATGCCAACTACAAAGCCTCCAAGGCAAGGCCAACTTCCTTCGCCGCTTTGTACCAGAGTATGCAACAAAATCCCACGGATTATTACGCTTGCTTCATACCAACATTCCCTTTATTTGGTATCATTAAGTGCAGGAATCATTTGATGCACTCAAACAAGCCCTGGCTTCCACACCATTACTCGCTGCACCCGACTTCACCCGAGGCTTCATCCTTTACATGTTGGCCTCGGAAAATTCCATTGCCAGAGTCTTGGTCCAAGAGGACGATGCTCATCAAGAGCACGTGGTTTATTATGTTAGCCAGAAGCTGATAGGTCCCCCACTCCAATATTCACCCGAGGAGAAACTGGCCCTCTCCATTGTATTCTCGGCCCAGAAACTATGCCACTACATTATCACAAACCATACTCGAGTAGTGGCTGATTCCAAACTAATGTGGTACCTCTTAAGCCGCCACATCCTACAAGGCCGCACGACCAAGTGGGTAATTGTTCTCCAAGAGTACAACTTGGATTTTTTTCCCCAAAAATCACCAAGGCACTAGCGCTAGCCGCGCTCATAACAGACCTACCCCCTTTCCCTACACCACCACAACTCAAGGACGACCTTCCCAATGACTTCTTATTCATCATCTCCATAGAAGACCCTTGGTATGGGTGCAACCTTTTGTACTTACGCACCCAGAATTTTGAGGCTCATTTAATCCACAAAGATAGACGATGCATCCAACATCAGGCCACTAGCCATCTCCTGATCGGAGATGTGTTGTATCGTCATGGAATCGACACCATACTACATCGTTACCTCACCCACGACGAGGCTGAAATGGTCCTTAATGATTGTCACAATGGAGCCTACAGTGGCCACATTTTGGGTGTGGAAACCACTCAGAAGATTCTATGTGCTAGCTATTTTCGGCCTTCTATCTTCGTTGATTGCATCGAGGTAGTCAAACACTGCCACAACTGTCAGCTCTTTTCCCCAAAGGCAAGAACTCCCCGTGCACCATTACACCCCATGGTCACAGTCGGTCCCTTCTATAAATGGGCAATCGAATTCATGACAATCATACCTGCCTCAGCCAACGACCATAAATACATCATTGTGCCCATTGATTACTTCACCAAGTGGGTCGAGGCCATGCCCACGTTCTATTACAAAAGTGAAACGACAGCATGTTTCTTCTTTAACCACGTCATTTCATGCTTTGGTGTTCCCAAATAGCTGGTCTCAGACCATGGTTCACATTTTGAAGACATTGTTTGGGCTGAGCTTTCAACCATGTTGAAGTTTGAACACCGGTACTCATCTTCCTACTACCCCTAGGGCAATGGCCAAGTTGAATCAGTCAACAAAATCATCAAAACTATGCTCCAAGGGATGGTAGGAAACCATAAAACCAACTAGCACCACATGATGTTCTCCTCCCTATGGTCCTATCGCACATCCACGAAGACCACCACTGGTTTCACCCCTTTCCTATTGGTACACGGCACCGAATCAGTACTCCCTATAGAGTGCCAAATCCCATCACTCCTCCTCACTACAGAACTCCTTCTCAATACTTTGACTTTGGAAGAGTGACTCCTCCAACTTGAACAAATCACGGAGGACCATCGAGCTTCCCTCCAAGCCATTGAAGCAGTGAAAACCCGGTCAAAATCCCATTATGACTCCCATGTCCACCCTCGCACCTTTAGAGAAAGCGATATGGTTTTGGTTTATGGCCAAGCCAATGATTAGTTGGGAAAAGGAAAGTTCGAGTCAATGTGGTATGACCCATATGTCGTCCATCATTGCCTTGGAAAAGGGGCATACATTCTTGTTAACTCTGATGGACAACTCTTTGAGAACCCCCGTAACGGGCTCTACCTCAAGAGATTTTATGCGTAACATCACCAATCAGTCGCTTGTAGCACAGTCTTGTCCTTTTTTTTTTACACATTTTTTGAAGTGAGTCTTACATATTGTTTCCTTAACTACTCCAGATGGATCCTACCTCATGTCTCTACATTGGATTTGTTGACGGAGCACGCAGATGGTCTCCAAATCTCTCCTCGGCTGCATGGGTTATCTATTCCCCGCCACATGAGTTGATCCATATTGACATAATATGTGTGGCCATTGCAACCAACAACCAGGCTGAGTACAATGGTGTCACAGGCCTCTTGGCTGCCTCCCTCCAGTTGGGTATTCACCACCTTGATGTCTTCTTAGAGTCCTAGCTACTTGTCTCCCAGTTGAATAGTCGCTACTGGGTACGTGATCCTTGCCTCTTTAGAAAGTTCCTGCGCACTAAACAATTGGTTAGAAAATTTGAATCCATCACATTCACACATGTTCCCATAAACCTCAATAGTGTAGCAGATCAAATGGCTAATTAAATTCTAGAATGGCATACTCATCATCGCATATAGGAAGCATATAAAAAACTGCATCATACATCATCATATATAAACATACATACATGTGTAACATACATCATCTAGGCATTTTTCACATCATAAAAAGACTCGCAATTAAAAACCATAAAAGCGCATCCATGTGCGTCAAATATATATATATATATATATATATATATATATATATATATATATATCGCATGTCCAAATATGTCCAGTACAAAATGAGAAGCTACATATGCTTTCTCAGCTGAATATACATCGTGATACAAAAATCCAAAGTGCACCAACACACTAGGGGCAGTCCCACTAGCTTCTAATCAAAGTCAGATCCATCCTCATCCTCATCTAACTTTGTATCCTCCTCTCTGGAGGAAGCATCACTCTCCATAGGTACATCTCCCTGCACTTGCACGCACATACTCAGCAGCCACAACGATCCTCTTCATTAGAGGAATCCACTGCGGAGGCACATGGAAGCAGGAAGCAATGAGATCATCATCTAGATACTTCTAACAATCATGAGAAATCCCCTCCAATAGCTGCTCCACATACAACTGTAAATCATCCAGAGCCTGTCGCTCTCGATGGGGGTTCGGCGCAGGTGGGGCTGGTGCCCCAATCACACCCATCTACCACTGGTAATGTAGTAGAGGACGAGGACCAACATCTGCACATGCAAACAAAGACATCATCAGTCTATGCATATCATCATATGACCATCAACTAGCTAAAGTACTCTATGTATGAATTTAAGCACAAAAAACATCATGTATACATACCAGCTAGTCCCCAGGCTTGGCCTGGAGGTTGGGACATCTCAGCATCTCCATGATAATCCATCTCGGTATAAGGGTAGCCCTCAATGAATACCGGGAGTTGACACCACTGCTCTAGCAACTCCTACGTAAAGAAGTGACCCACCCTGCTGCCTCCCTCACGCACCATCATGTTTCACCACCTGTGCATCTGTGGCTCTCGTGACCCACTCACCTGCACCAGCGTATGCAGACATAGAGTTGATACTCTCTCAAAGAAGAAAGCACACAAGAAGGAGCCAAAGAATAAGTCTCCTCCAAATGTCCTTGCGTGGTTCAGCGCACACCGAACCGCAAGCAAATACATTTGGGCCCATCCGTAATAGGTACTATCCATGGCACTCTCCACCATCTGGAGTTTCCCTCTTGATATCTTGTGGCTCCCCGAGGAACCCAAGATGCGCAGCACCATTGTTGTGATGGCTTGTGTGCTAAGGTCCTCAATATCACAAACCAAAATGTATGAACACCATACATACGCAGTTCCATAGTAGTGCCTCTTGCACAACTCCTCTAGACTCTCCCCACGAGAGATTTTTGGCACCAGATCGCCAACTACTCCTAGCATCCAGATCCCAGTCAAGAAGTATACGTCTCACAACGTAATCTCCACATCCTACCCCTGTATGACGAAAACTTCCCTCCAAGCGTCCCAAAAACTCACTAGGGTCTCAAGAAACAAGCACAAACTCTTCATCAAAGGGATATGCATGAACTTGAGAATCCCACAATGGGCTAGCATGCCTCGCACATTAGTGTCCTGTAAAGCCTCCTCTCGGAGGTCCTTATAGTCTCGCTCTCTCCATATAGCACCAGGCATCCTGCACAAGCACCAAAACCCTGTTAGCCTCATCTTTCAGCAAAAAACTCACCCTGGGACCAGATCACACCTTCTGGGCCAAAACTAGCGACCAGGTCGCTCATTTAATCCAAACAGATGCAACTAAGTCACTCATCTAGGCCCGACAAAAGAGACCCCCAGTCGCACCTTTCTGCTAAACATGAGCAATCTAATCGCACCTGTACGGCCAGAAAGAGCGACCTAGTCACTCCTTTGGCCTCGAAAAGAGTGACTCGGCTCGAAGAAGCCCTAGCAGCCCAGCAGAGGGTCCTGGGTGAGCAAATAAAAAAATTGAACCACAGGAAAAGATGAAATTTGCAAGAACTCTTACTTGCAAGTCATGGATCTAAAAACCGACAGTCGAAACGGAAGAAATCAACAAAAGAATTTTGGGGCCCTCATCTCCAACTCAGCAATAAACAGTGACAATGAACCTTTTCATGTGGTCCCCGCCCATTTATAGGCCTCATTAGGTCTACTTTTCTCCCGAACATAACAGAGCCATCCGGAGTCCATTTGGGACACCGTTGGTTTCATTTTTCTGCCCTCTATCGTTTTATGAGACCATTGTCTCATGTTTAAATACTTGATTTTCTAGACCATTTCCCGAAAGTCATATCATTTTGCATGCATTTGGCATATAACTGCCTCCGGACCTGTGCTTACATCATATGAGGTCTAGTTCTCCCATCGCAACTTAAACTGATTATTTGGACCTATTCCCGGAGGTCACCTCAATTTGCATGCCTCTACCACATCAATTTGCGTGCCTCTATCATGAACCGTCCAGTGGATGTATTGGTATGTTCAAGAGCTACCTGCTCCATCCATGTCGCACGGTTGTTCACCTTTGACCGCCTTTCATTGTCCCACCACGGGGCATGACTAGTGCCCATGGCTTGATTGACCATAACAAAGTTTCTGTTAAGCTCTTTTCTGACTCCTAAAAGAATGAAAAGATTGTTGAGCGTATTTGATTGCTTTCCCTCTCGTTAAAGTATTGGAAAGGGTGTTTACATCGTATCGTTTATCTCCTTTTACGAACTATGTAGACTACCATATGAAAAGGAGAACCTTGACACATTCAAGCCAAAAATGCTTCCCTCTGCATCCTTTTATGCTTTCTCAGGCATGGGGACCGAACTTTACGAAAAATCTCACCATGGGTTGTATTTAAGCTCTTTTCCAGCCTTCTCATCAAGAAAACATGGCCGAGCAAACTTGGTTTCGTTCATGCTCGTAAAAGAATTTGAATGACCACCCAGTCAGTACAGGTTTAACCGTTTTCGGCCTGATTGGATTGCCAACGGTAAAGAAGTCTCCCATCCCCCCAAGTATGGGAGAGCTCTCCTATGTACTCTTTTAACATTTTTCAGGCATAGGAGACTACCAACGGAAAAGAGACCCCGTTGGATTATTCTTCATGCTTTTAGACTCTCTAAAAATTGAAATCACCACCGAGCATTTACTTTCTTGGGCTCACTGAAAATCCACGAGATCATACCATAACAATGTCTTTAGACACCACCCCATAGGTTACAGTTCGGCAGCGTTCCCCCTTTTGGGTCACTTTTGGTTAGAGTATTCTATAATGAGTCTTCGTTGAATACCATGAATACCAAAAGTGTCTACCTCCCCCAAGTATTTCCCATATGAAGTTACATTCCTGGTATAATAACTATGATCCCCCTCCCTTGAGTCAATTTCATTTGCTTCCAAGTCAGCCCTGCCGTTGTACTCTGAACAAAGGAATTTTGAGTCCCCCATGATTCCCTGCCCCTGTTCCCCATTCAGTGTGTTAGCCCCAAGATTGTCTCACACCTTTTTTTATCTCCCTCGTGCTTCTGGTCAAGGAAACACCATTGCCTTGGTCAGTTGCAGGTCTCCCTCTGTCGACGACAACACATCTATTCCATAGGATAGACCCAGAGGTCTCTGTATCCTGGTTTCATTAACCTCATTAATGAGTTCCTTGGACCACCTGAGAGGAGTCATAAGTTCCTCTCAGGATGGTTGTGTCTCACGTGCTCTACTTCAGCTACATCATCGCACCATTGAGATTTGTACAAGGTATTAGTCTGTGCAGTATTTGGTCGAAGACGACGGGTATCACCTGACTCTAGCACATTGGTGAGTCTATGAAGGGACCCAGACAGGTTCATGCCCCTTGTGATTTATGGATTGCGTTGGAGACAGTGTTCAGAAGTCCCAAAGCAGTGCTTCTGAATAGATTCATGATTGATGCGGTATATTGTACCATAGAGACTCTCACTCTCTGTCAATGAGTCCCTACAGTTCTGTACACTTCTAGATCCAGCAGATCATCAGTTATGGTGATATAACATTCCATGAGAATGCCATGGGTCTGATGTATCAGTTCCTCAGATCACTATTGTATTGAGCCTCTCATTGAGGAAACCAACATGTAATTACAATTGTATATGATCAGATCTTGCAATTAAGAGCCTTGATTGCACTATTCTTTTGACATCATTACAAGCATGGGTACGCCCTCCTCGTCCATATACATTTCACATATTCTTTCTATCTCACTCATTTATGGGAACCAATATTAATACAAAACCAAAGACACCATGCCACAAACCATGAAGCACTGCCTCTCCCCAAGATCCTATGATCTTCGTCGGCCATACGATTAGCTCCGTCCCTCACACATCAGGGGGCAATCTGTTAACCTAAAAAATTACCCAACTTGCTCTATATGGCCCACACCACATGAAGACATCCATTTCCTAAGCCTTATTGACCCATATACCTGTGTTTAACCTATGCTTTTCTCCTAAAGGCTCAAAAAACATCAAAAACGGATTAAAACCCCACAAAAGAGCCAAAATAGCTCACAAAGGGGCTAAAGCCCTCAAAAAGGGGCTAAAAACTCTAAAAGAGCCTAAAACCCCCAAAATGAGCTAAGAAACAAGCAGAAAGAGCTTAAAACCCCAACTAGGGGCTAAAAACCCTAAAAAGTTGAGAAAAAATATAAATAGAGGTGTAGGGGTCACTATCAACACACCTCCATTTCTTACGACCGTTACTATGCCAGTATGAGTGCCTTGAGAAACCATCATTCTCAAGCCATTCATTCCCTTCACTCCATTTTGCTCCACTAGCCAAACCTCTTGCATGTTTATCCTTGCTCCATACCACCCAACCTTGCAGAGATGTAGCTTCCTGAGTCTAGGCATGGTGGCCCCCTTTTAAATCAAGATGGAAGGTATATGGTCTCATTTCATCTGTTAGTTTTTTTTTCGTAGGTTGTTTAGATATAAATGCTGTGATTTCTAACCTTTTGTTGCAGGTTCTCCATTATTTGCCTCTAACAATTTGTTGCAGGTTCTCCTTCATCCATTTGACTCTATCATTTTGTCCTATAGACAAAAGGTAAGTGCAACTACATGTAGCTAGGGTTTATTCCCTGCTATAAGGTTACCAACGGGAAGTTATTTTCATCAGAGGTAGATCACAATTTAATTAATTCCATCATACCCCACTATATATTTATTTCATGTTTCCCTAATACGTTTAAGACATGAATTCTTATGATAAACATAAGAAAACCATTAATACAAAAGGTGCACCATTATAATAAGTCACCCATAACTTGCATTGATAAACTAACCCCAAATTCTATCTTGTTTCATTTAATTCCTTAATCAAATCGCTTCCATTCTATTGGAAGTATCATAATACTTAACCAAGTAATTCACTTTAAAATCTTCTTATAAATGAATTACAAAAGTGTTATTGCGCCGAGAGGCGCTCTACAGCCCAGTATGGGAGAGATCTTGTCACGTGATGTAACGTGATGTAACGTTACTAACATGTCGACAAAAAATAATAGTGATAGTGAATATTATGGGAGAGATCTTGTCACGTGATGTAACGTTTGTAACATGTCGGCAAAAAATAATAGTGATAGTGAATACTATGGGAGAGATTTTGTAACACAAAATAAAAAATAATATCAATTTGGTAAAGTTATTTTTCTAATACAGCAGATATATCAACATGATTTATAATGTACTTTACAGCATCTGAACCTGTAGAAGTTAGTTGCACGCATGATCAAGACTAATGTCATTTAACTTAAAGCATAAGATCAAACCAACACATTGAAAACAGACTCTGAGAGTTACCAAAAGTGTCATACAAAGGGACCGAGATGTAAGAATATGAGGAGCATGCATGTTTAGTAACAATCCATTCGGGTCTGTTGATGAAGTACAGTCCAACGCAAGCCTCCTAAGCTCAGAAAAGTAACTCAGTGTTCATGAAAAGCCACAAATATAAGCTCACAAATATAAGCTTACAGTGGAGAAAACTGTATCTATGGTCCTGTTCTCATTAAATTTCAAAATGTCTAATAGATCACACTGAAACACATACACTCTCGAAAAATCACATTTTAAAATCAAGCATATACTTGCACAGCATTCTCAGCATTTCCATATTCTGTGGAATATTGAACCAAACTTTAAATTTCTTCTACTCTATTAAACGAGTATAGCAGTAGTTATTGCATGTAGTGAAAGAGCGCGTCTTTACTTTTGGAATGCCATGATACATAAGCCTAGAACCTAATGCAGTTCGTGCAGTGCTTGCCTCTCCATACGTCATCCACTTGTATATGCAAGAAGGTGTAGATGTAAACAATAAATAAATTCATACTGCATTAATTCAACATGTAAACAATAAATAAATTCATACTGCATTTAGAATTATGACTGATGATCATGTTCTTACTGCTACTGCAAATGAAAGTTTCAAATACCCAAAGAAAGCATACAACTTACTCGATCCTCGATCCAATAAGTTTCAAATACCCATTCTATTTGACAGCGACCTTCGATCCTCTCAAGCATGCGAGCAAGAATCCAATGCCTCAATTCTCTATCTAATCCCAAGTGACCCAAGGTGGGGCATTCGAGCACAGTTTGCTCGATGTCTTCAATATGAATATTATAACATGCATTCAA
>LPNX010865536.1:354445-369041 GCA_001517045.1 Pseudotsuga menziesii
CGCAGATTCCATTCCTTGCTTCAAGAGTTAACAAGTTTTTATACCTGGGTAGAAAAGAATGCAAGAGCTGAGGGATCAGAACTCTAAGCATTTCCCTGGTTGAGCTTTCAACTCTTCTCCATTGTGTACATACTTTGGCACAAGATTTCCTATCTTCTCCGTTGGTAACCTTCTTCAGTATGAGCCCCACCTCATCATCACTAAGATTTTGCACTCATGATAAGAGTCCACAGATGCGTGTACTAGAAAATAGGTTTAAAAGAATGGGATCAATGCATTTGCATAAAGACAACCCCAATCATGCATCTCAGAAATTCTACCTAAGAAGACGAAGATCATTCTTAGAAGTTTGGACCAACAGAAACAGGACTACTTTGGGGTATATGAATCAGTTAGGTTTTGGTATCGCATTTGGCCAGAGACAGTGAAATCTTGAAGTGCAATACACTACCATAAAAAATCTTACTACTATTTAACACACTGAAACCAAGCATGCACAGAAAATTTTCGTGCAGTGTTCAAATTTCAGGATGCTCTGGATATCCATCAACAAGCTTCAAAGGAGATCGTGCCCACTGATCATTAAAACAATCTAATATGGGGGAGATGTTGTAATCTTTCTACCTAACAAAACATTAAAAAAGTAAAAATCTAATTATCTGTAAAAAAAATATGTGTGTCAAGAAAAAAACACAATTGAATTATCCACAAAAAAATGTTTGCCTTGCACATGGTTTTAAGGCATTCTAAACAACCCATGGTTTTATTGTACATAGTTTAAGAGGCTTTGCACATGGTTTTAAAACCATGTGCAAGTCCTCCTAAACAACCCATGGTTTTATTGTACATGGTTTAGGAGGGCCTTGCAAATGGTTTTAAGACCATGTGCAAGGCCTTCTAAACAACCCATGATTGTAGGAGTGGGGAAACCATGCAATGTTAGTTTCTAACAAAATAAAGAATATTATATGTCGTCCATAAATAATATTAAATATTAATAATAATAAAATTATATGTGGACCTTAAATAAAAATATGTGTCTTTTGGTTTGAATCAAATCAATTTATACCTAAGAAGAGGTTTGCACCTCGAGAGATTTGATCCATCTCGGCGCTTGATAGAGCCTAGGATTTGGATCTACGCTGGTATAAACTCAATTATAAATAGACATATGAAGCATATAAAAAAAATGGGCATTTGTAAAGAAAAGAGAAACCTTTATAAAAGGAAACACATATACAAATATGTAATTATATGATATAACATATCATATCACCATTCCTACTTGGATACCATATCCAAATCTTAACAAAGGTATATTAAACCAATGTTACAATGTGGATCCTGGCCATACTTAACGCCATATTTTATAATACTATTAAAACACTCCATGTAAGCCAATTATACCATACAATAAACCATTATCAAACATAATAATGTGGTTTATTATTATATTCTACCAACGTGCTAAACATTCCATTTTAGCAATAACGAAAACACATTGGAACTAGAAATCACACCAAGAAAATCGATTGGGCATTCAGTTTAAGCTAAAAAAATGGAAACGCAGTCTTGGATAATTCATATCTAATACTCAGATGATTTTAACATGATGTCTTTTACCCAAGATCAAATCGTCGACAGCCAAAATGAGAAAAAATCACCAGGATTGGAAAATGAGATGTGAACTATCAAATGTTAAATCCATTTTCAGAAGAAAAAATAATGCAAACAACCGAAGTATAGAGAGGAATTGTAGGCATACAATCTATACCAAAATGTAAAATCGCAGGAAAGAATCAAGTTTAGATTATTAACTAGTTCTACAATGCCAAACGCAAGCACATGTACAAAACCTATATTAGATCGCCAAAAACACAAATATAATAGAACACATACCCAACTATTGGATCTGTGAAGAACATCAAACACATATAATATGGAATGCATACCAAATTCCATGGATGGAACGCATACCAAAATGTTGGAACACGGAATGGCTGGAACGAATACCAAAATACTAGATCATGGCATGGTTGGAAACACATACCAAAATATTGGATCATGCAATGGCAGGAAGCGCAATCCCAATCGCAGAGGAACACGATAAGTTGAAGTATTGGGCTCTCGCCCATAAATCCACCCCCTGGACCACCGTTCCTCTCTTCAACCCAATCCTCTACTTCCAGCGTGCCCTCACCCGGTTCCCTTTCTTACTCTCCCAAAACGATTCGTAAAGAAAACATTAAAAAGGAAGTTTTGCCACTTAATTTGGAGACACACGGCGTTAGTTTGTTGTTGAGGTGGCAGCGCTCTTCCTCCAAATCGTAACTGAAGTATTGTTTATTTAAGAATATGCATTCTAAACATCTTTTACCAAATCTCTTTTAATTTTCCTCTATATATATAATGCTAATTTTGTATATTACAAGTCGTATTTGTTAATTTTTTTATTTAAGTGTCAAGGCAATTTTCATTGTTTTCCATTTACCCATTCACGACACTTCATCCAATATGATTGGTTTGGGACTTCTTTTAGCAAAGAACTCTTAGTAAAATATCATTCTTCACCTTGCTTATATATATATAGTCCTTATTACTATTTAGTATATAGAACTAGTATTATCTTACCTTTGTAGTGTTTTCCTTTCAATTCATAATAATCATCTGGATAAATACCTAAAGGTAAAATAATTGTGTGCTCCAAGGCTCGTTTTAGAATGATAGTAGTAGCTTATTTATGCTATTGAACCAAACAATCAACACAAGCTTGCCTGTTGTTCAAAGGATAATATCAATCCTTTCGTCTTTACATGTGATGAATGCATTCTCGAAAGTAAGCACAATATTGGACTCATGCCAAGTAGTGAGAAATATGACTCGTCTTTCTAAGCAGTACCCCATTGTACCAAGATGACCCCTAGTCATCGAAAGCTAAATCCTCAAGGTTTTCACTAGCCTTTTCCCTCTCCCCCTAGTGGATTCGTCCCCAATCATCGTTTTAGTCACGCACGCTTTCAGTCTCCTAGCAATATTAATTTCATATATAATTTGATGACGACGCTAGGATAGTACTTACAATGCCTTTTTACTTACACTTCCTGTTTTCTGGTCGTGCTCTAAGGGGATGTTACATATATGAAAATTGACACCTTTCTGCGAATATTTTTAATTTTCATTTTTTTTAAAACATATTCATAAATTGAAAATAATAAATATGCAATTTATATAATTACAAGTGATTTAAAAAAGTGATTGTTCTGAATTTTTTTAATTTTTTCAAAATATATGATGTGAGCTATTGGAAAGACAATGAAATTATAAGACATATTTGAAAGCTAGTTTAATTACAAGACATAAATAATATTTCTTCATACGATCAAACTGAATCCTTCCCTGCGTCCGGGTTCATATTTCTTTATTTCCATTAGGCCTGGCTCTTTATATCCTACTAGCAGCACTTGCGCTCTCCCACTATCCCAACCTATCTACCTATCGGTACACCATATTATCTTAGTCATTCACGTTGATCTAGATACATGCAATTGGGTAGCCACGACCCAAAAAGGATCGAGGGAAGATATCATCTCGGCTTCTCTGTGTTTGCTAGTTCCACCCACGAGAGTGAAGGAAAGAAACTTGATGTTTAATGCAGTGTTGAAATGGAATGGTTTCAATTTTTAAATGAATGAATCTGTGGTAGGAAATCTAATATCAAAATTCCTGGTTACATTCATAGAGTGTGTGTAGTGAATGGATTCATGGAAACAACACATATTTGAATTCACGATCTCCAATGGAAATGATTCGAGGGATCGCGTCAAATCTACTAACACTCCATCATATTTCCTGCAATCTATTCACACTCGATATATTCCATCTTCCATTGCATTCTCATTCAATAAAATCAAACAATTACGAAAATAAAAAAGAGAAAAAGAGGTGTAACTTGATTGAGGCTTGTTGCCACTATAAGAGACCCATCTTACAATGTTTAGATTCTACCCACCTTAAGACTTGAATCCTTTATTACTAAACCGATCGACCAATTTGTAAATGTTGACACCCATGCTCTCATCCGATCTTATCTAAGACTTCGACTCGAGGTTTTCAGCCACCAGTCAATATACTATGAAATAGACATAAAAAAACAAAAAAAAAACTCTAATCTTTAAAGGATGTCTTTCTGATGGTAGGTGAAAGCTAGCAGACGTAAAGTCTTCTTCCTCGAGATGAAACACTATTATCTATTAAGATGGAAGTGAATGAATCCATAACTAAGTACCATTCTCGCATCAAGGATTTAAGAGATAATCCGGGTGATATTGGCGAAGACATGTCTAGTACTGACTTGTGACTATTACATCATAAGGTTTATTTCCATATTATAAAGTGTTCATCTCAACGTTAGCAGCAAGATAGACCACTCCTACTTTTGCAGAGCTCGGCAGAATTCTTCTACAAGAAGAACATAGAATGAAGATTTATGAGCCAGAATCACATACTACAGATCAGGCACTGATGTAAAGAGGAAGACACTCACACAAAAGAAATCAATGGAACATACACAGAGGCAATTTTCATACAAAACATATCGGTATGTCACACACTGAATCTAAGGTTAATACAAATGTTGAATCCCATTACTGTGGAAAATCATGTCATATTTCTAGAGACTGTTTTAGAAGAAGAACCATGAGTCCAATCAGATATATAGAAAGAACAATGGAAATTAAGTAAGAAAAGACACCCCTGATGTTAATGGATTAAAAAATCTCAGACTGTTTATATCTGAAAATTATATGTCTACCGAAACAAATGACGAGGGTGCATGGTTTATGGATTCAGGTGCTTCTTCCCATATGTCTTGTAATAAAGAATGGTATGATGAGTATCATCAAAAGTCCGATGGCATGCACATTTATTTGGGTGATAATAGGTCACATGAGGTCCAAGGTTATGGAGTGATAAGTGTAAATATTCCTAATGGACAAGTTAAACAGATTCATAATGTGATGTATGTTCCAGGCATAAAAAATAATTTAATGTTTGTTTCTGTTATCACTGATAATGATATGAAAATAGAATTTGGTAAGTATAAGTCTCAAGTTAAATATGTCCAAGATCATTACAAGGTTATAGCGACATGATTCAAAATCAGAGGCTTATACAAGCTCGATGCAATCAAGGGTAGCCATCAAGCACTAGCATCTCCAGCCATATCAAATGTCAAAATATGGAATCAAAGGTATGGACACCTTAATCACAATGATCTTATGTTATTACATAAAAGGTCTATGGTTGAAGTTCTTCATGTTATCAAAGATGATCATATAGAATGTGTTGCATGTGCACTCGGAAAACAACACAAAAAAGAATTTCTTAATCATGAAGAGAATAGACAGACTGAATTACTTGAATTAATACATATTGATGTTTGTGGACCTATGCAGACCAGATCACTTGGTGGTTCTTGGTACTTTCTCATATTTGTTGATGATAGATCTAGGTTCACATGGGTTTACTTCATAAGATTAAAAGGCGATGTATTTGAATACTTCAAGGAATTCAGGATCAAAGTTGAAAAGAAGAAATCTAAATATATCAAAATCCTCAGATCAGATCGAGGTGGTGAGTACACTTCTACAACATTCAAAAGATACTGTACAGACGATGGAATCCAACAGCAATTTACTGTGACTGATACATCTCAAAAAAATGGAGTTCCTGAGAGGAAAAACAAAACACTGGTAGAATGTGCTCGCAACATCCTTCAAGGTAAAAATATTTCTAATGGTTTTTGGGGTGAAGCTATTAACACCATTATATATTTAAAGAACATGAGTCCAACAAATAAATTAGAGCTCCAAACACCCTTTGAAGTCTTTTATGACTATAAACCAGAAATTATCCATTTAAGAATATTTGGTTGTAGGGCCTTTGCACACATCCCTAAATATGATAGAAGAAAAATGGATACAAAATATATTGAATGCGTCTTTGTTGGATATTGTGATAATCACAAGGCATACAAGTTATTTCATCCTAGTTCACAAAAACTAATTGCAAGTAGAGATGTTTTGTTTCATGGGAATATAGATATAAGTAACATGTTGAATAATTATGATGAAGGGAAGATCTCATATGTTAATGTCAAAATAGATAAAGTTGTTCAGAAAGTGCAGGTACAACAAGAAGTTCAGGAACATGGTGATAACATGAGTGATACCACCTCAGACGAAGAAACAACAGAAGGCGGGAGAATCATGGATGGAATTCCAACATGTATTGTAGTACCTAGAAGGTCAAATCGACAAACTCAACCTCCTGTAAAGTTTAGATATTATTCCTTGATGACTAATGTAATAAATGTCATAGAACCACTGAATTATGATCAATTCAAAGATCAAGAATAATGGGTGAATGCTATGAATGAGGAGTATAATTCTATTATGAGAAATTGAACTAGGGAATAAGTAGAATTACCCAAAGATAAAGTACCCATAGGATCTAAATGGTTGTTCAAATCTAATTTTAAAGCTGATGGTAGTATAGACAAACTTAAGGCAAGACTAGTTGCAAAGGGTTATTCACAACAAGAGGGAATTGATTTTGAAGAAGCATATGCATCAGTAGCTAAATTAAACACAATCAGATTGCTTGTTGCATTAGCTACAAAACATAATTGAAGAATACACCAGTTAGAGGTTAAATCTGATTTCTTGAATGGTGATTTAAAAGAGGAAGTTTATTTAGTTCAACTTGAAGTTTTTGTGCAGAAAGGTCAGGAGCATCTTGTTTTCATATTGAAGAAAGCTATATATGATTGAAACAAGCCCCTAGATCATGGTATATAAATATTGATTCCTTCTTTAAACAACAAGGTTTTATGAAAGAAAAAATTATTCAAGCCTATACATTAAGCCTAAGATAAAGATGAAAATATTTGCTTGATATCTTTATATGCTGATGATCTTATTATTACAGGTGGAGCATATCAGTTGATTGAAAATATTAAAAGTCATATGTCTCAGGAATTTGAAATGAAAGACCTTGGTGATTTTCATTATTGTTTAGGTATTGCATTTTGGAGAGAGTCTGGTAAGACATTGATCACTCAAAGCAAGTATGTAAGAGAAATCCTTAACAGATTTAAAATGAGTGAATGCAAAGCAATATCAACTCCTTTGGATCAAAATGTGATATTATACAGTAATAATGGATCTAAAGAAGCAAATGGTACTCTGTATCATCAACTAGTCAGAATCCTGAACTATCTCACTAGTACAAGGCTTGACATATCATATTCAATTAGCATTCTTAGTCAATTCTTGGCTAAGCCATGTGAAACGCATTGGAAAGCTGCAAAACAAGTCCTAATATATTTAAAAAGAACAATTAATTTTGGTCTTTTATATACAAATGCCTTTGATCTTCAGTTGGAAGGTTACTGTGATTCTGATTAGGCAAGGAATCTTGACGATAAAAAAACTACTTCTTGATATGACTTTCACATTAGTTCAGGAGTTGTGTCATGGAGTAGTAAGAAACAATCATCTGTTTCTTTGTCATCCACAGAAGTTGAATATAAATAATTGACTAGTGCTACTTGTGAAGCCAATTGGTTGAGGCGCATTCTTCAAGATGTTGGTACAAAGAAAGAACAAGCTACCAAAATTCAGTGCGATAACCAGATTTCAATCAAGTTGGCACATAATCCAGTTTATCATGCAAGATCCAAACATATTGAGCTGCAACATCACTTTGCAACGAGGGAAAAGATTGAGTCTAAAGATATTGAATTGACTTATTGTAGTAGAAGCGAAAATGTTGCTGATATTTTCACCAAACCAGTGGGAAGAATTCATTTTGAGGACCTTCCAAACAAACTTGGTGTTGCAGAGGATCAATTTCTTCATTAAGGGAGATGTTAGCAATAATGAAGAAATGTATTGATGGTGTTTTATATATTTAGGATTAGTGGTTTGACAATTCCTTAGTCATAATATCTTATCCATTATTCATGGATCTAGTTTGGTTTTTGTTTACCTATATATGTAACTTTAATTCAGTAATATAATTGAGTTGAGTGTGAAATCCTCCTCTTATGTCTGGACCCTTTATTCTCTGTTGTTTCCTCTGATTATCTAGGCCAAAAAATAATTCAAAACATATCATTAGTAACACGGATGCAGATCTAGAACTTAGAATTACAAAGAACATAGCACAAAGAAAAAACAGAGCAAGGAGAATTTGGGGAAAATCACTGTCCTAAGACTATGCTCACCGTCTATATTTATTAAATGAAGAAAAATAAGCGGTTACAATAAACAGAGAAGAAATAGGATCTACAATAATGAACCGGAGTTTATCTAACTAGCTAAATAACTAATGCTCCATTATTTCCAAGTCTCCCCCTTAATGGAGAATAGAGGAGAATGGATTGGCTTCTACACCTAACATCTCTCTAAAAAGCTCAAACTCAATCTTTCCAAGAGGCTTAGTGAAAATATTAGCAGTATTTTCACAAGTGTTACAATACATAAGAGCTATTTCATTGGACTACAACTTTTCTCTAACAAAATGAAACTAAGCATCAACATGCTTGGTCCTTGCATGATAAATTGGATTATTCGCCAGCTTGATTGAACTTTGATGATCACATTTGATCATTGTAGGTTCCTTTTGTTCTTCTCCAACATCTTGAAGAAGTATTCTCAACCAAACAACTTCACAATTTGTTGCACACAAGGCTTTATATTCTGCTTTAGTATAAGACAAAGATACAGTAGGTTGATTTTTACTACTCCATGAAACAATTCCAAATCCAATGCCAAACGCATATCCAGTGGTTGATCTTCGAACATCTGGATTTCCAGCCCAATCAGAATCTAAGTACCCTGTCAACTCAACATCAGATGCATCAGTATATTTAATACCATATTCAAGTGTTCCTTTTAGATACCTGAGCACCGCCTTTGCTGCATTCCAATGAATTTCGTGAGGTTTCGCCATAAACTGACTTATCACACTCACAGGACATGCAATGGCAGGTCTGGTTGTGGTGAGATAATTCAAACTACCCACCATTTGTCTTTACATAGTTTGATTCATCTCCTTCGAACCTGTTGCAGCTGTAACAATTTCCCAAAATTCTAAAAAAATTTGAGACCCTCCTTTGTTTTGGATTAGCTTGTTTTTCCTTCCCTACTTTGATGCATTGTTTTCTCAGAATGTTTTAATGCTTGAAGCCTTGGAAAGCCTTTGGAAACTAGCCGGATTGCTGCTGTTGAACGTACTTAAAGCTTGTTGAAATTAGAAGTTGCTTTGCTTGAGTTTTCCGCCGTTGCGACTGTTTTGAAGTCCCCCCCCCTCCCCGATTGAAGAACCTTCCGACTACTGATTCATTTTATTTACAGCGGGCGCTTTTCTGAATAGGAATCGGACGATCTTTTGATCTTCTATCCCGCCGTTGCGGATGCTTTTGAGCTTTCGCCATCTGATTTGAAATCCCCCCGACGTCCGCCGCAGGTAACAAAAGCAGAAGCCTTCGCCATCTTCTATCCCGCCGTTGCGGATGAGTCTGAGCTTTCACCTCCCGATTAGAGAACCGTCCGATGGCCGATCGACCGATTATTGCCCTCCATGCGCGTATACCCGGCGTGATAAATGTTGGACCCGTCCGTCGTTGCGGAAGGAAGATCACTCTCGACTGCCGATATGAAAACCCTCCGACGCCCGATTGACGGTCTCCTCGCACGTGTGAAAGGTTTATATATAATGGGGGCGACGGTTTGGTTTTTATATTCTTATTTTTGCTATCGAGCACTGTCGTGGTGAGCATTATCACGTTGAGCTATCGTTCTTTGGAGGGAGTGAAGGTCCCACTGTCGATGTACCAGCTTCTAGGTGGTAGAAGTGAAATTCCAACTGTCATCGACTTGCCCGTTTCGCCGGATTGCCAGGTAGGTCTTTTTCCCCATCGCACTTAAACTATTAATGGTTTTCTCCGGGGGGTTTAGATGTTCCCGGTGGTTCCCTCATCCGGATAGGTATTAAGCTTATATGAGTAGGAAGTTCATCTTTTGACCATAAGGGGGAATCGTTTAACCCTTTGAGCAGTTTTGTTTTTTCCTTTTGCTGCCTCGAACGCATAGGGGTTGAGGGGTTTCGGCGCAGATGGCCGTTACGCTGTCTGCGCCAAACCTCCCTGCGTAGCCATGATAGGCAGAGGATAAACAGGTCTGAGGATTTCTTTAAGGGTTTTTTGGTCGACTGTTATTCCCGTGGTGCATTACCCGGTCTTTTAAGCCGTAGTCGTTTCGCGTTTCTGCGCGGCCTCGTCGAGGTTTGAATGTTGAACCCGTAGTTTCCCGGGGCGTATAGGTTTTTGAAAGGATTTCACGGTCACTAGTGTTGTTCCCTCGCCACTCGGACCCATCCTATTGCTCGCGCCATCACACGCGACCCTGTGGTGCTCATTTGCCTAAAACCCTAGCTGGTTAAAGGGGATATGTCGCCATTATAAGTCGTTGATTGAAAATAGTGCGGGTAGTGTTTTTATGGAATTATCCTGTGTAGAAAGTGAAAATAATCCCTGCGAAATGCATAGTCAAATTAGTGTAACTTTCCCGCCGCGAGTCGCATGAGTCTTCATTAGTTATGTGTCTTCTGGGCTTTATGGTTAAAGTGTTGACTGGCACGAGCCTTCTCTATGTTTGCTATGCAATAGAATAATAGCTGAATGTTTCGCCATGCATATGATTTACATGTTTTGCTTCAATGTATTGCTATCTTGGGAAAAGTGGCATGTTGCAGAATAATGTAGATTTAATACTGGCATAAGTATGGTTGATAAACTTGCTTCATGTAGATCAGATCATAAAATGTCGCACCCTAGTCTCAAGGCATTATAGGGTCGAGCAATGTATGCATTGATACACTGAACCTTATCATACTAGGCATAGGACAATAGCACATGGCACAGTATTACATACTAGTTCAATTATTTAGCCTGAAGGGCTTATGTTTTAATTTCATTGACTGGTTACAGTCATGATACACTTGAGAAAGAATAAATTGCTGCACAATGTCTGCAAATTCGAATTGCTTAATGTCACAATGTTATACATGGCAGGAGGAACTTACAATGTCCAAAAGGTAGAAGAAGAAGGCCCCTATGGTCGAAGAACAAC
Organism: Pseudotsuga menziesii; assembly: GCA_001517045.1. Lineage (NCBI taxonomy): Eukaryota > Viridiplantae > Streptophyta > Pinopsida > Pinales > Pinaceae > Pseudotsuga > Pseudotsuga menziesii. The sequence goes on from LPNX010865536.1 coordinate 365,641, forward strand.
CAGATGTAGAGGTCATCACAAAGACCGAATACACATATGAAGACACCCAATGTGATTCGGGTGTAGAGCCCGAGTACAAATGGGGTGAGATTTATAGATTAATTTCCCGAAGGGAGGTCCCCGACATGGGTCTCGAAGAAGAACCCATCTATAAAAACATAGAAAAATCCACCATCATGAAGGTGGCTACCAGACCAGAGTTGTTCCCTTGCTCTGAGGTGATTAGATGGATTATGCCCCATACAAATACAGCCACCATGCTCATAGGAAATGTGGAAGGCTAGGGCTATGCTGCATTTAGCCCAGGATATGTGGCGTTGGCCTATCATCTGCCAGAACCTCAAATCTTCCTATCTGATGCTTGGCTGGATAACATCAGAATGGACCTGATAGAAACCCTTAAGAGAATGCTCTTGCCGGGAAAGCTATACAGGCACAGAGCAACTGGAGAGTATGATACAGCAAGCTTGAGGGCTCCTTACAGATTTATAGCCCTGATGCTGAATAGGATCTTCGGGAGAGCCCATGGAAGACTTTTCAGATTTGAATGGATACCCATTATGTTCCATGTAGCAACCCAAGGAACAGTCTTCAATTGGGCCAGCCTAGTATCAAGCAGTCTTTCTTCTTGCGTGGCTGCTGCCTTGGGAGGAGAATCCAAGAAAAGTCCGAATTCTACATGAGCTTGATATTGGTAGATTGTATACTATGCAACCAGCCTTTCCCTGGTCTCAAGTGTGTTTGGGATAGGAAAAGGATGCCTGTGTATGCCACCTATAGACCATTGTGGGCCTAGCAGTACCATAGCCACTACAGGGAGGTCTGTGAGCAGTTCAATATGCCACTCTACACACTCATCTTCCGGAAGTAATGTGACTGTATGTCAAAGGAGGCTATGCAGGTAATAGAAGAGCATGCAAACTATTTCTTGACTAAGAATGGCATGTACATCAGAATGTTTGGTGGCACGAAATGCCCCTTATTGCTGCCCAAATACGCAACAGATTATGTTATTCATAAAGAGGCAGTCAGGCAGGTATTCATTGATGGAATAGGGAATTACCTTTTTGAGCAAAAGAAGGCTACATATCCTCCGCTGCCATTCAAACTAGGTAGCTACATATTTTCCAAGGTAAAGCAAGCTGCGGAGTTCATAGAAGAATTGGGGAAGTTCCATTTTGGTGAGATGCCTTTCTGAAGGAACGACACTCATGGTAAAATGGCAGAGCACTGTAAAGAACATAAAGTACATTTCGAGTACACTCACCACTTTGACAAGGAAGAATCTGTCTTCCAAAGTGCCCCTAACTTGACAGCTATGAGAAGGAGGTTTAAGCCTAAGAACCCCACCAAGGGTGGAAAAGGGGCTGAGCAAGCCAGAGCTGAGCAGGCCAAAGCTGAAGAAGAGGCCAAGAGGAGACAGGAAGAGGCCCAGAATCTAGAACAAGAAGCTGCAGAATGGCTGCAGAAAGGAGAAGAAGAAAAAATAAAAGCTGCCCAAGAAGCAGCTGAAAAGGCACAAGAGGCAGCCAAAGAAACAGAAGAGGTAGCCATACAGGCAGCTGAGGAAGCAAAAAGAAAGCTAGATGAAGAGCTCCAAAAGCAGGAGGCTGAAAAAACAGAGCTGCCACAACAATCAATTGCTGAAACATCAACAGGAAAGAACCAGGAGGAGGCAAACCCCGAGGTACAAATCCTTCAAGTACCTGCTGCTAGCACCCTGGTGACTCCTACGCTCCAGCTAGTGCCTTTCATCCAGAAAAAGGGTGAAGAAGTCCCCGACTTCAATACTGTCTATTATGGCAGGGCCACCAAAAGAATAATGAGGAGGACAGAAAAGAAGATTGAAGCAAAAGACCTATCAGGGAGGATGGTAATAGATACATCCGTCATGCTAGGGACAGACAAGGATCCTAGGCTCACGATAAGAGCCGGGGCTGCACTAATCGATGCCTCCGCAGATAACATAAATCAGGTAATGATTGAACTAGAGTCAGTTAAGAAGACCTCTGCTCAGCTAAAAGACACACTAAGAAAAGAAAGAAATGAAGGTAATAGACTCAAGAGGAAATATGAGCACATGCAAAGGGAACTGGAATCCTCAAAAGGTGAAGTCTATACCCTTCAAGTGGAGATGCAAGCAAAGGGAACAACACAGGAGTCCCTAGAAAACATACAACAAGAAGCCCAAAGTCTAAAGAGTGATAAGGAACAGTTACTGGCAAAGGTGGAAGATCTAGAGGAACAGATAAAGATCATCTATGAGTCCAATGATTCATATGCCAAAGAACTGAAAGAGCAGCTTGCTTCTCTGACTGCTGATCTAGAGGAGGCTAAGGAACGGCAGGTAAATCTGCAGCCATTTAAAGAATATATCCTGGCTCAAAAGGCTCAAATGCTACAACTGCAGACGGCTCTGGAAGAAGAGAGGTGCAAAGTCCTTCAGATTGATAGTAGGCTGGAAGAGATCATGGAAACATCCTCATACTTCGTTGATCGATCTCAGGAGGTTCTTGAGGTTTTGAGTGCCAGAATGGCAAGGCCGGAAGATGATGCCGAGACCCCAGAAGGGCTACCAGTAAAATAACATCAAGCCCTCAAGAGGGATCACAACCTGGTAGAGTTCGCCATCAGCACTGCAGAAGACTTCAAGAAGGCTGTAAAAAAGACGCAGGGAGCATGCTCAGAGTATTTCAGAAGGCTACTGAATACGTACAACCGATGTCAAACAGAGGCTGAGCATAGGCTTGAAGAGTTCCCGGACCATGAGGCCTTTATGGAAATATTACAGAAAATATATCAAGATGCAGAGGCCAGAACTCAGCAGATTAGAGCCATTGATGACCTAGTACTGAAAAATGAGGTAGGCTACGCAGCCGTTAGCATGCAGTTTCTAGAAGATCAGCTTCGGTTGAGCCCAGCAAGGATCGAGGCCATCAAGAACCAAGTTGAAAAGTTTGAAATCAACATTCAGTTCTTGGAGCCAAGCGCATTTGAAGGCATTGCTGCTGAAGCAGCAGCGTGGAAGAAGTTTTTAGATAGCCAGGCGGGATCTTCCTCATAAAGGACCGGTCAACTTTGTAATAATTTAATAATTTTGTAAAAGCTTTTTGAGAAATGAAGCGTTGGGAAAGCAAAAGGTTGGGAAGCCCAAAGGTCACTTTGGGCAGCCCAACCATCTTGACCTTTTTGTATAAAAGTAGGAAGCATAGAAGGGAAAGGGGATTTTTTCCCCAGTAAGACTGGTGATGACATATTGTAAGAAGAACTACTTCATTTTGCAATAGAAATTACAGCTTGTCTGTTGAAAGAAGATCGGTGGGATTTCAAATGTTTTGCCATGGAGAGTTGAAAGATGAACTACTTTGTTTTTCAGCATTGTGTCCATGAATCGTGAGATC
>LPNX010865584.1:0-35885 GCA_001517045.1 Pseudotsuga menziesii
AATATATATTAAATAATTAATAAGTAATAATGCTACTTATAAATTATATTAAATAAATAATAATATTAGACTATGAAGATTGTGATCTTTATGTATACTTAGGGTCACAAACCTATAAAATCCTAAATAAAAAGAAAATTTATTCTTTTAATCTGAATATATTGTCTTAACATGTATCACTATGGAGATCAAGTATCACTATATCAGGGATATGGTGCAGAGAGGAGCAGTGAAGCTCGAGTATGTTGCGATGGAAGAACAGATAGCTGATGTGTTGACTAAGCCATTGGCTAGGGTGAAGTTTGAGTACTTCAAGGAGAAGCTTGGTGTTCTCCAGATTCAGATCCCCCCCAAGAGGAAGTGATGTGTCCATGCCGTGCCCTTCTGACATGGTGAGAGGATTGGTTCCTTCCATGGTTAGATGTAAGTGTTGTGCCCTTCCAACATGGTGAGAGGATTGGTTCCTTCCATGGTCGGATGTAAGAGCTGTGACATGGTGAGAAGATTGGTTCCTTCCATTGTTAGATGTATGTGATGATCCCACATACAGCATGAAAAAGGGATGGCTCTATGAAGACACATCCAGTATGAAAAAGGACTAGCTCTGTGTAGATCCCACATCCAGCATGAAAAAGGGTTGGATTTGTGAAGATACATCTAGTATGAAAAAGGACTAGCTCTGTGTAGATCCCACATCCAGCATGAAAAAGGGCTGGCTATGTGAAGACACATCCAGTATGAAAAAGGACTGGCTCTGTGCAGACCCCACATCTAGCATGAAAAAGGGCTGGATTTGTGATCTAGCACCATGATATATAGAATGCTTGTATTGTTTACTTGTTACTGAGGAAGTAATCTATCAATTCAAGTTGAAGTTGGAAAGCTCAACGGGGATCTACTTCAACCATCCGGAATAAGGTACGAGGTCTGATCCTTTAGTGTTAGACATTTAATTTCTATTGCATATTGGAAAGGATTGATTTCTGGAGTCAAGCTGTCTGTTGTGGTACCCCAAGCCATAGGAATTTCTCTTCGTAACAATTCCCCTCCATTATCATATCTCAAAGTTTTGATATTTTTCCCAGATGCATTCTCAAGAACTGCTTTTAATTCAATGAATTTTTCTAAGACTTCTGACTTTTTCTTGATGAAGAAGGCCCATGTATATCTAGAAAAATCATTTATAAAAGTAAGAACATACTGATATCCATTCAAGGATGTGGTGGGAATTGGTCTGCTGATATCAGAATGAATCAACCCCAATATGCATGATGCTCGGCTTGCCTTCCCCTGATCAAACTTATGCTCAGGATGCTTGCACAAAATACAACCTTTGCAAACTCCGGTGGTAGCTTTGATGACTCGGAGGCCTTCAACCATGGAATTTTTCTGTAATTGTTGCAAGTACTTGAAGTTTAGATGGAAAAACCTATCATGCCATAGCCTGCTGACCTCATTTCCATGATTCAGCAGAGCAGTGGGATTTGCATCAGCCACAAAGTAGCAGAACTCATAGGATTTTGCATGGTGATTTGTTGAGCCTTTTACCACAAGTTTCCATGATGCACTGGTTCTGTAATTTCTACATCATCTAGGATGAAGGATACTCTCTTGGGAACTCCAGTATGGGTCATTTGATAGACACTCAGGAGGTTTGATGCAAGAGATGGTACATATCAAACATTGGAAAAATAACCGTGCTCAAGATTTACTGTACCTTGTCCTTTTGAGATGATGGTAGAGTCATCTCCCATGTGGATGGAAATGCTCTTGCTGGTGTCGAGAGAAGAGAAAGAGTCTTTCCTGGACATCATGTGGTTCGAAGCTCCAGAATCTATGAGTAGATCCTTGGACTTCGAAGTGCTTTCCATAAGGGCATGACCTCTTTCATGCTGGTATTCCCGATCTTGATTTTCTTTCCTCTGAAAGGTTTCCAGAAGATTTATGTTATTTCTCTCAAGGAGAGAAGTAGCTTCATCAAGCTTCTTTTTCATGCAGGCATGCTCAGGGTGGAAGCCCTTCCCGTAGTATGAACACTTAACTTTTTCTTTCCCATGGTGGCCTTTGTTTTTGTTCTTCTTTGAGCCAGAGGGCTCTTCTTGCTGTTGGTTTTGAACTTTAGGCTTAGGAGCTTCGGATTTGGTTTTGGGATTCTTCTGCTGCTTTCCTTTCCCCTTCAGATCCTTCATGCTCGCTTGTTAGGGACTCAATGAAGGAATTGAGTGAAGGCATTTTCCATCCAGGGGTTGTGAGCTTCCCCGAACGGATGTAGAAACAAACACTGAATAGTTGGCTCCAAGTTTTGAGAGAATGGAGAGGATGAGCTGATCATCCTCCTTCTTTACCTCACACGGCTTCAATAGAAGGACTATATGCTTGAATTTTGTGAAAAAATCATCAAGGGTCTCAAAATTGCCAGGTTAAAGAGACATCAACTCGTTTTCAAGCTGATAAACCCTCAAGTCATCCTGTTTTCCATACAAGGAGGTAAGGTGGTCCCAATCTCTTTCAGAGTCTTCAATCCCGAGAGGTGGAATAGAAGATCCTTGGAGATAGAGAGACACAAGAAACTGAATGCTTCATCTTTCTTATTAAAAAATCTAGCCTTGTCTATAACATGAGTAGGCTCTTCTTCTGTTTCCATAGTGACCCGATAGAGTCCTCTGGCACATAGCTGGATCTCCATGTCTCCTTTCCATTGATGGAAATTGAAGGGAGTCAAAAGATCTACAGAAGAAGCCATATCAAACTATTATAGCGAATGCAGTGAACCTATAAAACCTGCAAATCAAAACAATAAAGTCACCATAAGGTCGAACATCCTGCACATTTTAGGTTTTCATCACACCCAGCATAATTTATCAAGCAAGCTTGATCAACAATTCCTTAACTTGGGGTATTAAGTGGTAAACCTTTTGCTTCTGGTGCAGAGCTGGAATTTGAGCTTTTGCTCAATTTTTCATGCAAGATCCGTCAAAAACCATGTTTTTGAAGAGAATGAGCTTTGTCCCGCCGTGTGCTCTGATACCATATTAATCTGTCGCAGTAATCTAGGGACTAAAACACAGTCTCAGAAGAGATTTTAGACAATTAAGCATGAAAATGGCATAATGGTGTTGCATTGGAATGTTGCAACTCTGTATAATCAATAAACTAATGATAGTACAATACAATGGTCATGCAGAGTGCCAAGACAATTTGAATTCCCAAGGAGGTCATTCGAATTGAATGAATGGGTGTAGCCTAACTGAATGTCAGCCACAATCAACACACTTAGTTAACCATAGAACTAATCATTAACTAATTCTCACGCTAAGTCCTAACTGAATCGGAGTGCAATAGATGATTGAGTCTAACTGAAAGTAACTCATCACATGTAACTTCATGTCCAACTGAAAGAGGTAGCGCATCCATAACTCCAAGTAGATCCGATGGAGTTAACTTAAGTGACACATGTCATCATAAGTGGTTGTAGGCACCAGTGTTAGCTCCAGTTCATAAATATTGACAAAAAAATCAAATAATGAATGGAGGCGCCTTCACAACTCAGCTTCACTGATTGTTAGGTGAAACAACAATCAGTTAGCAATTAGGTGCATTTATGACACTCAAATCACCCCAGAATTGCTCCATGTTTGAAGGAGGAATCCCAGTTAGCCTCCCCGAATGAAGGAGAAGGCTTAGTTGGCCTCCTTGACTGGAGGAGGGCGTGGGTGTGCTCATGTTGATGTCATAGCGTGCTCATCTGATGCCAAGTAAGTCAATTAAACTTAGGATAGTGGGTAAATAGCAATGTTGCGCGACTCAGACTTGGCAAAGACTCTGATGGCATATGACTCATTGACTCGGGAAAGACTCGAGACAAACTCGACAAGACTCGGGACAGACTCGGCAAATAGGAAAAACACTTATAATATGGTAAATTTTAGGCACAAAAAGGAGGTTAATGGCATTTCCAATCTATACAAGTTATAAAACTACAATGTATGCAATAATTCATAACATTATCTCATTAAAGATAGGAAAATTCCATGTGGCTGAGATACTCGGCCTATGCTATCTCATTCGCTCTTTTTCGCCTAATCAAGGATCTCTCTCTTCTTTGCTCTTGAAATAGAAGTGATCCGTGAAGTATACAACAATCAAATTTAAACCCCTTAGGTAGGCTTACCTGAAAGATGGTGATGACCGACCTTTAAGCTACCATTTTATAAGAATACCACCCATAACCCGAATTAATAATTTTTTAATACAAATTTTAAAAAAAATTAAAATTTTAAATAAATTAAGATTATTTTAAGAAAACTAATAAAAACAAAATATAAAACAATATTAAACCATTTAAATATACATTAAAAAAAAAACCATTTATAAAAAAATAAAATAATAATAATAAAAATTGAAAAAAAACATTAAAATTTTAAATAAATTAAGATTATTTTAAGAAAACAAACAAAAACAAAATAAAAAACAATACTAAACCATTTAAAAAATACATTAAAAGTTATTAAACAATATTAAACAATACATTAAACCATACAATATTAAAATACATTCAACAATACATTCAACAATACAGTATTAAAATACATTAAACAATATTAAACCATAAAAAAAAAAAGTTAAGACATTATGTGGTATATGATATAATGCATCCTTTTTTAATAAAGACGTGAAGAGGGAGAGTTAGTGGGGCGGCTCGATCCTCGGCATCGACCGGCCACCCATCCAACCATAGCCCCTCCAAAACCATCTTCCGCAAACCTAACATAACCAAAACGCATCGTTCGCGAACCTAACACTCAACCAAAACGTGGGGGTGTTTTTTCATTTTTCGGTCGAGTCTGAGCGAGTTTGGGTCGAGTTCAAACGAGTCTGTGAGTAAGGACGAGTCCGCGAACAGGGTCGAGTGCTGGCTGAGTCTACTGCAGTTACCCAACCTGACCCAACCATCGACTCGTGAAGACTTGTGAGCACTCATGAGTTTCTCACCAGTGGTGCTCCACTGGTAAATAGGCCAAAATTGACCAAATAAGTGTGCATGTTGGGTAATGACTCCAACAAAATTAATTGAATTAGTTGGATGAGCTATTACAATGTTATCTTGAGTTGTTATGAGAACCTCATCAAATCCATCCAAGCCATTCGATTGAACATGGGATTGACTTGGAAAATAAAGTTGTTATATGCTAAGCGAGGCTTTATGTAGGGCTTCATTCTTCAAAAATGGAGAAATTAAGGGGAAAAATCAAGAGTTGTTGGATAGATGGCACATACACCCCTTCTCACTATAGCCTTATGACCCTAACATTGTATTAGTTTGAAACATAGATGGCATGTTGATGATTTGTAGATTATTGACTTGAATCATATCACCATTAAAAACTAATATGTATTGTCGCATGTTAATAGCTGATTACATTTAATTTCCAGAAGTGAAATTGTTTAGTAAGGTTGACCTCAAGTTTGGTTAAAGCCACTAGATTCCTACAACTAGAGAATAAGTGCAAGAGAACTTTCATTATATGATCACAAGGACCATTTGAATGGATGGTGATGTCATTTGGCCATATTGATGTCCCTACAACCTTTATAAGGATGTCAAATGAAGTGTTGATATTGTATTATTTCATTCATGATCTTGCATCTTGGAAACATACATGTTTTACCTAATATGATCATTTACACCATAAACCAAGTATTTGCAATGTTGCATGGAGAGAAATTATTGATCAACATAAATAAATGTACATTTAAGTAACAAGAACACATTTATCTTAGATTATGTCAGAAGCAAAATGGATTGAGCATTAAATTGAGGAAGATTTTAACCATTGTTGATTGGCTATCATTGAACAATATCCATCACTTGTTAGATTTTATGAGAATGGTGAGTTACCTAAGAGATTTTACTATGCATCTTTCCCATGTTGCATGTCCACTTAACATGTTGAATCACACCTATGTTTCAGTTGGGGGGTCATGCAAGAAAAGTGTTCAAAGAGATTAAACACGAGGTAGTGGTTTCTCTTCTCCTCACATTAAATAACATTAATCAAGCCTTCAATTTCAAATTAGATGCTTCTAACTAGATAAAATTTATACTTATCACGGTAGACCCACCACAAACAACTTTGAGACAGATAACACTTTGAGATATTTTTGGACATTCTTTTGAATTATGGATTGAATGGTCAAGAATTGTATGTATTGGTGATAATATTAGTTAGTAAGAGACAATTGTGCACAATTACCATAAGTCTCCCTAGTTCATCTAGACACAAAAAAAGTTTGATAATGCATTTCAATGTACACAAATCATTATTTAGCTCGATTTGATTTCAAACACATAAAATTTTATTTTCTACATACACACAACTTTCTCTCATTTTATAAGATATTGAAATTTTTTTGGCTTTTCATTTGCCCTCCTTGGAGGTATTTTCACTTATGGGGTCATTTAGAAGTTTGATGTAATTTATTTTCACTTATTTTCCTAGACTTGCTTTCATCACATAAACTTATATTATATACACACAACCTTCTCTCAATTTTGAAACATATGGGTGTTTCATTTCCCATGCTTTGGGAGTATGCTGGTACATATATACTATAAGTTTTTTATAGCGTATAATATTATATAAAGTATTTTCCTAATAACTTTTAAAAAATATATGTATATATAAAAATGCTTTGTGTAATGAGGATATCCAATCTCTCTTGGCATTGAAAAGCAGTCTTCATGATTCTGCAGGACATTTGGCTTCTTGGAATGTTTTTCTCAGTGCCTGTTGCGTCTAGGAAGGTGTCTCCTGTGACAGCCAAATAGGCCGCGTCATTGCCGTGGACTTTCATTACTGCAGTTTGAGTGGTAACTTGCACCTTGCACAGCTGTTTAACTTGACTACTTTGGAGCATTTATCAACTATTAATTCTTTTTTATATTATTATTTTTATCTCACATTCTTCTAGTTATCTGCCAATTTTATATATATATATTTTTACCTCGCATTTTTTAGCTAGCTACTAGTTATTTTTTATATTCATTTTTTTATAAATGTTTATTTTGAATTTTGAATTATTCCCATATAATCCATCTAGACAATACATTTGTCTCATTATTAGATTAAAAAACATAACATTAGTCCAACCCAAATTTTAAATAAAAACATCAACTTAAAATTTAATAAATTATTAATTAAAAATTAATAATAAATAAGTTATATGAAAATAATATAATTTAATTAATTTAAAAACCAATTAAAAAATACAATATAATTATTTTTGTTTAAATCTCCAATATCTTGTTGGATATCAATCAAAAAGTTAAATAGCAATGAAAAGATAAATTAAAAAAGCATTAATAAAAAAGCTGTGAAAATGAAGTTAAATCAAACTAACAACTAATTAACCAATGGGAAAATAATAATTTTTAAATAAGCTTAGAAAATAATACTAATAATTTTAAAATAGGTCAAGAAAAAATATGCAATATTATTATTGAATTTAAAATAATAATTAAAAATAAAACAGTACGAGTGTCCATTATCAAGTGTCAATTTAAATCCTCTGTTTATTGAATTTAAAATAACAATAAAAAATAAAACAGTACAAGTGTCCATTATCAAATGTCAATTCAAATCCTCTGTTTCAAGGATCCTTAATGATCCTTACCATTAAGAAATCCTTAAAAAAATCATTAAAAAAGAAATGGTACGAGTATCAATTATCATATGCCAATTTACATGCTATGTTTCACTGTAATAGTTGTCGAGTGATAAAAGATTTGTCTTCCTCTTTTCAATATAAAAACCATAAAAAATTTCAATGTCAAAACTATGTCTTCATTTATAGTGTTTCAACGAAATGACATGTCAAATCTATTTTACTTTTGATTATTCAGCGAGAGAAGCAGAGTTCGTTCTTTTCTTTGATTATTCAACGATCCATTTCCTGTAATTTATGTCTCCTGATAACACGTAAATTTTACTTTCCACTCTTACCTTAGCCGCCTTGCAAGAAAACACGTCATGCACTGTTTGCACTCGTTGATCGGTGTTTATACTTTGAGTTTATTTTAAATGTAAAAATGAGTACACAGTATTGCTATATAGTTGATTTGATAATAATAATAATATATTTATGTGTATAATTAATTTCTTTATAATTTAAATTTATTTTTTTATTAGTCTTGGTTTCAAGTTACTTTCTTGGTTTAAAATTTGAATTCATATAAAAAAGTACACAACTAGTCAGGACTTGTTCAAACTATATGTGCATGAAGTGGAGATTTATGCTACATTGAGTTCATATTAATGCAGTCTCTAGAAAGACTTTTTTTTAAATGCATGTTCGAAGTCATAAGAATACACTCTATAAAGTATAATATTTAATTATAAAGAATTTTTATTGACTATTTACAAGTATAGATTCATTTTAACTTTGGCTTAAATCTTTTTTGAGGTGCAAACTTTTCATCTAGTAAATATGTTAGTTACCCAAATTTAATTGTGGAAGTGTCAACTATTTCATGTTGTAAAATATAAGACATAAATAATACAAATAAACAAAAGTTGTACTCATTAACTAATTATGAAGTAAAATAATACTTGCAATGGACTTCCTAAATAGAAATCCAATCATTAAAATGAATTTTTAGAGATACTCCCACAACTTCTTAGAATATAATGTAAAAAGATAAAATTTAAAAAATTGAATCACCTTCCTAAATATCATAACTTTTATTTATGAAAATTAAGTATGACTCCAAATAGAATTCCTTATGTTAGTGTTAGGCTAGGGGTTTGGTATGTATAAGGAATTCTAGTGTAATGCTATTTTTCCATAATTTTTCAAATTAATTTTATATTTTTTTAAATTAAGTTAGTGAAGCCCTAATGCTATTTTTCCAAAAAAATTTATGTTAATTTTATGACAAGGAATCCTAGTTATGTGGGTCTTACCATAATCAATCAACTATCTATTATTTTAGTGTGTAGGTTCGTGTTTAAAAAAATTGACTTATGTGCAAATAAAAATAAATAGGAAATAGAAAACAATATTTTATTTATCACAAAAATATATATTTAGAATATGCAAGGAGAAAGCTATATATGTGTTTGTAGTTTCATTCGAAATGAACACCTAGAGCATATGTAGAATCGTCGTTGAAAAATACAGAGCTAAAGAAATGGATGTGTTTTGGTTTATGCCATCTCAACTAAGAGGTTTGTCAATCTGAAACTAAAACCAAAGCAACCAACTCATCCACCATGTAAATGAAGATATGTTGTCTTGCCCTTTTTTTTGAATTTGTAGGAATGCACATGCGTTAATAATGTGCACATGCTATCAAAATGTGCACACATTAATAATACGCACACATTATCAAAACAAGCATGCACTATCAAAACGTGCACACTATATTTTTTTGAATTTGTAGGAATGTGCACACGTTAATAATGTGCATGTGCTATGAAAATGCACACACACTATCAAAATGTGCATGCGTTAATAACATCCGTGGATTATCAAAATGCTCACGTGCTTTTATTATATGTAAACATGCCTTTATTGTTTTTTCCATAACTTTTGATACAAAATTCATACTTTGATGGTCTTTATACCGTTGGAAAAATATTTATGAGCTATACAACTTTTGTGTTTAATATTTTCTATGATTCATCATCGTTTTCTGTTATTTTAAAATTAGATTATAAATCTGTTGACCAATAAAATAAATTGCGTCTAGGCTTTTGTTACATAATAACATGTATGCCTTCACTGTTTTTGCCATAAATTTTGGTTGAGAACTCATATTTTGATTCTCCTTATAAATTTCAAAAGGTCTCTCTCTCTCTCTCTCTCTCTCTCTCTCAAGAATGCACACACACACCCTCCCTTCGTCCTCCTGCTCTCCCTCCCTCTCTCTCTCAAAACACATTCTCACTCTCCTTCCCTTTGTTGCTTGCTCTATCCCTCCATTCCTATACTCCCCTCCCTCTCTCCCTCACTCTCTCTCCCTCACTAAACTCAATCTCTCTCTATCTCTCTAAACCCCTAACCCCCAATCTCTCTCTCTCTCTCTCTCTCTCTCTCTCTCCACCCCTAACCCATAAACCTCAATCTCTCTCTCTCTCTAAACACCTAACCCTGAATATCTCTTTCTCTAAATTATAGTAAAGATTCATTAAAGATCTACATGCTTGCATTTAAAGTAACTACTATGATCACCTCGCACAGAGTTGAGAAGAATATTGCAGGGGCATAAGGGAACTCTGGTTGTGTATTCATGGTTGTATGGGAAACAACTCCTCAATAAAAGATTACTCACAATTGTTTCACACTTAGCCCTGTGATTATTGGGAACGGAGCAATTGAGATTTTAAACAACCTGGTCCTGGTCTAGTAGGAGAATTTTTGGTTGGGAATAATTTTGGCATTGGAATCCCCTTTCGAATTGGACAATGTTAGCAGAGGAGGGTGACATGGAAATTCGAATTGGAGTCACCAACCAACGACCCCAGGAAATTAATGCACATCCTGGAGTGTGCGGAAATGGGATTGTGCTTAGGACAAATGAAGGAGGGGACGAGATTCCAATGGGGATGGCATTGACATTCCTTGGATAGGGGATTTCCGGCGACAATGATGAGAACGGCCTTGATGGATTAGCCTAATTCTAGATGAAATCGTTGAAGCGTTAGACTACTCCCTAAAATATATTATATAAGCCTCTCTATATCAATTTATATAAGGGGATGAATATAGCTAATACAACTCAATTCCCTAATAACACTGGAACCTACTTCAATTTACACCAAATTCAACTCAAGATAAAATATAAGTAATCACTTCTCAAACCATTAAAACCCTTAAACACTAACCATGGTTGGCTAATACAATCCAATACCAAAAACCCCTATGACCTAATACAATGTAGTGCAACATTTTCCGAATACAATACAGTGAAACATTTTATTCTTCAATTGTCTCCTCCTCTCAGTGTGAAGATCAAATCTTAGCTAAACTCCTTTTCAAAACTCTAAACCCCCCTCCCCTCACTAAAAATATAAAACCCAAAAATTCCTAGAGTACGCTCTCTACATTAATTAGATAAGAAATTGAATATAGCATGTGAAAACAACACATTACATCATTTCTAAAAATCCATGGACTCTAATACAATGCAATGAAACATTTTCCTTTTTCTATCTTCTCCTCCTCTAGTTGCCAGCATCGAATCTCAGTTAAACCATTTTTGAAACACTAACATCTTAGGGGAGATATTCCTAATTTTGTGCAGGGACTAATAGTGGTGATGGTTCTTGTCACATCAACACCCAATTCATGAACACTTAAACATCATTCACTCACAAAATGTATGATTTAAATGCAAAAATAACCATTAATTTAATTCCAAAAAGTATTCATTAACTGACTAGGCCAACAACTGTCACCAAATAGACACTTTAATGCCTCCATCTTTTACCACCAATATCCAATCAAGTCCTAACATAAATACCAAATAAAAGATCAAAACATCATATCTTGCTAAATCTCAAGTATGTATTTCCCATCAGATCAACCCTCATGTATTTCCTTTGAAGAACCAAGTTTCTAAAACCAAATCCCTTGTATCCCACTATCCATTAACACCGGCAAGATACAAAGGGCATAGAGGCCAGCTTCTAGTCCATGTTTGATCAACGATCGAAACTGCCCAACACAATAATTGACACCCACACAATAAAACAACAACAAAGCATCAATTAAATTTTTGAAAGCACATGGATTAGTGAATTTGATTTCTCATCCATTGGATCAGATCCAAATCAATCCCATACACTCATTCTAAACTACATGTTTTCAATCCATGTCAATTCCATGACCCTATTTTTTTGAATAGAAAAAACTATAAATCAAAGCTCTTTGCCTACAATTGTGTAACATCCCCGAACTTCCGACAGACAAAGAGGACGCTACCATACATCAAAACATCCGGGGATCTATCCCCATGAACATGAACATACATATACATATAATGTTGAAACATGATACCGTTAAATCATAAAACATACCATGCAGCATAACCATTCACTATACACAATGGAAGCAAAACATATCAATCAACACTTCATGCATATACCGATAAGCATTTAACATGTACATCATCATTCATTAACATTAAATATGATTGTAGACACACGTTAGGTAAGGATACTTATCTTATAAATAACTTGTTCCACAACCAGCTACATCGCTGCAACGTTCCACCCAACCGTACGCTCATGTGCTCTTTAATCTCTCAGCAGTGCTGCCACCCCCGAGCCAGGCATGATTCCCCAAGGAATAAGGAACTTAAACATACTTACACATAGCCATGGATATCAACACCACAAGGGTACATAGTTCAGCCAAGCCAACACAGTTGGGTTTATCAGGCGAACAGCAAATTAGCCAAGCCAACAAAGTTGGGTTTATCAGGCCATCCAGGAGCTGGGAAAGGCTAATGATAAGCTGGTGAGCTCACTGAAGAGCTACAGACACCAACACCAGAGCCATTCTAGCTTATAGAACACCCACACACACCAAACACAAGGAAGTCAGCCCCTTCTCTGCAACGCAGTCCCTTAGACCCTGATCATCCCTCCAGTGCTCTTCAAGGATTGTGGAGAAGAAAGCTAGCTCAGTAGCTCTGTCTGTGTGCTTCTCAACCCACCAGGTTTATCAAGCACCTCAGGCCCTCATTCACCACTCCAAAGCAGTCCGAGGATAAATCCATGGCATGCAAGTAGTCAAATAGAGCTATTCAAGCTTTTACAGGAGAAAACACAGTCTAGCAATCATGGACAACTAGCAGTCCGCAACACTATGAACCCTCAGCACTAATTCTTAATACAATCGCTGAAGTAACTGCATAGACTGGAAAATGGGAAGAGAACAAAACTCCCAAACTGTGCAGGATGGAAAAAGACACAACTAAACATAATGTGGAAGAAAATCACGGTCATGACACAGAAATAGAGTAGCAGTCTTCAGCTCATGATTCAACGATGGAAATAATAGAATGATACGCAGTCTGAAATTTGTGGAAGAAGATACCCAAAACTCTGTGCACTCATGAAGATTAACACACAACATACTAGCAATCGGTGAAAAAAAGAGGGAAGGCAAACCCCCAAACGATGAATTGTGGATCTTTTAACTCAGTCTGCGTGAAGGAACTGAACAGACTCACGATCTAGTGAGTGGATAGACCAACAGCTGCATCGTGGGGAGAGAGTGAGCGGCGTGGGTGTGGTGGTGGTTTTCCTACTAGCCAATCGCTGTCCCAACTAACAACAAGAACAAATAGGGTGGTGGTGACACATGGCTTTCTCCCATGACTCAATGCTCAACATTCCCCTTTCCTTATCCTTTGGAACCATTCCCCTTCTCAATTTAGTTGCCGCAAACATAGATGGTTGGGTTATTTAATTAAAATGCATGTTTACATGATGCCACAATTAAATATACGTCGTATGTCCCGATTACCATCGGTGACCATTCTCAAAACATAAACACAACATAACCAAATTGATGGTAGGGCCTTGGCCTTTAGCTCCGCACCAATATTATTTACAATCTACGTATCATGTATTGTTAATGTAAGTGGGGTTAAAACCGGGGTATTACATTCCCCTCCCCCTTCAATAGCACTGTCCTCAGTGCTTTACAAAATTGAACAAAATGCTACACTGGTACCACCTCACTGTTCCGCAGAGTTGAACAAAAATGGATGTGCCAATCGCATGGCATCCTCTAGCCCCCATGTAGCTTCTTTGGGTATGTAATGCTCCCATTGCACCTTTACCTGCCCTATGGCTCGGTTCCGGAGCATTGTGACCTTCCTATCCAGGATGCGCATTGGCTCGATTTGGAACTCTCCCTCGGGTTCCACCTGAATCACATCCCAATTTATCACATGGTTAGGATCATGTACATATTTCTTAAGCAAAGAAACATGAAAAAAATTATGAGCTCTAGTACTGGCAGGCAATGCAAGTCTATATACAACATACCCTATTCTTCCAAGCACTTCAAATGGCCCACAATATCTAGGTGACAACTTGGCACAACTTCCAATCTTCTAGGAACTCTTCTTTTCTTTCACCCTGAGGTAAACATCATCCCCAATACTGAATTATCTATTCATCCTATGCTTATCTGCATAGCTTTTCTATCTGTCCTATGTTGCTTTCAGATTATGTCTGATCTTTAGAACCTCTTGCTCCATTTCCTTGAGTAATTCCGGTCCAAGCACAACTTTGTTCACTGGGTTATCCCAAGTCACTAGTGTCCTAATCCTTCTTCCATACAAAGCTTCATACGGACTCATCCCCAAGGATGCTTGCTATCCATTGTTGTAAGCAAACTCTACCAAGTGTAAGTAATATTCACACTTGGTTGGTTTTTCCATCACATACATGCGAAGCATATATTCAAGAACCCGATTAACTCTTTCTGTCTGCCCATCTATCTGAGGATGGTATGTAGTGCTGAAGTTTAACTTTGTACCCAAATCTGCAAACAACCGCTTCCAAAAATTGGAAGTAAACTTGACATCTCTGTCAGAAATTATTGCCTTCAGCAATCCATGCAATTTGAAAATATCCTTCATGAATATCTTTGCAATGCCATCAGTCGTATGCTTAGACTTCACTAGTATAAAATGTGTTGCCTTTGCCAACTTGTCTACCACAACCATGATGGAATCATGTTGTCTCCAAGTCATCGGCAATCCCGTAATAAAATCCATGGAAATAACTTCCCATTTCCATTCCGAAACTGGCAAAGACTGCAACAAACCTGTTGGATGTTGATGCTCAACCTTTACCTGTTGACATTTCATGCACCTTGAAATGTATTCAGTCATGTCCTTTTTCATACCTGGCCAAAAGTACTACCTTCTAGCTGTATCAATTGTCTTCTAATATCCGGGGTGACCAAAATATGGAGATTGATGGATTTCATCCATAACAATTCTCCTCAAATCTGCTACTTTAGGAATATAAATTCTTCCTTTAAAAGTGAGAAGTTCATCTTCTTCCAATTTATATCCCTCATACCTCTTCTCAAGACCTTGCAGCTACAATTTGTCTTTTACCTGCTCATACAATTCATCTCTGGCAACATGATTTGCAATCTGCTACCTCAATTCTAATTGGAAAATGCTAAGAGATGCCACATGCATTTCCTGTACCTTCCTGCTGAGTGCATCAGCTACCTTGTTTCAATTTTCCTTTTATGTGCTTAATTTCAAAATCAAACTCACATAGAATTCCAGCCATCTCGCTTGCCTAGCATTCAGAGTAGGCTGATCAAACAAGTACTTCAATCCAAAGTGATTTGTTTTGAGCTCAAATCTTCTACCCATCAAGTAATGTGTCCACATCTTGAGATCATGTACTATGTCTACAAGCTCTAGATCATGAGTGGCATATTTCTTCTCATGCTCCTTTAGCTTTCTTGACTCATAACATATCACGTGGTTATCCTGCATAAGGACTCCTCCAAGCCCTTGTCCACATGCATCGGTACATACCACAAAATCTTTCTCTGGTTTTGCAACTTTCAATACTGGTGCACTGGTGAGAAGATTCTCCAACCGCTGGAAGCTTTCTTCACAATTTGAAGTCCATTTGAACTTCATCCCCTTCTTTTGGAAAGAAGTGATGGCATGTGCAACCTTAGAAAATCCTTCAATGAATCTCCTGTAGTATCCAGCAAGTCCCATAAAAGATCTTACATCCATCACATTTCTTGGAGTAGGCCAATTCATAATGGCTTCAATCTTTTCAGGGTCTATTGATATACCTTCTTTTGAGATAATGTGACCCAAGTACTAAATTCTATCCCTGTAGAAGTCACATTTACTCAACTTTGCATATAGCTGATGTTCCCTGAGCACTTGCAATGTCAGTCTCAAATGCTCTTCATGCTCTTTCTCATTCTTAGAATAAACAAGAATGTCATCAAGGAAAACAAGAGAAAACTTGTCCAAATACTTACTGAAGACATTGTTCATAAGGCACATAAATGTAGCTGGTGCATTTGTGAGACCAAATGGTGCCACTACAAACTCATAATGTCCATACCTTGTCCTAAAGGTTGTCTTATGAATGTCTTCATCCTTGATTCTCACCTGATGGTAACCAGACCTCAAGTCGACCTTGGAAAATACCTTTGCTCCTCTCATTTGATCAAAGAGGTCATCAATCCTGGGTAAAGGATATTTATTCTTCACAGTAACCTTGTTCAATTGCCTGTAATCAATACATAACCTGAGTGTAGCATCTTTATTTTTCACAAATAGAACTAGTGCTCCCCAAGGAGACAGAGTTGGTTGGATATACTTCTTTTCCAACAACTCTTGTAGCTGCATCTTCAACTCTAGCATCTTTGGTGTAATCATCCTGTAGGGTGTCTTGGACACTGGTGCTGCTCCTGGAACAAGTTCATTGGTGAAATCAATGTCCCTCTTTGGAGGAAGTCTCGGAATCTCATCAGGGAATACATCCCTGAATTCCTGTAACACCTGATAGTCCTCCAACCTACGAGTTTCATCTCCTGTGGGTTCCAGAATATGAATTGCATACAGCTGGCAGCCTTTCCTACAAAAATTCTTCAACTACATTGCTGAAACATGTCTTACTGAAATTACCTTTGGAATACCTTGCACTACTACTGGGTTTCCTTCTTTGTCCGTGCATTCAAAAGTCTTGTTATAACAGTCAAGCTTCACTCTATGAGCTTCTAACCAATCCATTCCAATGAGAATGTCATAGGAACCAGGAGGTAGAACATTCAGATCTACACAAGTGATCAATCCATTCATAACCAATGAACATTTCTCTACCAGTTCACTGACCTTTCTCTTAGTCCCGGTGGCTAGTTGAACTAATCAAGGTTTTCTATGCTTTACCTTTTTAAAAGCACAACTCTCCACTACCCTAGGAGTGATATAACTGTGAGTAGAACAAGGGTCAATCAAAATAGAAACAGGTTGTTCAACAATATTACCTGCAACTTCAACCACAGTTGACTGATGATCTTCTTGGCGGTCCTCCAGTGCTGCATAAATTCTAGGGACTGCTCTGGCTTCCTGACCCACTGTTTCTGCTTCCTGAATGTCATAAGCTGGCCTTGCACTTTCACTCTCGAGAGGACAATATCTACGCAAGTGAGGTCCTTCACATTTCCAACATTTGAGTGGACCCTTATTCTGTTGTGGATCTTTAGGCTTTCCACCTGTCACTCCAATGGGATTATTTGCAGCTTGGGATGGCTGCTTCTGTTGCATTAGAGGAATTTTGGGGTCTAAAATGGGCCTCCTAAGGAAAATAATAAAATAATAGTTAAAATAATAAAATAATGGTTAAAATAATAAAATAATATTAATTAATTTTGGAGAAAGAAAGAAAAAAACTACTTTTTGTGTTCGTATTTTCGACATATATCCCTGTGTTTTTACTCAAATTTCGATTGGGAGAGCTCGTTGGATGCGGAATTTGATTCCAAATCCAACGAGTACCCACACTGCATACTTTTGACAGACCCCACTACCCCAAAAACAAGAAATACCTGAAAAAACGTGATGATGACATCATCATCACGTTTTTTCAGGTATTTCTTATTTTTGGGGTAGCGGGGTCCATCAAAAGTATGCAATGTGGGTACTCGTTGGATGCGGAATCAAATTCCGCATCCAACGATCTCTCCCAATCGAAATTTGAGTAAAAACACAATGAGATATGTCGAAAATACGAACAAAAAAAGTAGTTTTTTTTAATGACAAATATGCCAATTCAACCATTATGGTTGACTTATTTTATTGAAATTCTATTGGTTCTTGAATTCAAACTCACAAAAACTTATTTTGGCACGTTTTCTTATAAGGCCCGTTTTAGACCCCAAATTTCCTCTAATGATTCCTTAATCTAGAAGGTTTGAAACCTTTCTTTCTTTGGTCAAACTTTTCATTCTTCTTATCCTTCCATGCCTTATGGTAATCAGGTTTACCTTTGCTCTGGTCATATCAATATTTAGCCTTTCTTATTGCTTCTTCGAGAGTTCTCGGCTCATATAACTCAATTCTATCTTTGTAGGCTTGAGGCAATCCACTTAGAAACCGCTGGATTTTTAATTTTTCATCTCTAATGTACTGGACATAAATCAACAATTCGAATAATTTATTTGCATATTCATCCATGGTCTGCTGTCCCAATCTCAGCTCATGGAACTCCTTGATATTGTCATCATAATACCTGTCAGAAAGGTATTTTTGCCTGAAATACTTCTTGAACTGTTTCCACTTCAGTTTCCTTTCACTGATCTTCTTTACCTGCTTGAAGTGTTCCCACCAAATGGATGCCCTTCCATTCATATTTAATATGGAAACTCGTGCCTTCATGTTTCCTGAATAATCCTGCACCTGAAAGTACTTCTTGATCCCAAGAATCCAAGCTTCAGCTTCTTGTCTTGTCTTTATCTCACCATCAAATGTAGGAGGCTTAGCTTTCCTAAATTCATCTCGAGAGCGATCCCTCTGGTGCCTTCTTCTTTTCCTTCTATGAGAAGATGAACTTGTATCTCCACTGGATTCCTCAGAGTCAGATGATCCACTAGAAGTCCTTCTTCTTCTCCTAGTGTTTCTCTTACTTCCTTCTGGTCTTGATGTACCTCATCCAGAATCTATCTTTTTCTATAAATCTGTCAAACTCTACAATATGGTAGCATTCAACTGATGCTTCTCTTCCTGGGATTTAACCAAGCTTCTCATGGTGGCTACAACCTCGGAAGGTGTCCCCTGGAATCTCCTTCCATTAGACTCTATGTCCTCATTTATATTACGAACATTTTCTCCCATGGCATCTTCTGCTTGCTTGTAAGAATCCTGAGCATCATACCCATCATGGGTTCTCATGACTGAACCACCTCTGGCTTTACCACACTGTTCTTTCTGGAGTATTGCTCTTGGAAATTATCTATAGTTCTACAAATGTGTTAGTAGAAAACTATTAGATGCATACATTAATATAAATCAAACTACTTGCCTTTTTCTTCTGGAAATTTCATAAAACAACAATTATGTTAAAACACAAAATTTTCCCTATTCATATTCAGATCTGTGACCACGGGCAGTCTGCTGAAATCTGCTGAAAATTGACTGAAAGACAATCGAAAACTGCTTGCAAAATCACTGAGAAATTCCTTCGAAAAAACTAAATTTTCTTAGGTCCTATCGGACCTCATCCTAGCTATTCTGCCAACACTATGATAGTCAAAACACCTACACTTCTGATTTGCATTAGCAAGCAGATCGACTATTCATCGATGGTCTGTTCACTTACTCCCTTCCGGCATTTTGGCGGTCAAACCACTAATTCCCCACTGCGCATCGGCAATCTGTTGGTTTATTTCTCTCCGACATTTTGGGTCCGGAGAGATATAACCCTCCGAATCTGCAACGGTGATGAAATTATCTATTCATCGACGGGTAAAATGACTAAACGTCCACTCTGTATCAGCGAGCAATTCAACTGTGCATTGGGTGCATAGTCATCTGAGTAGCCACAATGGATGAAAATGATCTTCCTATCATTTTTGTGGGTGAACCAGCTGAGCTTCCGATCATTAACAATTTTTTGATTCCTTCTTACTCCTCAAGTCGGGTCTCTTCCCTTATAACTCCTTGGCGTGTCGACGATTCATTGGTCTATTCCCTTCCATCGTATCGGTCCTTAATCATCTACCATTTCGAATTTCATCAGCGATAGCATGGGTTAACTTGTTGCATCGGTGACTGGGTTCCCTACATACCAGACAGTTAATCGTCAAGCCTTTCACAATGGTGGTCCACAATCAAACTAAATCTTCTGCAACTCCTAACTTTGTCGGTGGTCAGAGCCTCTAGAAGCCGCAACATCAGTGCTCGGAGGCACTCCTCATTGGGTGGTTAGTCTCTTTGATCTCCGCAACGATGGACGCTTCAACAAACTTCACTTGCCATAGCTCATCGGTGACCGCATCCTCTGAGTATTGGTGATGTGATCAGCTAACCGTTGCCGATGGCCGATGATTCAGGGACTTAGGAAAATTTTCAATTTTTTTTCTCTTTAGTCTTCCTTTTCACCACTTTGATCGGCTCAACGATATTCTATTTTCTGCCGATCCTTTTCTTATCTGTCGATGAAAACTTCCTCTATCCATCGTCATCCAAACAACTGTTCGTTGCCGCCGCCCAGAGCTACTATTCACTAACACCCCGGCATTGGCAGCTGGAAGGAGTAGTACATCGACGGATTAGTTCGATCAACAGCCGCAACTGTGGCTTATCAACTTCGATATTTTTCTGATTGGTGGCCCAACCTACTAATGACTTTCGATCGACAAATTGAGGCATAAATTGATCGGCATCGGTAGTCGGAACTCTTCTCGTCAGAAGACTAGTGCCCTTGGATTCCATAACTGTGGGCACACAAACCACTATCGTCTTTCGATGACCGATGTTTTTGTCACTTAGAAACATTTTGAACTTTCTTTACAACATCGATGGTTGGAGGCTCTATCTGTCAGAAGGATAGTCCTCTAGCTATCCTCAATGGCAGGTCTACAATCCCTTGATCCCTTCCGTTGTTCATCGGCGATGAATACCACTAACATGCTTTGACGTCCGACGAAGTCACCACTTAGAAAAATTTTGAACTTCTGCGCCATCAATGGTTGGATCAACTATCCGTCAGGTGGATAGTCCTTTAAGTAACCACAACAGTGGACGCATCATCTGCTAACCTCCGTCGATGTTTCGGTGATCGCTTCATCATAGTGGCGCCGATCGTCGATGATTTTTAACACTTGAGCAAATTTTCATGGGTTTCCTTACCGTGGGTCCCTCGCTAGGTGTTCTTCCGACTAGATGATCCAATGCATTGGTGGGACTTTAGACTAAGTCCTCTGATGATCTGATGATCCCAATACTTAGAAAAATTTCCAAAATTTTTATTATCATGCAGTTTTCTTCTGGGAAATAGGAATCCTGCCTCTGTTAACTGATCTGTCATGGCCTATTCAGGCCCATGCTGCAACTAGAGCTCTGATACCACGCTGTAACATCCCCGACCCTCAGATCAGCGAAGAGGACGCTACCATACATCAAAACATCCGGGGATCTAGCCCCATGAACATGAACATACATATACATATAATGCTTAAGCATGATACCTTAAATCATAAAACATATCACGCAGCATAACCATTCATCATACACAACAGAAGCAAAACATATCAATCAACACTTCATGCATATACTGATCAGCATTTAACATGTATATCAACATTCATTAACATTAAATATGATTGCAGACACAAGTTAGGTAAGGATACTTATCTTATAAAGAGTTTGTTCTGCAACCAGCTACGTCGCTGCAACATTCCACCCAATCGTAGGCTCGCGTGCTCTTTAATCTCTCAGCAACACTGTCATCCCCGAGCGGGGCATGATTCCCAAAGGAATAAGGAACTTAAACAGACTTACACACAGCCATGGATATCAACACCACAAGGGTACATAGTTCAGCCAAGCCAACATAGTTGGGTTTATTAGGCGAACAGCAGATCATCCAAGCCAACAAAGTTGGGTTTATCAGGCCATCCAAGAGCTGGGAAAGGATAATGCTAAGCTAGTGAGCTCACTGAAGAGCTACAGAGACCAACACCAGAGCCATCCTGGCTTCTAGAACACCCACACACACCCAACACAAGGAAGTCGGTCCCTTCTCTGCAACGCAGTCCCTCAGACCCTGATCTTCTCTCCAGTGCTCTTCAGGGGTTGTGGAGAAGAAATCCAGCTCAGTAGCTCTGTCTATGTGGTTCTTAACCCATTAGTTTTATCAAGCACCTCAGGCCCTCATTCACCACTCCAAAGCAATCCGAGGACAAATCCACTACATGAAAGCAGCCAAATAGAGCTATTCAAGCTTTTACAGGGGAAAACATAGTCCAGCAATTGTGGATAACTAGAAGTCTGCAACACTATGAACCCTCAACACCAATTCTTAATACAATCGCTAGAGTAACTGCACAGACTAGAAAATGGAAAGATAACAAAACTCCCAAACTATGCGGGATGGAAAAAGACACAACTAAACATAATGTGGAAGAAAATTATGGTCACAACCCAACAATAGAGTAGCAGTCTTTAGCTCATGATTCAACGATGGAAATGATAGAACGATACGCAGTCTGAAATTTGTGGAAGAAGATACCCAAAAATCTGCGCACTGATGAAGATGAACACACAACAGACTAGCAATCGGTGAGAAAAAGAGGGAAGGAGAACCCCCAAACGATGAATTGTGGATCTTTTAACTCAATCCGCATGAAGGAACTGAATAGACTCATGATCAGGTGAGTGGACAGACCAACAGTCATGTCTTGGGGAGAGAGTGAGTGGTGTGGGCGTGGTGGTGGTTTTCCTACCAGCTAATCGCTGTCCCAAATAACAACAAGAACAAACAGGGTGGTGGTGACACATGGCTTTCCCCCATGACTCAATGCTCAACATTCCCCTTTCCTTATCCTTTGGAATCATGCCCCTTCTCAATTTAGTTACCGTGAACATAGCCGGTTGGGTTATTTAATGAAAATGCATGTTTACATGATGCCATAATTAAATATATGTCGTATGTCCCAATATCCATCGGTGACCATTCTCAAAACATAAACACAAAATAACCAAATCGATGGCGGGTCCTTGGCCTTTAGCTCCGCACCAAGATTATTTACAATATACGTATCATGTATTTTTAATGTAAGCGGGGTTAAAACCGGGGTATTACAAATTGACTCCTATTTGCATTCTAGGAATTCCAGTAGCACATGAACTCTATCAACACTCAACAGACTAGACATCCATATAGTGCATAAACATTGTCAACATTCATATAGTTTCTAGGTTTCAAATCAATCATCCTCCTAAATTTACTATTTCCTATTATTCCTTCTATGTTATAACAATATTATCTATCCTCATTTTTTCTTTCTGATTTCTTATAAAATGAAACTATTGAATCACTTATACTGGTCATTGTTACTCACTTTCCCTTCTATGTAGGTTGCAGATATCTTTTTTTAACTTGGAAATGAAATTGTTAGCTAGGACTATCCATGGAATCAACCTCCTCTAGATAAATAAAAGACATGCTTCTTAAAGTTTTGAAACTAGAGATCAAATTAAAGATCGTAAATTAAAATGTTCCAAAGGGAAAAACAATGATATTAAGGATCACTAGTCATCTACCACTAAGAACAACATAGGAGAGGATTCATCCATGATCACTCGATGCCTTGTTAACAAACCTTAACATTTCTCAAGAATCCAGGAACTCACTCTTCATCACCTTATAGTGTTTTTATGTGTTCCTATGTAAATGAATTTATATGTTATGATAAGTGACTATAACATAATATCTATAGGGGAGAGGTGCCATTTTTTGTGCACCCTCCCTTCCCTTTGTCCATGTAAATAACCACGTAAACGAAATCTATTTAGACCCATGTCAGCACAAGTAGATAGAGCCATGTCTTGGTTGGGTCTTGCACTTTATTACGCTTTAATTAAACTCGATCTTCGATGTCATCTTTAGCTTCTATGTCAGACTTCATATTATTAAAATTTTCCAAAATTAGCTTATAAATCAGGCCAAATAGAGGGGGTTTAAAACAATCATATTTCATAGCTTGGGAAGGAAATATCAATCAAATCAATCAAATCAAACAGAAGGGGACCGTAGCAAACAAATTCATTGTTTGGGAATGCACCTAACAATAACATATGTAGTCCAATAAAAGTGGATTTAAACACCTCAAACTTTCTGAAATCATCATGGTCATTATTTGTAATAGCTATAGATAAAATACAGGGGGATTGTAATAATCATATTAGTTGTCTAGGAATGCACCTAACAATAACATATTAAGTCAAGGAAATATCGCTCATAATACCTCAAACTTTCAGATATAATCATTGAAATTATTTATAATAGCTACAACATCCATCATGATATGGATGTTCTTTCCCTTATCTTGAATGTTCTCATTACCTCAGTACAATCTTGTCACGGGATGGAGTGTGGGCGTTCTAAAATTGCACAATGTGTTTTATTAAGTTTCCTTAATTAAATGCATATGTATATTACATATACAAATGCTTCCAAAAACTTCAATTCAACATCTGTATTTAATGCATGTATCTGTAATAATTGTGTGGGATCTCGTTTCCATGGAAATAGTCAATAGTGCTCCTCATCCAAGGAGAAAAATATACCAAGGTGCCAGGGGTACATGACTCCAAGTCACTAACTCCTATGAGGACATAACCCAATATTTGAATAAGAACAATGCTCCAAGAAATTATGAATGCTCAAGTATATGGGGTGGATGGTCTGGTTCCACTGTCAACCATTGTAGATGAGGTGGATTTTGTAGTTGCATCATCAACCATGGTACTGGGCCTAGGGACAGTAAGGCAAAATCCAGTCAGAATTCTTTCCAAGTATGGAGAGGGGCTAAAGGAGAAGACAAAAGAGCTACGACTGAAGTAGTAACATAAAGGCAAGAAGAGAAAGGAAGCTGTGATAGAGGAAGTGAAAGGGAGGAAGAAGAAGAGGAGGAGGCGCAAGAAGAGGAAGCTATGCCAGACAAGGAAGTCCCGACAGAAGGAAGGAGTGTGACATGGGAAGGTACAACAAAATATCATTTGCAGAAGGCATACAAGTAGCATAATGGCTATAAAATGAGAGTAAGGCGTAATGATGAGAAAGTGATAGGCCTTAACGATCGTGGGTACAAGCTCGGCTAGAGCTGGTGGAAACCATGTGTGTGAAGGAATCTCTATAATTCAGGTCATTAGTGTCTCCCGTTAGGTGCTAACAGAATAGGAAAGACAACATGTTTGCTGGATATAGGAAGTTGGGTGAGAAAGCGACAAAAAACAAGTCTGTGTTGATTCTGTATGAAGTATGTATGGAATTTGTATCGAGTATGTAATGGGGCTATAAAAGAAGGAACCCAAGTCGTATGCATGTTAGTGTCCCTATGGTCAGTGTTTACAGTTAGCTCTAAATCGTTAGACTCTTGAGATGGACTTCAATTAGAGAAAGGCATTAGAGGAAATTTCAACTCAAAATGGGCCTTTTAACTTTTATTCAAATTCCATGTTATCATGTGTTAGCCAATGAAATTTCTTTAAATTTGAAATACCGTATAGGTCTTAAACACTTTTTTAATATAAATTTGGGGATAGGTATCATAAAAAAAACTACTTTTTTTTGTTTGTATTTTTGACATATCTCCCTGTGGTTTTACTCAAATTTCAATCGGGAGAGCTCATTGGATGCGGAATAAAATTACGCATCCAACGAGTACCCACTTGGCATACTTTTGAAGGACCCTGCTACCCCAAAAATAAGAAATCCCTGAAAAAATGGAATGATGATGTCATCATTCAATTTTTTCAGGTATTTCTTGTTTTTGGGGTAGCGGGGTCCGTCAAAAGTATACTGAGTGGGTAGTCATTGGATGTGGAATTTGACTCCGCATCCAATGAGCTCTCCTGATCGAAATTTGAGTAAAAACACAGGGAGATATGTAAAGAATACAAACAAAAAAGTAGTTTTTTTCTTTTCTTCCTCAAAAATTAATAAATATTATTTTATTATTTTAACTATTATTTTATTAGTTCATTTTAGGAGGCCCATTTTGAGTTGAAATTTCCTCTAATGAATACTCTCAATAGCAGAAGAGTGTGAGCTTCATATTGATGGCTCTGTATTTTGGTTGTTAGTATTCCTAAGTGCATTAAAGTGAAGGATCTGCAGTTGAGTGCGCAGAAGAGTAGCAAGGGTTGAATCGATCTATGTTGTGTGAGGGTTGTTAGTAATCAAAGTAGGAAGAGAACATAGGGAATATCAGAGAGAACGAGACGGAGGGAGAATATGTGAAAGTAGAGAAGAATATCTTGAGCAATGTTTGTAGCTTAGTGCGCAAGCGAAAGGTGTATATATTTTTCCACATGCCATATGAAGAGCACCTTGTGGTTTTTTCACGGATGGGTTTCCATGTTATATTCCATGTATATGTGTGAATGTTGAATGTATTTGACATACTTGTGTGAATGTTGCATTGAGTGAATGATTATAGATTTGATTACGAATGAATGAATGTATATTAGTCACATTGTATTGGTTGAATAGGACTATGTTGCATGTTTACTGTTTATAGAATAAGTTGCATAAGAAAAGTTGAGCCGCGACCTAACTGTTGAAGCACAATGAACGTAAATAATCCACCCTCGGACCTCATTGAGAGACTTGGTAAAATATAAGGTACTATACATCCCCCACCCAACTACAGAAATGTGGTTCTAGAAGTTACCCATTCAAGAGAGATATCTTCGGTGAGACATCATCTGCTTCGCAGGTGCTGCCAATTGAGCTATTCACAGTTGGGCCAATATCTTAGGCTTTGTTGTGCTAAGTAGAAGGGACTAAACCTAGTTCATAATTCCTGGATGAGGGACAAAATCCAACAATACCACCATCACCCACCACAGTTGGCACCATCCTCCATAGTGCAAGGTGCCAGTGCAATGACAAGAATCAGTGTTATAAGCGGATGGACAGAACATGACATGAGGGATGAAATTGATGATGTAGAATTCAATGGATATTTAGTGAGAGAAGATGCTAAAACACATAATATTTCAGCCTCAAATATCTATTACTAGATAAATGACAAGACCCATACCAAGCAAAGAGGTCCTATTACTATTATAACTAGGAAGAGGAAGTTGTGGTGTAAGGAGATGGAATAATTGAGACATGGGATGTAGTTGATACAAATGAAATCAAACATTTCTCATATATGTCATAGGAGGCCCAACCCATTCAAAGATGGGTTTCCTGGTAAATCTTGGTGGGATGGTTTTAAAAGAATGCATCCAAATCTTGTTTTGAGAAAAACAAAGGGAATTGATAGAGATCAGGCTATAAATCTGTGCCCTTTGGTAGTGTCCAGATTCATGACATTCTTACTAGTGCATACAAGAAACATCTATACACTCTAGAACATATTTGTAACTATGACGAGACAAGGTTACAAGTAGGAAGGAATTGTGGCATGTGAGTCATTGCTAAGAGAGGGAGACGAAACGTACCGAAGAAGTTTCCTAGGAGAAGGGAGTATATAACCATTATGGTCTATGTTAATGCAATTGGTTATTCAATCCATGGATTTTATCTATTCAAGGGTAGAACTAGGCTGCGAAATTATATCATAAAATGTGAACCTCACACTTGCATGGATACACATCCCCATTTTCCCTTAATTAGCTATGCCACTTTACAGCATCTATACTAGATAGGGTATCCCCTTGAAATAGGCACCTGTTTGTTTCATATGGCCATGGAAGCCACATTGTTGTACAAACAATTGAGGAGTCCAACAATCTCGGCATTGACTTGTTAACACTTCTTGTCCACACTACACACAGGTTTCATCCCCTTGATGTGAGTGTGTTTGGTCCATTCAAGTGTTTTTTTTTCAAATCAAAACGAGCAACATGGATGGCAAAAAAATATCGGGGTAGAGGTGAAGAGGCATGAGTTAGGTGAGCTTGCAAGTAGATCTGTCAAAACCCCAAATTTCCCGAAATATATATATTTTTTTAAATACAACTAAATAACATAAATGCAGTCACTAATTGTTTAATTAGTTATATATTACTGAATTCATTATCTGAATTATTTATTTAGTTATGTTTATCTGATAGAACAGTTCTTTTCAATTTACTGACTTGTTTTCTCTTTGCGACCACAAGGTGGGACTATCATGAAATTATGGGCTTACTTAGCTTTCGAGCTAATGCAAAAAGTTTTCCTGTTCTTACAGACTACAGGTAAGAAGTTCGGGTGCTGCTTGACATTAATTCTAAGCAATCAGATATAAGTTCGTTGCACAAATAAATAACTTAGTAAAGAATATAAATGCTAAACAATTTCCAAAGATCATTGAGGTAAACTCATTAAACTGTCCCTTTTTCTAGTAAATGTAAATTTATAGTTCTTAATGCTTACTGAACTCTTTAATTTATATCATAGTCGTCAGGTGTAGAAATGCCATAATCTTTCTTTGCATGCATAATAAGAATGACCGGGTTAATGCATTAAGGGTCCATTTTACAAGTGAACTTACCCCATTCCCATCCTGATAATTTTTTTTTATTGCTCTATGCAATATGAAAGTAATGTGTATAAGTTATCATGTTCCTAACTACTGATCCATCCTCCTGGTTTGAAGTCCTAAGGAGATGTATCTTATATACTATCTCCAATTCAGGTGATAATATTGTTGACAGATCAAGTCCTCTGCCCATAATTTACTTGGAATTTATTATTTTAGTTGAGGTATTTAATTTATAAAAACTTCAAGGTCAAGCTTTTTAAGCTAATAAGACTTATATTGCTTATTAGCAAACCTTACTGGTTAACTAAATATTTAAAGGAAAGAAACTAATGCTAGCATGTAAGGTATATACCATAAAATTGACTTTAATAAAATTCTTTTATAAACATCATGTATCATATCTTTTGATAGAGTTAGAGTTGGTCCAAAGATTGAATGTCATTTTTGTTATAACAAGGTGTCAAGTTAGACCAATCTTCATGAAGAGTTTATATTTTATCCTTGAATTAAAGATCCATAATCTTTTTATTACATGTCTCTTTTACCTACTTTACTTGAGTAAAGTGCTAGGTTAAGTATTGTTTAAACAAAGTCTTCACAAGAAATAGTGAACATTATTAAATCCTTTCATAGCATATTTCAAGTCTTCACCATTACCAAAGTTGTAATTGTTTGGGGTAAAAGTTTACCAATGTATAATGATGGGTCGTAACTTCTTCATGCCCATAATAAGATTTTATAGCATAATACTTAGAGTAATGATTCTGTGATTATTATGCAATGTATTCTAGGTTGACTTTGGACGATGGTTATGGGGAACCTTCTCCAACAGCAAAATGATTGGAAAGTAATACACTAAAGAGTTCTCGTTGGAACTATAGAAAAATGCCTAC
Source organism: Pseudotsuga menziesii (assembly GCA_001517045.1). Lineage (NCBI taxonomy): Eukaryota > Viridiplantae > Streptophyta > Pinopsida > Pinales > Pinaceae > Pseudotsuga > Pseudotsuga menziesii. Next base: position 29,178 of record LPNX010865584.1, read on the forward strand.
TGCATGCAGATAAATTCTTTGTGGATGTGTCGATATTGTAGCCAAGTACTAAGTGGTTAAAAGGCAGCTCGTAACCCTAGTCTTACCATTTCCTCCGTCGTTCCTGGCCTTTAGCTGCTCTGATACTATGTTTTACCTCCCTGTCGATTTCTATAGATAGTTTGAATGATAGACACCAAAGCTTACTTCTGGCATTTTTCCCTTTGTAGACTGCTTGCTTCTTCCTCTTGTTGGGCTATAGGGCAGACTCGGGGTTTATACTTTAAATTCGCACCAACAAAAAGACCCACAGTGTTGGCCCTTTCGGCAACAACCTGCGAACAGGTTGCAGTCTCACCCGAAACAGCTATGGGGTGCCGCAGAATCAGGTTTCTACAAGCAGAAGAGGGATATTACTATACCTTTATCCTTAACAACAAATATTTATACAAAACAGATCTTCGACATTCACTTAGTTAGCTTCGCAGATAGATAAACAAATGGTTTCTTGCTTAACCCTTAACTAGGAATTCACAACGAAGTTACTATTTAGCAGTTATCTTACTTATCAATGCATGAAAAGAAAACAGAAACAATATCAAAGCACAACCACAACACAAGATATAACATGGTTCACCCCTAGGGTAGGGGCTACATCCACAGAACTGCGCTTTTATTCAACTTTCACAAAACAACAGTTCTGATCTGCGCACTCAGCTACAGATCCTTTCCTTCCAATCTAGCTGCGCACTTAGCTGCAGTTCCTTCTTACAAAACCCTCTGCACACACAACTGCAGAGGTCGTCCACGAACACAGCTGGGACTTGACCTTAAAAACCCAAAATAGATCTTAACTTCGCATCACATGATCCTCATGTCATTAGATACCCTTGACATATTTACATGAGTGCCTATTTATACAAGTGCACTATTACAAAATCATGGGCTTACACCCGAAAATTATGGACAATTACAAAAAGAGGGCTTTGACTCAACCCTGACACCCCTAAGACTATTTTGATGCACAACTCCTCTTACAAGCTTCCACAAAAACTGCGGAGTTACCAAAATTAAGGACCGTTAAGGTGCGCGCCCCAACAGACCCCTAAGACTCACCAGTGTCCAGTCCCGGGACACTCTGCTGCTTGTCCGGTGGGAGAATCTTGTTGGAAAAGATAGTAAACTACTTGTTGTGGATGTGCCTGATATCTTCAGCTGCTAGCTCCTTCTTTATGATCTCCTTTCTTGCTCTGTCGGGCTCTGTATCCGTCTGCATCTTTGTAATCGTCATCTCTTCTGCTACTGCTGCCACGGCCGCAGCTTGCTTGATCCTTCATCCTTTCATCCTGAGCAGAATACCAATGTTCCTTATGCTGTTGTCTTCCTTCACAATATTTATGATGGTCATGGGAATCATTGGGCCTTCTAAGTCTATCAACGACCCCATCCCTCGAACTGCCTCCCATTCATGTCCTATCGAACATTTGACCATCCACAACTTTGGTTCCTTAACAAACAGTACCCCTGGGATTGCATGCCAATGTGCTTTTGCATAATACAAACAGCATGCCTCCATTCTACTGAGCCAGGAGGATACATCTCGGGATCCTCCGGAGTCTTTCCTGAGGGCTTGTGCCTTTCTTCGTTCTGTTTAGAGTGAACTTCTGCCTTAAATTTCTTCCTGCTTGAACATGTCTGCATATGTGGATTGCTGATAAGGTTCTGCAGACCTCTCTCCCTGAACTCTTGTAACAATTCCTGGACTTCGGGATCATTCGACATGGTCTTAACTGTAAACTCAAGGAAATGCGTGATGCAGGAGTCACAGGCCTGTGTGGCTTCTTATAGAATTCCACAACAAAATCTGCCATCATGGGGCATTAAGGACACCAAATTTGATGGAGCGGAGGCAAATCCTTTTCACATGGCGCGAGATTTCCCAAAATCTCATCATTACAAGCGGTTAAGGAAGCTCACGTGCCGGCGTCGCCAAATCTAGTTTGTCCCATCAGTCACATTTTAGGCTGCGACAAACCTTTCTTCTTTGACACAACCACTAACTCCACCTTCGTCACAATGAAGACCTTCGACACAATATTGACCTTCGACCCGTCCTGACCCAAGCACCAACTGAACTTTGACCTTCTAACTTTTCCATCCTTCGATACTTTGTAACTTTGAGAACAACTTAATTATAGTCTAGTACCCAATTTCAACTATTCTTGATACTTAGACTCTCCTTCTTGCTATTACTTCTGATTAGGGGGTCCAGGCTTGTCCCTGTACTTCTTTAATCTACTTCCATTCACCATGGAAGGTAAAATTTCTCCATTCAATTTAGTTAACTGAACTGCACCACCGTCGGTAACTTCCTAAACTATGTATGGTCCTTTCTAATGTGTATTGAACTTACCTAGGAACTTTATGAATTTACTGTCATATAAGAGCACAAGATCGCCAATCTGGAATTGCTTCTTCTTAATGTGCCTATCGTGCCATGCTTTTTCTCTGGCTTTCTGTACTTGCTGCTGGAAACCTGTAATGAATCTGTCTTCTTCAAGTTCTAGTATCTTTGCCAGCCTTTCTTTCAGCATAGCTGGGTCATCCATCTCTATGAAGGCAGATATTCTGAGGCTAGGAACAATGTACTCCATGGGCATGACTGCTTCTTGTCCATAGACCAGCCTAAAAGGTGTATGGCCTGTCAACTTCTTGCAAGTGGTTCTATAAGCCCATAATACTGCTGGAATTCTAAGATCCCAATCATTTCTGTTAACATTGCAAACCTTCATCAGAGCGTGCTCAAGGATCTTGTTAAAAGCTTCGACAGTTCCATTTGCTTGAGGATGGTAGGCAGTACTATTCTGATGATATACTTGAAATTCTTCAGTCAATACTTCAATAGTCTTATTTAGGAAATGTGATCATTGGTCACTCATAAGAATTATAGGACACCCAAATCTTGACAAGATGTTGTCGAAGATGAACTTCGCAGCTGTAGCAGCACTACAGTTCTTGACTGGTTGAGCTTCGGCCCATTGAGTAAGGTATTCAGTTGCTGTAATAATGTATCTTGCTCCGGATTTCTTCGCAGGGGGATTGATAGGTCCAACAAAATCAATAGCCCACTTGTCAAATGCTTGTAAAGTTATCTGTGGAACCAGAGGCATCTCATCCCTCCTGGATGGTTTTCCTATCCTCTGACAAATGTCACAGCTATGGCATTACTCTCTTGCATCCTTATGAATTGTGGGCCACCACAATCCAGCTGTCAGAATCTTCTGCGCAGTAGCTTTTCCTGCATAATGACTTGCTGCTGCTCCAGAATGTGCCTCAGCCAAAATCAACGGCTTTTCATGCTCCAGGACACATTTGCGTAGTATTTCATCTGGTGCCATCCTATATAGTTGTCTCGCTATCAAGGTAAAGTCAACTGCTCTAACCACTAACTACTTCTTCTGCTATGTTGTCATCTCAGTGGGTGCAAAACCTGTAGACAAGTACTGAACAATATCTTGAAAATAGTCATCAACCATCTGGATGGAAAACAACTGGGCATCGGGAAGACCTTCATCCAAACTAGTGGGCTCTTCTCCTGACTCGAGCCTCGACAAGTGGTCAGGCCCTAGGTTAAGTCTTCCAAGCTTAACTATGATCTCAAATTCATATTCCTGAAACATAATCAACCATCTGCATATCCTTCCACCTAGCATAGGCTTGTTAACCAAATACTTCAAAGCAGAATGGTCAGTGAACATCTTAAAATGCGATCCTAACAGATAGTGTCGAAACTTATGCAAGGCATAAACCATAGCTAGACCTTCTCGTTTTGTCGTAGTATAATTATTTTCTGCTGTGGACAATTTTCTACTTGCAAAAGCAGTAGGGTGATCAATATTACCTTCACCTGACTGAGCCAATACTACACCTAAAGCAATGCAAGATGCATCGAAATGAACATGAAACTCCTTATTCAAGTCAGGGAATACTAGGATAGGAGCATTCACCATCTTTTCTTTCAAAATGTCCAAGCTTTCCTGACACTCAGGTGCCCACTCAAACTTAATATCCTTCTTCAACTTCTTCTCCATAGGGGCTGTAATCTGAGCATATCCTTTAATGAATTTCCTGTAATATCCAGTATGACCAAGCGTAGTGCGAAGTTGCTTAACAGACTTCGGAGGTGGCAAGTTCACAATGATGGCTATCTTCGCAGGATCCACCATCAATCCTTGCTTACATACAATATGACCTAGCAGAATTCCAAAAGGTGCACAAAGATACACTTCTTCAGGTTCAATGAAATCTGATGCTACCTACACTTGTCCAGCATAATCCTTAAGCTAGTTATATGATCTTTTAATAAGCCAAAGATAGTCCAATCATCAAAGTAAACTTCCAAGAATTTATGAATGAATTCCTTAAATGCAGATATGACTACCCTGAAAAACATAGCAGGTGCATTCTTCAATCCAAAAGGCATAACTGTATACTGAAAAGATCCCATTTCTGTAGCGAAGGTTGTTTTATGTCTATCCTCTGGAGCAATTCTGATCTGATGGTAACCTGAAAATCCATCAGTGAAAGAATAGACTTCTTGACCTCCGACATTGTCTAAAACTTCATCTGTAAAGGGAGTAGGACATGGATCATGTAAACAGGCATCATTCAGCTTCCTGAGATTGACACAGATTTTGATTTCTCCTTTGGTCTTCTTTTCTTGTACCACCATGGGGCTGACCTATTTTGACTCTTCGACAGGCTCAATGATTCCTGCAGTGAGCATCTTATCTAGCTCCACCCTGACTTTTTCTTTATACTAAGGGTTCAGCCTATAAGGGCGCTGCTTCACAAGCTTCGCATCAAGTTTCAAAGGGATTTTTATCACTCCTATATCACCAAGGATACCTTTCATTTCTGAGAACTTCGTCGGAAATAGGTCCTGATACTCAAGGAGAAGTTGGGCCACTTTGCTCACCATTTCTTCATCCCAATAATCTCCAATGGTAGCATACTTAGGCATTTCTTCTGATCCAATGTTTACTTTCCTTGTCTTCAAGGGCTGAGTCACTTCTGGTGCTTCGACTGTTGGTCCATGTACTTCCCAGTGTCCTTATGACTCAGGAATGTTTATGTTGCGCGGGTCATCATCCTCATCAATTGCGAGGTTATAGCATTCTACTGCATTAGCCTCTTGTTCCTTCCAATCAAGTTGGTACTCTACTATTTCTTTATCATCAAACACCTCAGTATCGATCAACCTAATCATTGCGTCTAAAGCAGGACAAACCTCATTAATAGAAAATGTCAACACAAAACTATCAACAAGACTATCCCAACTTACAGTACCATGGCGAAGCTCCACCTCCGCATACCAGTTCTTTGCTACTGGTTCCAGAGTGTGCACAAACCTATGTACCCATTCTTCATGAGGTACATGCTTCCATGCTTCGTAGCATTGCTCTAGATGTTCCTGAGGGCTAGTCTTACCATTAAACTTGCTTCGCACCTCCTGAGGTCGATCCTTGAATCTCAGGCGAAGGGACTTTTGACAAGCTTCCCAACTATGAATGTACTTTTTATGACCATTCCACCATCTAGCAGCTGTGGCTATAAATGCTGAATCTAGAGTCTCCATTTTCTGTGAATCTGGTACCTGCTCTGAAAATTGCAAAATAAAATATTCGGGGTCTGTCGAGCCATCAAAAATAAGTAAGGCTCTTGTCTGTGAGCCAAACCATCTGAGAGACTTGGTAATTCTTGCACATCAATGTCCATGTAGCTCATAAAGTCTATTCTGTCAGTTCTCTCATCCTTCATCTGAATCAGTCATACAAGAACTGTCACACTTCCAATCCATTATACCTTCAGGAGTAGGGTTAACATAGTATTCCTCCTTAGCTGTGATGTTGTAGATATGATCCAAAACATCTTGATCTTCATCTCTGACTGGCTCTATGTACCTTTCTCCTTGAGAAGGGTCCAAGGGTACTATGACTCTCAAACCTTTCCCTTCAAAAGTTATCTGCCTGTTCTTAAGGTTGATTATTGCAGAATTCTCTATTGCCCATTCAATTCCTAGTAATGCTGGATAGGGGTTGCTATCATCAATTATCTCAATGACCTCGAAATATGCTAAGGTACTGACTCTATCAATGTCTATTCGGACACTAGGGAATCTTCCTAGGGGCACAATCTTTTGCTGATTAGCTAATCTCAACTGTATAGGGGACCATTCCAGGGTAGGTTTTCCCATTTGTTCCCATGTCTTCTTAGTTAAGACATTTACTTCTGATCCCAAGTCTAAAATGATGTCAGTCATGTCATACTCTCCTACCTGAGCATGCAATCTCATTTCTCTTCCACATTAGAGGAAATTTCAACTCAAAATGGGCCGTTTAACTTTTATTCAAATTCCATGTCATCATGTGTTAGCCAATGAAATTGTTTTAAATTTGAAATACCGTATAGGTCTTAAACACTTTTTTAATATAAATTTGGGGATAGGTATCATAAAAAAGACTACTTTTTTCTGTTTGTATTTTTGACATATCTCCCTGTGTTTTTACTCAAATTTCGATCGGGATAGCTCGTTGGATGTGGAATTAAATTCCGTAGCCAACGAGTACGCACTCGGCATACTTTTGACGGACCCTGCTACCCCAAAAACAAGAAATACCTGAAAAAATGGAATGATGACATCATCATTCCATTTTTTCAGGTATTTCT